>SAYR01044025.1:150855-207709 GCA_004382745.1 Argopecten irradians irradians
CAAAGTCCTCGTACGTCTTAACCAAGGGCTATATGGTATTTGGTAAATACTATGTAGTTATATAATTTAAAGTTAAAGTATAGTACAATGCTAGTTGTCCGTCGTCTATAGGGTTGTATAAGATTACGCCTTTTGTTTGAATAAATTAACGTTCTATTAACAGTTAGGGCAATGTAAGGACACCTCAAATGTATGTGGTGTGTTGTGGTTATGAAGTATGTGGAGCGTGTTTTGGGCAATTGGGTATATTCGTGTTATGCCTTCTTGTATAATGGAATTCTTGCTGTTTTTATAGTGCTAAATCACTGAAACATGCCAAGTACTAAGCAAGGCACACCAGGTCACATTATACGAACAACAGGTAAACCAGTCGTCCCACTCCCTTTCTGCTGAGCGCTATGCGAAAAAATGCGCTGGAAACTGAGAGAAGTTCCCTGGTGTAGTGCCCGCTATTGATAGTACATCCAAACATATTTACCGTCCCGAAACTGAACCTCTACAACTTTACTACAGTGGCAACAGACATATGCAACGTATCATAAAGTAATAATTAATAATTCAAATGACCTTCGCTATGTGCACAGTGGATTTCACGGACATCAGAGTGATGTCCATAAATTGAATGTGACAAAAATATTGGTCCAAATTTGCATTTCCAGATGAATGTTTTGTAGCGATGTTTGACAGTCAATCATCGGTAACCAGGTTTGTTTGTTTGATTTATTAACGTCCTATTAACAGCTATGGTCATGTAAGGACGGCCTCCCATGTATGCGGTGTGTTGCGTGTATGTTGTGCGAGGTGAGTGTACTGGGAGACTGCGGTATGTTCGTGTTGTGTCTTCTTGTATAGTGGAACTGTTGCCTTTTTTATAGTGCTATATCACTGGACCATGCCGCCGAAGACACCAAGCAACACACCCCACCCGGTCACATTATACTGACAACGGGCGAACCAGTCATCCCATTCCCTGTAGGCTGAACGCTAAGCAGGAGCAGAAACTACCACTTTTATAGACTTTGGTGTGTCTCGGCCAGGGGACAGAACCCAGAGCCTTCCTCACAGGGGCGAACGCTCAACTCAAGGCCAAAAGTGAGGCGGTGCCAAGGGAGGCATTAGGAAGGATAAAGTCAGTTAGGAAGAATAGAAAAGATAAGATCCTAAATTTAGTTGCCTTTTACGATCATGCAATAGGGGCAGCAGGTACAATTCTAACGCCCTACCTGCAGGGCAGTTAAGTAAATGCATTTACGAGGCTAAAGCAATCAAATTAAGGATACATCTATTGCCATGAAATAAAACTGTCCCTTTTCTATGTATTTGTTATACATGTGTACATGTAACCTGTCCTCTCTACACTGCTTTGTTAGAGTGCCTGCTTTGTAATAATGTAATATTTCATATTTCTGCATTTTGTACTTAAGGGCTGTAACGCCTAAAGTAACAAGAGATCCCAGAGGGATCTTGGCGCCCACCATTGTATGTTCTATGTTAGTCAATTAAATGATAGATTTTTGTTCTTTTATCTTCTTTCTCTCCTCATTTTAGTTGCATGATCATTCAAACAATCAGATAAAAATATGGACAAAGTCGTTACTGTTCATTTGATGTGCGTGGAATATATTTGAAGCATTTGTCAAGAAAGTGCAAAGTAAAATTTGATATGTTAATCTTGAAAATTGCAATATAAAACTTCTGGATTCACAAATCATTATTGTAACGATATAAGTTTCAGAGTCAGAAATAAGAAGGGACTAAAGGGACTCCACATGTGAAGCTTGAACCAAATCCCATCATGAGTTCTTATGAAATAGCGATAACCAAGTTCATCTGCCAAAATCCAAGATGGCTGCCTGGTGGCCATTTTGTTTTTTCGATCATTCTCAAAATCTGTATAGCACAACAGGGGACCAATGGGATTTTTCTTGTGAAGTTTGAACAAAATCCCTTCAATAGTTTTCAAGAAATATTGATAACAATCTTCAACTGCAAAATACCAAAGATGGCTTCCTGGCGGCCATCTTGTTTTTCCGATTAGCCACAAAATCTGAATGGCACAACTATGGACCAAGGGGACCCTCCATGTGAAGTTTGAACAAAATCCCTGTTGTAGTTTTTAATAAATAGTGATAACAAGCATTGTTTACGGACGAACGACGGACTACGGACGCAGGGCGATTTGAATAGCCCACCATCTGATGATGGTAGGCTAATAAAAGAGTTGGAATTTGTTGACTTTGGTGCGTTTCGGACAGGGGGCATAACACAGAACCTACATCACAGTGGCAAACGTTCAAAAGAAGGCCAAAAGTGAGGCAGTCAACGGAGGCGTTAGGAAACATACAGTTTCAGTGATATAACGGGTTCCAGACCAGTGTCATGTAACAGACTAAAAGTTTATATCAGTTTCCACAATTAATTGTTTGTTCGATTTAATAGCATCCTTTTTACAGCCAGGGTCATGTAAGGACGGCCTCTAATATATGCAATGTGGTGATTGCGGTATATTCTTTCGTGTCATCTTAAATAGTGGAACTCTTAGCCCCATGATCATGAAACAGATTCCAAAACAAAAAAAAGTTACAAAGTTTTTTGTTAGCTCACTCTGGTTAAAATACAGGAGGATCTGACAATATCCCATCAGGGGTCATGTTCGGATGACATTTTACCACGTCTACTTCAGATCAAATACATTTTCTACACATTGCCAGCCCTTACACGACCACAACTGTTAATAGGACGTTAATTAATCAAACAATCTACACATTGCTTCGTCAATTTAATACGTAGGCGAAAATAACTGACAGCTTTTTCAAACTATTTCGTCCCCAGTCAAGATTCTGACAGTGCCAATTTGATTGGCCATTTCCAAAGGTCATCCTGACGTGACCCCTAATGGGATATTGTCAGATATCCTCATATCAAACGTAGTGATAATAAGGATCTGTATTTTAATCAGATTGATGCAACCATGTTTGATTTGCATATTCAAATAGAAGCATTTAAGCATTGGCTGATATTTTGACATGCATTTGTATGTAACATATATTGGGAGATCTAGCATATCATATGGGCTATAGGCAATCTGATTAAAATACAGATCCTTATAACCACTCCGTTCAATATAGGATCTGACAATATCCCATATGGGGTCACGTTCGGATGACCTTTTATCACGTGTACTCCAGATCAAATACATTTTCAACACATTTCTACGTCAATTGATAACGCTATTTCGTCCCAGTAAGCATATACATTTAGCATTGTTATGCACTTTGGGCGAGATGACTACGTGCACGAAAAAAATTCGGACAGCTTTTACAAACTAGTTCGTCCCCAGTCAAGATTCTGGCAGTGCCAATTTGATTGGCCATTTCCAAAGGTCATCCTGACGTGACCCCTAATAGGATGTTGTCAGATCCTCATATCAAACGTAGTGATAATAAGGATATGTATTTTAATCAGATTGGGTCTATAGGTATTGGGCAATGGCAATGTACATGTAAATAAAGATATTCTGCCAATGTGAAAATTACTAACACATGAGGCTAATGAAACTGCAGCAGCAGGTGTGCTCAGTGGGCTGTATATTTTATTTAAATGTACATTCTTTTTCTTTGCAGCAATGAAGGTTATACAAAAAAGTACATCATCTGTAACGGAGGTAGCAAATGCAACACTGCCAACTTATTCCCCTAGTGTGGAGCACAACTACTGTGTCGAAAAGCCATCAAAAGAGGATATTTGACAATATCCCATTAGGGGTCACGTCAGGATGACCTTTGGAAATGGCCAATCAAATTTGCACTGTCAGAATCTTGACTGGGGACGAACTAGTTTGAAAAAGCTGTCCGAATTATTTTCGTGTCCGTAGTCATCTCGCCCAAAGTGCACAACAATGCTAACAGTGCTCAATGTGTATACTTACTACTAGGACGAAATGGCGTCAACAATTGACGTAGAAATGTGTAGAACATGTATTTGATATGGAGTATACGCAGGGCGTTAGAATTGTACCTGCTGCCCCTATTGCATGATCGTAAAAGGCAACTAAATTTAGGATCTTATCTTTTCTATTCTTCCTAACTGACTTTATCTTTTCTTATGCCTCCCTTGGCACCGCCTCACTTTTGGCCTTGAGTTGAGCGTTCGCCCCTGTGAGGAAGGCTGTGGGTTCTGTCCCCTGGCCGAGACACACCAAAGTCTATAAAAGTGGTAGTTTCTGCTCCTGCTAAGCGTTCAGCATACAGGGAATGATACGACTGGTTCGCCCGTTGTCAGTATAATGTGACCGGGTGGGGTGTGTTGCTTGGTGTCTTCGGCGGCATGCTTCAGTGATATAGCACTATAAAAAGGGCAACAGTTCCACTATACAAGAAGACACAACATGAATATACCGCAGTCCCCCGAAACACGCACCTCGCACAACATACACGCAGCACACCGCATACATGGGAGGCCGTTCTTACATGACCATGGCTGTTAATAGGACGTTAATTAATCAAACAAACAAACGTGATAAAAGGTCATCCGAACGTGACCCCATATGGGATATTGTCAGATCCTATATTGAATGGAGTGGTTATAAGGATTTGTATTTCATTCAGATTGCATCAATGCGTTTGAAATTATGCTACCTGGTATCCACCCACTGACATTATATGATATAGGTAAGATGGTTTGCTATGTACACAAAACAATATTTCAATCCGATTGCATCAATGCGTTTGAAATTATACTACATGGTATCCACCCACTGGGGCCGCGGTGGCCGAGTGGTTAAGATGTCCCGACATATTACCACAAGCCCTCCACCTCTGGGATGCGGGTTCGAATCCCATGTGGGGCAGTTGCCAGGTACTGACCGCTGACCGGTGGTTTTTCTCCGGGTACTCCGGCTTTCCTCCACCAACAAACCTGGCACGTCCTTACATGACCCTGGCTGTTAATAGGACGTAAAACTAAACAAACACACATCCACCCACTGACATTATATGATATAGGTAAGATGGTTTGCTATGTACACAAAACAGGCCGCTGTGACCTTCGATTTACCTTTGATTTTCAATTAAGAACAAAAACTTATGCCATTTGTACATCAGATTGTATTATGTATATTACATATTTTGTTACAATGTATATGAGTAAAATA
This sequence comes from Argopecten irradians irradians, assembly GCA_004382745.1. Lineage (NCBI taxonomy): Eukaryota > Metazoa > Mollusca > Bivalvia > Pectinida > Pectinidae > Argopecten > Argopecten irradians. The sequence goes on from SAYR01044025.1 coordinate 156,008, forward strand.
CATGCAGTTTTATAACACATATGGTAAGGGAAATTCATGTGATTGTCTTGTTAAAATTGATTTATGAACTCCAGATTACAAGTAGATACCACACATAGGAGCAGCTACTCGTGGAAAGAAGAATTCCATTTTAATAGATTAAAGGAACTATATAAAATATAGCTTACTTTCTATGATATTGAAATTGTATTGACTTTTTGTTTTACGTTCCAGGAGATGAAGAACCATATTGAAATGCTGTAACAGAAGTACATAACTCACCAGTAAAGTGAAGAAATTTGGAATTCAGAAATTTTCAACTAATCCAGATCTAATCAAGTTTTATACTGGCTTCACTTCATATGATTTTTTTTGTTCTGTTTATAATGTTATCGAACCAACAGCTTCTAACATGATTCGGTGGACGCAGATTCAACGAAATTGCAATATTAATACTAATTCTTTTAGAATTGAATCATTGTCATATGTAGATCAGTCTTTTATGTTTTTATGTAAACTACGACAAGCATTTTTTGAAGAAGATTTAGCTCAACGTTTTTGTGTTTCGCAGAGCACTGTAAGTCGTATTATCATAACATGTAGTAACTATTTTAGGTTGTATATCAATTTGGCCAACAAGAGCTATTGTTCAGAATTTTTTGCCGGAATGTTTTACACCAACTTTTCCTGATACTAAAGTAATTTTAGATTGTACAGAAATTCGTGTTCAGACTCCCAGTGCAAATGCTCTGAATTTTCAAACATATTCTAATTACAAATCTCGCACAACTTTTAAAGGTCTGATTGGTATAACTCCAAATGGAGCTGTTTGTTTTGTTAGTAGATTGTACACTGGTAACATATCCGACAAAGATATTACCCAACGTAGTGGTATTTTAGATTGTTAGAAGCAGGTGATGAAGTAATGACAGACAACGGATTTTTGATACAGGATTTATTAACTCCAATCCGAGCAAAATAAGTTACTCCCCAATTTTTGGGAAGCCAAGGTAAATCTAGTAAAGAGTAAGTCAGCAGAACACAACAAATAGCAAGATTGAGCATACATGTTGAACGGGCAATACGAAGGTGCAAAGAATACCATATTTTTGATCAAGTTGTACCTTTGTCAATTGCTGGAACTGTGAACCAGATTTGGACCATATGTTGTTTACACACAAATTTTCAAGGAAAGTTATTTTAACTTTAACAAAATTAAAAAAAAAAAATAGAAATTGTGATTGGTGTTTAAGAATATATTTACATAGATTTAATGTTCTATGCTTGTTTGTTGACTATCAATTCCTTTGTTTTAGACAAATATAAGTGGTTAGAAACTATGTCTAGATATTTGGCAATACTTCTCTTATTGAATAATTGAAGGGTAATTGTATGTATTTTCTACAAAACATGCATGCTGTATTTTACTTCAATTATCAGGCATTTTTTATTTGCCTCTGACACGTTCAATTTTTTTCTATGCCATATTCAGTTTTTAACACACTGGGGTAAATAGTAGCTGAAATAAAACATGTCTAGTCTGATCTTCATCTCATACCACTTCCCTTGGTTGAAATTGATTCTCTCTAAATGATAATCATTTCTGCACATTACAAACAAATCACACCACTTGGCACCTGTAAGGCCATTTTGACCTATGATCTGTAATAGAATCTGCGTTTGGACATTTTATTTCTAAAAGTCCATGCATGGGGGACACAGATGGAACAATGACTTTTCTGTCTGGTGGTAAATGACTACAGGAAGGATTTATTACTAAACAAAACAAACAAACGCTGGGGAATATGCCATATTTGAGGCATTGATGTTTTTGAAGCAACACATGGCATGGTTTTTAGGCTTAGTTTTTGATATGGCTGCATTTGCCTGAGCCTGCCTTACATGTGCAGTTTGAATTTTGAATGGAAGAATTAGAATCCAAGGTCAAATGTAGAGAATGAGGGGGGTCATTTTTCCTCATTGAAGGAAAGCACTTTCCTTTTATGTCTCATCCGAATTCTGTCGAAAATCGTCTCACTGAAACAGCGCAAAAGAAAAATAAATTTATCTAGAAAAACAGATACTTGGTTTAAAAGAAAATGGGAAGTAAATAAAGAAAAAAAATGAAATAAAATGAAAGTTTTGTGGTCATTGTGATCAAATATAATTAAGCGTTTTGCCTGTGTGCTGCTTGAATGGGATAATTGTTGAATGTTTATTTGAATTTTTGGTATTACATTATGCAGAACTCAGAACTAGCTACACATTTATTGATTTCATAAGGAAATTATTAGAAGTTAACATGGACTAGGTTTTGTTCAGAGCAAAACTCTGTCTGTGCTCTGTCCATTATCATCCTCATTGTGTAAACTTACCATCAAACAGTTTGTTTCCATTAACTGAAAGCCCCGTGATACTGATATTTGGTCTGTAGACTGCTACCAAGTTTGTTTAAATGAATGACCTTGACCTTCAAACAAGACTTTCTGTCAATAAAATCCTTTGAGGTGTAGTCAGATGACTGTTAAGGCATATTGAGTCTCTTGTTTAGATTTCCAACTTAAATTCATGGAAGGTTGTTATTCCAAGCTTGACATACAATTAATGTAATTGTGTCCCAAAAAATCCATGGCACTATGTCCTACATGTATATGGGATGAGGTACTCGCGCATGCACCAAATGCAAAATTATTTTACATTATTTTTTGTGTTATTTATACAGATATATATACAATCAAACACCAATTATTGTTCAAATGATGAGTATGGTTTATGCTCTGTCAGCAGTGGAGCATCTTTAAATGAAACAGTTTTTTATGTAAAAATGAATTCCATAATCTTGTTTAGTTCCAAGTTATTACATGTATTATATTGTAATAGGCCTACTTCACTGATACTTCCTGAAGTATTTCAAAATAAATTTAGATGTGAACACCTTTAATACAGGTTGTCTTATATTTACTGATGCTATTTAATTGCCGTTTAGTTGGCTATCTGCGCCATGCATCAAACAGAAACATTTGCTTTCATTGTTAACATTAATACTTAACTTCATCTTATGCCTGCAATGTACAGTAATACGCCAAAAATATGTACTGTATGTGGTAAAAAAAATTCAACCAAAAACTTTTGCCACAATAAGTACTGCAGATGTTTTAACTTCATAATTGTGAAGCAGAATTGGTCAGGGTCGATCATCGGCGAGGTAGCTCAGTCGGTAGAGCATAAGGCTAGGGGCCGAGTGGTTAAGATGTCTCGACATATCACCACAAGCCCTCCACCTCTGGGTCGCGAGTTCGAATCCCACGTGGGGTAGTTGCCAGGTACTGACCGCTGGTCGGTGGAATTTCTCCGGCTTTCCTCCACCAATAAACCTGACACGTCCTTAAATGACCCAGGTTCTTAATAGGACATTAAACTAATAGAACCAAAGCATAAGGCTAGGCCGTTTTCATTTATTCTGAACAATCGGTTAGACCGTTTGTAAAAGTCAATATTTCAAGTATAAATCCTGATGGACCTGCATTTTTTTATACAGGCCTGTGATGGCTTTGTCAAAGCTAATCTGAAAACAATATAAAATCATCAGGTTCGTCTTTAATTCATAAACGAGCAACTAGGTCCAATTAGTCAAACCACATAATCGAAAACGGCCCTAGTGTTCGGAGGGACTTCTGGGTTCGAATCCCAGTCTTCATTTTTTTTCTCCTGTTACATATTATTGATAAATCTAAACTATTTAATAAAATGACTAGTGTAAACTAAGTGTTATTTCACAATAGTTATGTTAGCATGCTGCTGTATGTTTGTCATCTTCATCTGACCATGTTTGTCACTCATGTTACAATCATGTCTTCGTGTATCTTCAGAAATTAACAAAAATTGAAGTGAAAAAATAAATAAAATAAATTGAATTACAAAACAAAACATTACAAGGACAGGGGTCAAAAAAGCAAACTAAAAAAATGTTGTCAAACAAAATTATAAAATATATATACTAAACAATTCTGTACAATTTTTTCTTGTGAAAAACATGCATTACATGTATAACTAGGCCTATAAGCAAACTTTTTCCTGTCGCGTGTAGCCACGCCCACAGCCTACTTTCGTTTCATAAAGTCAAACCACCACCGCTTAAAACTGTTACTTATTCAACAATCTGTCATTTCAGAAAAAAAACATATAACAATTGATATATATTTACACTACTAAAAATCCATTTTTCATACATGAATTCTATATTAAACATAGTCCAAGTAAACTCCAAACGACAAGAAACACCGTCACCGGTACTGGGTCAGGTCACGGAGAGTTGGATACATAAAACACACCTTCAACTTCGTGAATGTAACCTTCAGCAAAATTCTGTATCCCCTTTTCTTAGATTTCGACGGGATATCTTTCTGTTCCGCCCAGCCCTCCATTCTAGCTTCGGAGATGGGTGGCACACATGACATCGCCTTTGTCCAGACTGGTTGATCAGCCGCCATGATGGAAAGCTTCTATGTTGTCAGCGAAGCACCCTCAGTCTCGTTTTGGAATTTAATGGCGGAAGCGTGAATACAGGCTATGCCAAGGGAGGCATTAGGAAAGGTAAAGTCGGTTAAGAAAAAGGAAAAGATAAGATCCTAAATTTAGTCGCCTTTAACGATCATGAAATAGTACCCGCTGAAGAAGACACAAAGCAACACTACCGGTCACTACTTATTATACTGACAACGGTCGAACCAGTCGTCCTATTCCCTGTATGCTGAGCAGCAGTAGGAGAACTAATTAATTGGCAGTATTGTGGTCATCAGAGTAACCATACAAAGTAAACATGACGACAGCAATGTTTAGGCTATCATTAACGAATCGATCTTCTTTGGATCATTCACGTGCTCATTGAATCTCCCAATTTGTTTCCTTTCATATAGGATAATTTATTTACTGTAATAAACGTGTTTTGTGTGTGTGTGTGTGTGTGTGTGTGTGTTTTAAAATTTTAATTTTGTATGACAATTTTGAGATTGTGATTGATTTATATGGGTTTATTTTGAAAATTCTCTAACTTAAAGACCGGTCAGTGTACGTATTTTTTATCAATTTATATATAAATACTTTTAATACAGTCCTGTACTGTATCACTTTGTTTGTTTTATTAATTAACGTCCTATTAACAGCTATGGTCGTGTAAGAACGTCCTCCCGTGTATGCTGTGTGTTTCGTGTATGTTGTGCGAGGTGCGTGTTTTAGGAGACTGCGATATATTCATGTAGTGCCTTCTTGTATAGTGGAACTGTTGCCCATTTTATAGTGCTATATCACTGAAGCATGCCGCCGAAGCCACTAAGCAACACACCCCACCCAGTCACATTATACTGACAACGGGCGAACCAGTCGTCCCACTCCCTGTATGCTGTGCCAAGGGAGGCATTAGGAAGGATAAAGTCATTTAAGAAGAAGAGAAAAGATAATATCCTAAATTTAGTCGCCTTTTACAATCATGCAATAGGGGCAATTCTAGCGCCCTACCTGCAGGTCAGATATAGACATACATATTATCATTAGTGTGAACTAGAAAGTTCCAAATTGTTCACGTCATTCACAGGGCGCGACTTAGATTTATCCCATATGAATAATGGGATCAACTCGTTTTGGGTTGCGGCGTGCTCTGGCGCAACTGCCATCAGTGCCACAAAAATAAGGAAGGTAAGGTAACATCCAGAGATGCAAGAGTATACAAACTATCATTAGTTTAAACAAGATCTAAAAGCTTAATACATTTAAAATTGTTTGTTGGAATATTCTAACGTCCTATTAACAGCCAGGCTCATGTAACGAAGGTCTCCGATGTGTAGCGTGTGTAAGTGTTTTCGGAGACTGAGGTATGTTCCTGTAGTGCCTTCTTGTATAGTGGAACTGTTGCCCTTTTTATAGTGCTATATCACTGAAGCATGCCATCGAAGACACCAAGCAACACACCCCACCCGGTCACATTATGCTGACAACGGGCGAACCAGTCGTCTCACTCCCCATATGCTGGGGGCTAAGCAGGAGCAGAAACTACCACCTTTATAGACTTCGGTATGTCTCGGCCACAGGACAGACCCCAGAGCCTTCCTCACAGGAAAGATACAGCTAGTAAGGAAGAAGAGAAAAGATAAAATCCTAAATTTAGTCGCTTTTTATCATCTCTATTGAATAAACGTTTTATCTTATACATGTATATTCTCTGTTGTTCTAAAAATATTTATGGGAAATTATATTTATTTTCAGGCAAAGTCAATCGGCAGAGCCCCATATCGATCAAGCTATGATCATTGGAGGAGTTAGCGCTTCTGGGAATAAGATCCCTCCGTTTTTTTATCTTTCCTGGGAAGCGGATGGTAGAGGGTCTCATGGAGGGAGCGACTCCAGGAACCGAAGGAACCGTGTGTGACTCTGGGTGGTCAAACACCGTCTTCCAACAATGTGTAGAGAAACATTTGACCAAGTACTTACCTACACGATCCGCAGAGTGTCCGGCGCTAGTTTTATACGACGGACACACATATCAATCAGTTAAATTGAATGGGCACAGAAGAATGATATAATCCTTGTTCTTCCTCCACACTGCAGCCATCTTTTACAACCCCTTGACATTAGCTGTAACGGCCCTTTTGAAACAGCATGGAATGCAGCATGCCATAAATTTCTAAGAGAGTCTGGTTGTAATGCGAAAACGAGATACGATGTCTATAAAATCGCCTGTTGAGTATATTCAACAACCTTAACTCCCTCAAAAAAGGCTGCATTCAGGAAATATGAGATTTTCCCGTATGATCCTACTGTAATAGGAGTCGAAAGGGGGCAACCTCCACTATATAAAATTTACAATGTGGGGACAGTGTGATAAATGTCGTCGTTGGGTTCATTTACAATGCTACACCAGAGTCAAAATCATAAAGCGTGGCGATATATTCCGTTGTCATGGGGATAACACATCACTGATACTTGATTGCACTGAACAATCACTTAGGGAAACGGTAAGAGAATAAAACAAGTTTCAGATATTTCAGGTTTGAAAATGAACATTGATAAAACGCATTTGTTCATTGGATTGGTAGCAAAAAGTATAGTGAAGATATTTATTTTCCAGAGCTTAATTTACAGTGGGGTAAAGAAAAAATACGTTGTTGGCGTTTGAAATCAAATTTAGCGTAAATCTTCACGATATACCAAAACTTCGACAAAAAACTTACAAAACTAAAATCTTTAAGTAAAATTTGGAATAGAAGATCATTAACACCTATTGGAAAGATGAACGTTATAAAATCACTCCTTTTTTCTCAATTCAATGTTTTATTTGCACATTATTTACAAATGGGATTAGATACAAGTTGTTAACTTACAATCCGTCTTCTCCCGTAAAAACTAATGATGATATATGCACATGCAAATATTAAACAGAATGATGATTGAATAATGCACAAAACTAGCTTTAAGATAAAATTTACAATGAAGTTCAAGCATGATGAAAATGTCTCTGTACCATCATGTCTTTATAAATTAAAATTACAGTAAAATACAGAATCAATTTGTAAAAAACATCATTAAATGAATAAAATGTCAAAAATTAAAAATACATCTTTGTTAAAGGAACAGGAAAGTAATGTAATGGATACATTCAACAGTAAATCTATATAGGATCCATTGAGTTAAATCCTAGTACATGTATATAAATAATAATTGAAAAATTACGAAATGGTGGTTAATGTGTAAATACATATTTAGATGATCAACAAATTACAAAAACGGGTAGTCGATTGACGCATAAAACTGTCGTCTACATAACACTTTCTGAAGCAGTCGATACATGAAAACACCGCACCATAAAATGTCTATGCCTTTCTTGTATTCACCATACTGTAATCCATACATCGCTAATCCGAGCTAAGGGCTCCTTCCTGAGTGCAATTTGATTAAAATATAGATCATTATTAACACTCCGTTCAATATCAAACATAGTGATATTAAGGATCTGTATTTTAATCAGAATGTGCTGAGTGGAGACGCGTTTTCCTGTGTCTAACCGACTACAATATCAACGGCGCAGTGGAAGAAGGCGCAGCTATATTTGGCTAGGCGATTGGGTGCCGTAGATCGTGAGTTCGAGGCCTGGAAAGGGCACATGTCAATAAATTACCATGCTTTGTTAAATTGTGTTTCTTTGATATTAAATAAAATTTATAAATATAAATCAATTCAATCAAAGCGTTTAGAATGGCGAATAAAATCACGAACTAATGAAAATAAAATTTTGTTATCTGTTTCAGACCCATCCTCGATACTCCAGGGCTTCCGATCACTTACGATCTCTACACCCCTGGTCTATCTCGTAGTAAAATTGAAGGCGCCCGGGTCTGCCACCTAGCGGTCGGAGTGGGTTACGTCCCTTTGAATTACGTATTCACCAACCAATCAAATTGCGTGTTACAATGTTTTTTTTGCTAATTTTAATACCATAATTTAATATAGAAATTTCTAAACTTGTCAATCGGTATGGACTTGCGGCCATAGATTTGTTGTACCTTTGTGTATGTTACTTAAAATAGGTTGGGGACGTTTCCGTATATGCAGGACTATCCTGCATAAGTTTAACTTAACTTTAGACTTAACTTTAGACAATTTATCAAACATATTTAAAGCAAATAGTCGGACAAGCAAAGGCTTAAGTCGGTAAAAATGGTGTTAATATATCCAGTATAATTTCTTATGAAATAGAAAAATAAAATCTCCCATCAAAATCGCTCTGTATGTTAAGAAATTAATATATATAATAGGAATCCTAATACGTCTTTCCGTCCGGCTATCAGTGCAGTTCACTCTTAACGCATATACACGCAGCCTCGTTTTCAAAGAGGTGGGCGAATTTATATTTAGAACTGTGCTAACACGGGGCTTCCCCATAATTTCAATGGTCAAAACTGGACACCGTAAGCAGAACTTGACCATCATTATGGTATACAAGGACTTTTGGAAGGCCAAAGAACGTATTTAGACTGGTTTCCTTTGCACAACTATTCGCTTTAAACGTGATTTTTTATTACCTTCATATTGTATGACTGTTGCACAATTATATTTAGAAAGTATTACCTTTATTCTGTGTTAGAGGGGTAAAGATTCAACAAATGAGGATCCCTTTCGAATTACCTTTTCCAGAATTGGAGAGCTACGCTCATTGTGCAAAAAACCCCAACTTCTTGCATTAACAGCAACATCTTGACCAACACAGAGGAGGCAAATAATAAGGCCTCTGTTTCAAACCAATTCACCAATTCACGAGGTAATCACAGAATCGCCAGATCGACGCAACATTAAGATCTCCACTTGTTACATTTCCAACAATGATGATGTAGAAGACTTTAAACTTAAACGTTAAACTTTCTAATAAACTATTTATCATCAGAGAAGGAGAAACTCCCTAGGCATGTTATTTTTTGTGAATCGATTGTGAGTGAATGTTTCCAAAATTCACTCCGTATTTGTTAAACATTTTGGACTACCGAAAGGGTGAAATCAAAAATAAGGAATTACATGTCAGAAGACGGAAAAATACGTGTTCTCATTTGCACAAACTCTGCAGGAATGGGTGTTAACTTTCAAGAATTAAATCACATTATACAATATGGTATACCACGCCAAATGGACATATTTGACAGATGAGTCGTGCTGGTCTAGATGGTTATTTTGCACATGAACCTGTTTTAAATTAGGCACACAAAGGTCATTTAAAACGCGGAGAAAGTGATCTTGTGAAACTAGTGAAAGAATCAAAACGGTGTCGACATAAAGAGTTATGTTCTGCCTATGTCACAGCACACACACCTATTGAACCAAAGCATCAATGCTGTGATGTTTGTTAGAACAGTTGTTAGTGTGGTGGAAACGCGTGTCAAGAGACTCGAATAGCACTACACCCTGCAGACATAGAAAATGTTGAGTCTCAGATGGAAATGAAACGTGGGGTTTCAAATGACGAACGGAATAATCTGCGCCATGAACTTTTTGTGCTAAAGTATTCATTGGATGACTTCAGCACATTTGTGAATACAGAGGTTATTCACGGATTGACAGGAATAGTCATTAACAACATTGTCCTCAAATGTGATGTTTGGACATCATACAATGTTACTTTTGACATATACAATGCTATTTGTAAAGTGTTTGGGGACTCAGAAATGTACAATTTAGGAATTGTGCTCGAGGATGATGGAGATTCGGACAGTGATTGAAAACGTTTGTACTATCCATTCCATCTGTACCTTACTATGATTGTTGCTTTATATTTCTGAATGTACATGCAATTTTGATTTTGTTTGTTTGTTTGATTAATTCAAGGTCATGTAAGGACGGCCTCCCATGTATGCTGTGTGTTGCGTGTATGTTGTGCGAGGTGAGTGTTTTGGGAGACTGCGGTATATTTATAAGGTTCTATTGTACAGGTACCGTATGTAAATCAGCTTGCTGCGCATTCCGACCAAGACACATATGTTTTAATTCACATTAATACTAGAATGAATGAAACGGTATTACCTGTAGCTAGCACGTGCACTGTGAGAGAGAGAAACAAAGTTCTAAAAATGAAGTAGGTACTGTGAATAATTTGAAGACCAAAACTACACACATCAGAGTTGAAAATAAAACAATTCAGCATATTGAAAATCTGGCCATAGCAAGTCTTAGAATAGCTGAAAAACGTCTCTCTTCACGCGCGAGTAGATATCATGAAAACCTCGAAATGAACCAAACTCTCCACCAGGTACATAGTCCATAATGTTAGATGTTACTCCATGGAAACAAGTTCATTGATTTTTGATACCTTGGTACCACTTCGTTTCATCAAACACTCATGTTTCATAATCTTCCGCATCCGAAGACACCAAGCAACACACCCCACCCGGTCACATTATACTGACAACGAGCGAACCAGTCATCCAATAATGTTAGGGTCAATATATATTCATTGGGATGGAGAGGGCCTTCATACAGGGCATTTTTAACTTTGTTTGTTTGTTTGATTAATTAACGTCCTATTAACAGCAGGACATTTTTAACCATATGGTTTCAGCTGACTTCACCTGAACTGACTTACCTGTCGGATGTGCAATCTCCTGCTTTTTCTCCAACATCAGGTCTTGTGTATGTTTCCTTTGACTCCCCATCAGATTACTCCTCATGTTGCTGGTGGCTTGTGGAGACACACTCAGTCCAAGTTTGTTTAGAATAGAGAAAGTCTGAAAGAAATATTTACAAAGAAAAAACACCTTAATTATTATTCTTAATATGCTGTCATAGATACGGAAGTTATATGTTCAAATTATTTTTCATCAAAATTAACAAACATTTCAATCTACTGTACTGTCAAACCTGTCTATAAAGACCACTCAAGGAACCAAGAAGGAATAGACTTTGTAGCCAAGCGGTCTATATACCCAAGCGTTATTGTGTTTAAATTGACCATTAGGTACCCAAGTAAGTGATCTTATTTTATTTAAGTCGGTTTTATTAATTTAACGTCCTATTAACAGCCCCAGTGTCATGTAAGGACGTGCCAGGTTCGTTAGTGGAGGAAAGCCAGAGTACCCGGAGAAAAACTACCGACAAGTGGTCATACCTGGCAATGGCCCCATATGGGATTCAAACTCGCGACTCAGACGTGGAGGGCTTGTCGTAATATGTCAAGACATCTTTACCGCTTGGCCACCGCGACCTCTGTCTTATTAAGAAGGTGATCTCTACACTGAGATGGCCGATAAGGAAGATTCGATTGTATACTGCATTTCAAATGTAATGTTTCAGACAACACAAACTATGGTACTGAAATAAAATATGTCTTTTCTATAGGTATGTTTTTCTGATTTCATCATTTGTTTAGAAAAAAAATTTATATACAAATATGTCATTTAATACTTAAATCACTAAATTTTTACCTCATCTGTTGCTACTCCGTGATCCAATATCTGACTGATGATATGCTGGAATGCTGACATGTGGGTGTTTCTAAATTTCAATGCTACAGCTGATGTCACTGCAGTTCCCACTTTGGAGTCTTTCACTATTGTAGAAATGAGTTGGTGAAAAAGTGGAGCCCATGTTGCTACTTCTGTATTAAAGTTGGCAAATTTGAATGTTGTGAGACTATTGCTTTTTCGGAGACTAGATCTATTAATTATAGAGGTTAAACGTGAGATTCCGCAACGATACACTTATGAATGTGTTCTTTTAGGGGTGTTTTATTAAAGTTTTGGCTGTCCTCAATTTTGAATTATGGATTGCCAAGTTCTTTATACTCTGTGAGAGTTTAATGTCCTTGATGGTTTTTGACTTAATGCGAGCATCTGTTTTAGTTCTGTACATGACCTATTGTGGGGAAAACAGTCATTAAAATTAAAGTACCTCTTGTAATATAACAACTGTCATATAGAAGATCATGCGTAAATGCATTGAAACTAGTTGTTTAGTTAACAATATTATTAACAGTTTAAAGGGACAATTCACTGACTAATTCTTTTATATAACCAAGAAGCAAAATATGAAACATACAATCTGATTAAAATACAGATCCATATGATCACTACGTTTGATACGAGGATCTGACAATATCCCATTAGGGGTTACGTCAGGGTGACCTTTGGAAATGGCCAATCAAATTGGCACTGCCAGAATCTTGACTGGGGACGAACAAGTTTGAAAAAGCTGTCCGAATTTTTTTCATGTACGTAGTCATCTCGCCTAAAGTGCACAACAACGCTAACAATGCATAATGTTTCTGCTTACTACTAGGACGAAATGGCGTTTACAATTGACATAGAAATGTGTAGAAAATGTATTTGATCTGGAGTACACGTGGTAAAAGGTCATCCGAACGTGACCCCATATGGGATTTTCAATTTCAACAATATGTTATTGATATTATGTACATCAATAGGATCAGACATCAGGCTACGCCTATTTAAGTCCTCTCCAGATTTTAAAGTATAAACATGAATTCATTCTGCAATTAATTAATACATATATATATATACAAATAAATTGAATTAATTACAGTATAGTGATAATAATATTAATAATTACTAATTAAAGGGGGATAACTCCAATTTTATTTTTTATAGAAAATGTTTCAGAACAAGTTTAGTTATTTGGATTTCATATTCCTAGTGATTGCAGTTTTTGGATAGGGATAAGAATCATGCTCATTTATTGACAGACTAACATACATACACACCATGAGATATTAGGCCATTGTGGCGAGGTACGTGTTTTAAAGGCAGGGCAGATATAGACATATCAAACTATCATTAGTTGGGACTTGAGAGTCCAAATTGTTCACGTCATTACAGGGCGCGACTTAGATTCATGCCATGTGAATAATGAAGATCACTCGTTTTAGGTGCGGGCGTGCTTCTTGGCGCAACTGCCATTCATCGCCAAACAAAAAATAAGGAAGAGTGACGGTCACGAAGGGTAGGGAAACATCATCCAGAGATGGCGAGAGTATACACTATCATTGTTTAAACAAGAATTATAAAACTTATACTTTGAAATTGTTTGGTTGCCTCTGGAATAAGATCCTTCGTTTTGTTATCTTTCCTGGGAAAGCGATGGTAGAGGGTCTTATGGAGGATAGCGACTCCAGAGCCAAAGTACCGTGTGTGACTCTGGTGGTCAAAACACATATCTTCCAAAACAATGTGTAGAGAACATTTTGACCAAGTAGTTACCTACACGTCCGCAGAGGTGTCCGGGCGGCTAAGTTTTATACGAACGGGAAACACATATCAATCAGTTAATTGAATGGGAAAACATAAGAATGACATAATCCTTGTTACTTCTCCACACTGCGAAGCCATCATTTACAACCCTTGACATAGCTGTAAACGGCCGCTTTTTGAAACAGCAAACTGTGCATGGAATGCAGCATGCCATAAATTTCTTAAGAGTCCTGGTGGTAATGCGAAACGAGATACGATTAGTCTGTAAATCGCCTTTTTGGGTAATAATCCAACGACCTTAACTTGCCTCAAAAGGCTGGCAATCAGGAAAATATGAGATTTTCATCCGCCGGTATGATCCTACTGTAAATAGGGAGTCCGAAAGGGGGCAACCTCCACTATATAAAAATTTTACAATGTGGGGACAGTGTGATCAAATGTCGGTCGTTGGGTTCATTACAATGGTTACACATGAGTCGAAAATCATAAAGCGTGCGATATAAATTCCGGTTGTCATCGGGATAACACATCACTGATACTTGATTGCACTGAAACATCACTTAGGGAAACGGGTAAGTAGAATTAAACAAGTTTCAGATATTTCAGGTTTGAAAGATGAACATTGTTTTAGAAAACGCATTTGTTCATTGGAGTTGGTAGCAAAAAGTATCAGTTGAAGATAATTTATTTTCGCAGAGCTTAATTTAGCGTGGGGTAAAAGGAAAAAATACCGTTGTTGGCGTTTGAAATCAAAATTTAAGCGTTAAATTCTGCACGATATACCAAAACTTCGACAAAAAAACTTTACAAAACCTAAAATCTTTAAATAAAATTTGGAATAGAAGATCATTAACACCTATTGGAAAGATCGAACATTATAAAATCACTGCTTTTTTCTCAATTCAATATTTTATTTGTGCAACATTATTTACAATGGGATTAGAACCCAAGTGTTAACTTACAATCCGTCTTCTGCCCGTAAAAACTATGAATGTATATGCACAATAGCATTTATATTAAACAGAATGATGATTGAATAATGCACAAATAGCTTTAAGATAAATTTACAATGAAGGTTCAAGCATGATGGAAAATGTCTCTGTACCATCAATGTCTTTAAAAATTAAAATTACAGTAAAAATACAGAATGGCAATTTGTAAAAAACATGCAATTAAATGAATAAAATTGTCAAAAAAATTAAAAATACATCTTTGTAAAGGAAAGGAAGTAATGTTAATGGATACATTCAGATAGTAAATCATATAGGATACCATTGAGTTAAATCCTGTAATGTTATTAAATAATAATTGAAAAAATTACGAAATGGTGGTTAAATGTGTAATACATATTTAGATGATATCAAAAATTACAAAACGGGTTAGTCGATTGACGCAGAAACAACTGTCGTCTACATAACACTTTCTGAGCAGTCGAATACATGATAAACACGGGCACAAATAATGTCTAATGCCTTTCTTGTATTTGGCATACTGTAATAACCATACATCGCTAATCCGAGCTAAGGCTCCTTCTGGTGCAATTTGATTAAAATATAGATCATTATTAACACTGTGATTTATGTGCTTCGTTCAATATATGTGTTTAGGGTATTTTAAATCAGGAATGTGCTGAGTGAAGAGACGCGTTTTCCACTGGTGGGGCTAACCGACTACAGATAGGGGGAGTGGCGCAGTGGAAGAAGGCGCAGCTAATATTTGGTAGGCGATTGGGTGCGTGAGTTATGAGCCGTGGAAAAGGGCACACCTGTCAATAATTACATGCATTTGTTAATTGTGTTTCTTTGATATTAAATAAAATTTTATAAATAATAAATCAATTCAATCAAAAGCGTTGAATGGGAATAAGATCAAGCGAACTAATGAAAATAAAAATTTTGTTATCTGTTTCAGACCGCATACCTCCGATACTGCGTCAGGGCTTCCGATACTTACGATTCTACACCGCGTGGATCTATCTCTGTAAGTAAAAAATTGGAAGGCGCCGCGGGTCTGCCACCTAGCGGTGCCGGAGTGGGTTTTTACGTCCCTTTGAATTACGTATTCACTCACCAATCAAATTGCGTGTTACAATGTTTTTTTTGCTAATTTTAATACCATATTTTAATATAGAAATTTCTACTTGGTCATCGGTACTGGGACTTGCGGCCAATAGATTTGTTGTAGCCTTTGTGTATGGTTACTAAATAGGTTGGGGAACGTTTTCCGTATTGCAGGACTATCCTGCATAAGTTTAACTTACTTTAGACTAACTTTAGACAATTTATCAAACATATTTAAAGCAAATAGTCGGACAAAACAAAGGCTTAAGCGTAAAAATGGTGTTAATATTATCCAGTATAATTTCTTTATGAAAATATGAAAAACCTAAATCTCCCATCAAAATCGCCTCTGTATGTTAAGAATTAATATATATAATAGGAATTCTAATACGTCTTTCGTCCGGCTATCAGTGCAGTTCACTTTAACGCATATACACGCAAGCCTCGTTTTCAAAGAGTTGGAGCGAATTTATAATTTAGAACTGTGGTAACACGCGGGCTTCCCATAATTTCAATGGTCAAAACTGGGACACCGTAAGCAGAACTTGACCATTATTATGGTATACAAGACTTTTGGAAGGCCAAAAGAACGTATTTAGACCTGGTTTCCTTTGCACAATAATTCGCTTTAAACGTGATTTTTTATTACCTTCATAGGGTATGACTGTCGCCAAACAATTATATTAAGAAAGTATTACCTTTATTCTGTGTTAGAGGGGTAAGATTTAACAAATGAGGATCCCTTTCGAATTACCTTTTTCCAGAATTGGAGAGCTACGCTCATTGTGCAAAAAAACCCCAAACTTCTCTGCATAAACAGCAACATTTTGACCAACACGAGGAGGCAAATAATGAGGCTCTCTGTTTCAAACCAATCATTCAACGAGTAATCACAGAATCCAGATCGACGCAACATTAAGATCTCCACTCGTTTACAATTTCCAACAATGATGATGGTAAGAAGACACGTTAAACTTTCTAATAAACTATTTATCATCAGAGAAGGAGGAAACTCCTAGGCATGTTATTTTTGTGAATCGATTGTGGAGTGAATTGTTTTCCAAATTCACTTCGTATTTGTTAAACATTTTGGACAGTCTGTAAACCACAGCAAACAAGAAAGGGTGGAAATCAAAAAATAAGGAATTACATGTCAGAAGACGGAAAAATACGTGTTCTCATTTGCACAAAACTCTGCAGGAATGGGTGTTAACTTTCAAGAAATTAAATCACATTTCATATGGTATACCACGCCCAAAAATGGACATATTGACAGATGAGTCGTGCTGGTCTAGAATGGTTATTTTGCAGATGAACCTTTTTAAATTAGGCACACAAAAGGTCATTTAAAACGCAAGAAAGTGATCTGTGAAACTAGTGAAAGAATCAAAACGGGTGGTCGACATAAAGAGTTATGCTCTGCCCTATGTCACAGGCACACACACCTGATTGAACCAAAGCATCAATGCTGTGATGTTTGTTAGCAACAGTTGTTAGGAGGTGGAAGCCGCGTGGGCAGAAGCTCGAATAGCACTACACCCTGCAGACATAAGAAAATGTTGAGTTCAGATGGAAATGAAACGTTGTGGTTTCAGATGACGAACGGGACATTATCTGCGCGCCATGGACTTTTTGTGCTGAAAGTATTCATTAGATGACTTCAGCACATTGTGAATCCAGAGGTTATTCACGGATTGACAGGAATAGTCCATTAACACATTGTCCTCAAAGGTGATGTTTGGACATTTAGACAATAACATTCATATGGTTACTTTTGACATGTACAATGCTATATGGTAAGTGTTTTTGGGGACTCAAAATGTACAATTTATGAATGTGCTCGAGGATGATGGAGATTTCGGACAGTGATTGAAAAACGTTTGTACTATCCATTCCATCTGTCCTTACTAATGACTGTTGCTTTATATTTCTGAACTGTACCTGTAATTTTGATTTTGTTTGTTTTGTTTGTTAATTACAAGCCATGGTCATGTAAGGACGGCCTCCCATGTATGCTGTGTGTTGGCGTGTATGTTGTGGCGAGGTGAGTGTTTTGGGAGACTGCGGTATATTTATAAGTTTCTATTTGAGTACAGTACCGTATGTAAATCAGCTTGCTGCGCATTCCGACCAAGACACATACAATGTTGTTTTAATTCACATTAAATATAGACTGAATGAAACGTATTACCTGTAGCTAGCACGTGCAACTGTGAGAGAGAGAAACAAAGTTCTAAAAATGAAGTAGGTACTTTGAATAATTTGGAAGACAAAAACTACACACATCAGAGTTGAAAATAAAATATTCAGCATATTGAAAATCTGCTCATAGGCAAGTCTTAGAAATGGCTGAAAAAAACGTCTCTCTTCACGGCGCGAGTAGATATCATGAAAACCAGTGGAAAACAAATAAACACTTTTGTTTGTTTGTTTGATTAATTAACGTCCTATTAACTGCTATGGTCATGTAAGGACGGCCTCCCATGTATGCGGTGTGTTGCGTGTATGGTGCGAAGACACCAAGCAACACACCCCACCCGGTCACATTATACTGACAACGGGCGAACCAGTCGTCCCACTCATCGTTTGCTGAGCGCTAAGCAGGAGCAGAAACTACCACTTTTATAGACTTTGGTGTGTCTCGGCCAGGGGACAGAACCCAGAGCCTTACTCACAGGGGCGAACGCTCAACGCAAGGCCAAAAGTGAGGCGTTGCCAAGGAAGGCATTAGGAAAGATAAAGTCAGTTAGGAAGAAAAGATCATGCAATAGGGGCAGCAGGTACAATTCTAACGCCCTACCTGCAGGGCTCACCACACCCCACTCGGTCACATTATACTGACAACGAGCGAACCAGTCATCCAATAATGTTATGGTCTATATATATTCATTGGGATGGAGAGGGCCTTCATACAGGACATTTTTAACCATATGGTTTCAGCTGACTTCACCTGAACTGACCTACCTGTCGGATGTTCAATCTCCTGCTTTTTCTCCAACATCAGGTCTTGTGTATGTTTCCTTTGCCTCTTAATCAGATTACTTCTCATGTTGCTGGTGGCTTGTGTAGACACACTCAGTCCAAGTTTGTTTAGGATAGAAAGAAAAAAAAACTAAATTATTATCTATAATGACCACTCAAGGAACCAAGAAGGAATAGCCTTTGTAGCCAAGCGATCTATATACACAAGCGTTATTGTGTTTAAATTGACCATTAGGTACCCAAGTAAGTGATCTTAGTTTTTTAAGTCGGTTTAACGTCCTATTAACAGCCCCAGTGTCATTTAAGGACGTGCCAGGTTCGTTAGTGGAGAAAAACCACCGACCAGTGGTTATATCTGGCAATGGCCCCATATGGGATTCAAACTCGCGACTCAGACGTGGAGGCTTGTTGTAATATGTCAAGACAACTTTACCACTTGGCCACCGCGACCTGTGTCTTATTAAGAATGTGGTCTCTACACTGTGGTGGCCGATAAGGAAGATTCTATTGTATACTGCATTTCAAATGTAATGTTTCAGACAACAAAAACTATGGTACTGAAATAAAATATGTCTTTTCTATAGGTATATTTTTCTGATTTCATCATTTGTTCAGGAAAAAAATTTCTATACAAATATGTTATTTAATACTTAAATCACTAAATGTTTACCTCATCTGTTGCTACTCCGTGATCCAATATCTGACTGATGATACGCTGGAATGCTGACATGTGAGTGTTTCTAAATTTCAATGCTACAGCTGATGTCACTGCAGTTCCCACTTTGGAGTCTTTCACTATTGTAGAAATGAGATTGTGAAAAAGTGGAGCCCATGTTGCTACTTCTGTATTAAAGTTGGCAAATTTGAATGTTGTGACTATTGCTTTTTCGGAGAATAGATTTATTAATTATGGAGGTTAAACGCGAGATTCCGCAACGATACACTTATGAATGTGTTCTTTTAGGGGTGTTTTCATTAAAGTTTTTGCTGTCCTCAATTTTGAATTATGGATTGCCAAGTTCTTTATACTCTGAGAGTTTAATGTCCTTGATGATTTTTGACCTAATGCGAGCATCTGTTTAAGTTCTGTACATGACCTTTTGTGGGGAAAAACATAGTCATTAAAATTAAAGTACCTCTTGTAATAAAACAACTGTCATATAGAAGATCATGTGCAAATGCATTGAAACTAGTTGTTAAGTTAACAATATTATTAACAGTTTAAAGGGACAATTGTATTGTTCTACATTTCTTATGAAACATACAATCTGATTAAAATACAGATCTTTATTATCACTACGTTTGATACGAGGTTCTGACAATAATATCCCATTAGGGGTTACGTCTATGGAAGGGAATGTCCGCCAAAATTCTATGTGTCTAACTTACATTCCAGTTCGTCTTGCTTACTTGTCACATTCTTGCATTCTAATTATGCTATCTGACTTTCTAAATGATCTTCCTTTCAATATACTTTATTTACCTCCCTGTTTTTATTGCCGTTTGTTAATTTCTGTTTGTGCTGATGCGTAATTGATACACGATTGCTTGTAGTTAATTCTGAAAATCAGACATTGTTTAGTTAAATAATAACAATGTATCACAACGAAGTGCCTATGAAACATCCATACACACAAACACTTGCAAGCAAGCTGAACGCACCTAGAAGACTTAGAATGGCATTTAGACGAAAACAGTTGCACAAATTGGAAGATTGCGTTTTTTAACGCTAGGTGGCGCTCTCGCTACGAAACAGCTAGCTCCAGTAACACAAAGTGAAAGTAGAAGCATTCCCTTCCATACTTGTTTGTTTGTTTGTTTGATTTATTTACGTCCTATTAACAGCTATGGTCATGTAAGGACGGCCTCCCATGTATGCGGTGTGTTGCGTGTATGTTGCTCCCTTCCATACACGTCAGGGTGACGTTTGGAAATGGCCAATCAAATTGGCACTGCCAGAATCGTGACTGGGGACAAACAAGTTTGAAAAAGCTGTCCGAATTTTGTTCGTGTACGTAATCATCTCGACCAAAGTGCACAACAATGCTAACAATGATCAATGTTTATGCTTACTACTAAGACGAAATGGCGTTAACAATTGACGTAGAAATGTGAAAAACATGTATTTGATCTGGAGTACACGTGGTAAAAAGTCATCCGAACGTGACCCCATATGGGATATTGTCAGATCTTATGTTGAACGGAGTGGTTATAAGGATCTGTATTGCAATCAGATTGATGAAACATATTATAAAATATTGACAAATTCCACGTTATTGTTTAGTATTTTAATTGATACCATTGTAATTACAAATCGTTGATTAATACGATTAAGCAGGTACAATATGTACCTTGTACCTATACCCGATCCAAAGTCACGCACGTTAAACAAATGGACTACATAACCACTGAGGAGGTGATACAATGATTTTTAGGCAAGACAATTCACCTATTAAGGTGAACACACTACTGTCAGAGCGTTTTGAGCAGTTCTAGACAAAAGTTGCATTACTCTACAAGCAAGGGACAGCGTTCGGCATACAAGATGTTCGACCACATTGCGAAATGGCGAACAGTGAGCGAGTTTGAACATGTCACACGCATTTCACCACCATGGGGTTTTCGTGCATATCACAGAAAACCGACTGATCTAATTTCCATCAGAACTGGTTTTTTTATATATATTTAAATTTTAATGTTTTCTAAGACTGAGAATTCAGTCTTTAAATTTCTGTCAGTCACATGCACTCGAATTTTCTTTAAAAACATATATCTTGTAACACATGTACAAGAAAATAACACATTATTCATACACTAATGCTTATAAAGCTTTCTATCATTATATCAACAATATTCCCCTCCTCATGAATTTATAGTAAAAACATGTACATATACACATCTTGTATAATATGTTTATATATAGTAATACATGTCTTTCGATACAGCACAATAAACAAGAAAATTATATTAATTTTAGTTTTTCCCCTTGTATTTCAATCTAAGATGATGGCCGGAACCGGAGTCTGAGATTGAAATCCCCGACTTTGAAAAAAAAATTCGTAGGGTCGGGGGTAAAAACTAAGGGTCGGTCGGGTAACCCTAAACAGACATATTTTTTGGCCTTATTAATCAAATGGAAGCAAATTCATCTCTATTGCTTTTACTATGGGGCTAAAAATATAACACAGGTAAATCTAAATCAACCGTGACATCTGCACTATATTTCCCTGGTGGCTATACACTAGTCAATGAAGAGCACCTAACCTATCATATTCATTTCACAGAATCCTGCTTTTGAATTAATACAACTAAATGATCACAATTATATACGATAGCATGCGTTAAGATGACATTATGAAGACATACCTTCATTTTATCGGGCGAGAATAATTGTACGGCCCTTTTGCGTGTTTGTCCAAGATCGCCAATCGAAGATGTTGGTAGCACATGTACAGGCTTGGTCTTGGGAGATTTCGGAACTTGGTCTAGTTCTTCCACTGACACTTTAGATGGCGTTGAAAATGTCAGCGCCTTTATGGTCTTTCTTGGCGTCGGGGATAATAATTATTCATGTTTATACTTTCCCTTAACGCAGCAACTAGCGTATCGTTCTCTGCACGAAGTAAATCAAGGGTGTGAGTCAGGTCAAACTGCAAACGGCTGAGTTTATTCAACTTCACAAAGCAATGACCACAAACGTGGCGTGACAACCCATCTTCCGTAGTTGCTAAATACCAAAGTATTTGTGAAAGTTGATCGATCACTTTGAATGTTGGCCCAATCTTTCACTGACAATGTTCCTCCACACAGACGACAGTCAAGCGATGCAGTCGCCTTGTTGTTTTGACAGTAGTCCACACGACCGAATGTAATAACGAGCCAGGGGACAGAATCTAGAGCCTTCTTAGGGGCGAACGCTGAACTCAAGGCCAAAAAGTGAGGGGGTGCCAAGGGCGGGTATTAGGTAGGATGAAGTCAGTTAGGAAGAAGAGAAAAGATAAGATTCTAAATTTAGTCGCCTTTTGCGATCATGGAATAGGGGCAGCAGGTACAATTCTAACGCCCTACCTGCAGGGCAGAGATCATTATTCAACAATAATCTTGCCACTTAAGATTATTAACAATAACGTAGAGACGTCTCACTTGCAAACAGTTTAACGTTACATCGTTAAATTAACAACTATGTTATTGATATATGTAAGAAAAAGTAGAGGCCCGAGTATTGACCCTTGTGGTACACCTGCATTTATCTTTTTAAGTTTGAAAACTAGTCTTCCTATTTTTTTGAACCATTTAATAATGTTACCCGATTAGCCCGCTAGTTTCAATCAACCAATCATGTCAAACACGGTCAAACGCTTTACTTGTATCACAAAATACTATTCTTATTTCTTTCCTCAAGTCCAAAGCTTTCCCAGTATAAACAAATTGATCACTCTTTTTTAAAATTGTCAGTGCCGAATTAAGGTATACATTTCAGCCAAAATATTTCAATACAATATCCTTCCTCTATAGTATATTAACACTACAGTGATTGAATCTCCTTACCTCATCTCTCTCTCTCTCTCCCCCCCCCCCCCTCTCTCTGTAAACCTCCTTTACTTTGTATCTCCAAATACAGTTTTCCATTTCTTTTTGTAACATATTTCTTGTTTCTCCATGTGTATCTGAGTGTGACGGTGTGTGTATCTGTGAAAGTAAGATAGGGTGTGTTTACAAAGAGTGTGTATAACGGTGTATATGTACGTTTATGAAAGACAATAATGATGATGATTTTGATATGATGATAATAAGATGTTGATGATGATGATGATAATGATAAGATATTGATAATAGTTATCATGATGATAATGACAAGGTGTTGATAATGATGATAAAGACAATGATTAGATGTTGGTAATGGTGGTGATGATGAATGATTGCTGTCATATTGTTTAACACTTAAAAATGCCTTGAAAATTAAACAGTAACAAAAAAAAGTTATTGACTCGGCATTATTATTTGTCCAAAGATGGGAGATTTTCTTGTTTTGAAGAGATTCTATCACAAACTTTTTGATGTTCGTTTCCAAAATGTTTCTCCCAGTATACCATGAATTTAAATTTCGATCAAAAATGGTGTCAAAGCCTCTAATTTTGCAATATAATGAGCATAAGTTTTGCTGTAAACAATATCCCTTTTCGCCCAATAATAAAATCGGTGATGTCATGCCTTCTTTGAAAGGAGTACCTGCTTTTTCTAGGTATCGCTTAAAATTGTCTTGAATATGTTTGGTGCAAAGTAGAAAGGTTGCATCATGGAAGATGTAGCGTAATGTGTTCGTCATTGCTTTCTCTTCGTCGGTGCCTATTGTCATTTTTTTGTTTCCCCACCTTCCCCCTGATATGGTTAAAAATGTCCTGTATGAAGGCCCTCTCCATCCCAATGAATATATATAGACCCTAACATTATTGGATGACTGGTTCGCTCGTTGTCAGTATAATGTGACCGGGTGGGGTGTGTTGCTTGGTGTCTTCGGCGGCATGCTTCTATGATATAGCACTATAAAAAGGGCAACAGTTCCACTATACAAGAAGACAACATTAATATACCACAGTCTCCCAAAACACGCACCTCGCACAACATACACGCAAAACACCGCATACATGGGATGCCGTCCTTACATGACCATAGCTGTTAAAAGGACGTGAATTAATCAAACAAACAAACTGCTATTTGTGGTACAATGCTCAACTTCCTCATTTTTTATGTCATTGGGTTCAGAAAGCATTTCCCTAAATTAAACGTCCTATTAATTCCTTCTACGATTTCCCCCTCCCCCACACAGTTTGCTATGAAGTCTGTCAACTGTTCGTCATTATATATGATTATATTTGACAACATTTTTTGATCAGGCCCAAAATCTAACTTTCTGACGTATGGGTCGGTTGTTGATTTTTTTCAGTATCAATATTATTACCTAATACTGTCGAAGGTTGTTGATTTTCTTTTCATGGTATACCTTATCTCTAACTTGCTTTGCAGATCTAGGTCCCTCAACGCAATAATTTTTGGCCAAATTGTAGCAGACACCTACATCATTTTTTGAGCGTGCACAGCACACTGCGCCAGGATTACTTGGTCAGTTCTGACGCAAGGGTCCGCATCGATACCCTTTGAATTTCCATGTGTCCGGTTTCTCATTGCATTTTTCCCCACAATATTCAATTAAAGCTTTACTTTGCAGATAAACCAAGTCTTCTGGAGCGTCTACTACCGTCGTCACTCGTCGTTTGTAGTCGGAGTTCCCATTAAGTGTCGTGCAATATCTGTGCAATGTGATGTACCTGGCTGGTTGTTGATTTATATGTCCTTTCACTTTTTTCTAATGCAAAATGCACCGTCACGGTTATAAATTGATGTCATTGTATTTTCATAAGATGCCACGAAATGCGAGTTGGTAGTTGTCCCATTATCAGAACCCCATACTCCACAGTCATCGGGAAAATCTGCACGACTTTTGTTTATGTGACCAGGTGGGGTGTGTTGCTTAGTGTCTTCGACGGCATGCTTCAGTGATATAGCACAGTTCCACTATACAAGAAGACACGACATGAATATACAGCAGTCCCCCCAAAACACGCACCTCGCACAAAATACACGCAACACATCGCATACATGGGAGTCCGTCCTTACATGACCATAGCTGTTAATAGGACGTTAATTAATCAAACAAACAAACTTTTGTTGCAGTTTCTTGTGTTGTCAAGCACTAGAAATATGTCATTCTTTGGGTCAAGAAGGACACGTTGGACAGGAGTGTCAACATCGAGAAGGTCTTGATTGGTCATGAATGTCCCTGCATTCTTCGCTGATTGTAGATGTGGACTGGTCTGGAGTTGTACACCTTTTGGAATCTTCAATGTTGTTTGATTAAAAACTGTCATTGTCATCGGCTTCATTGTCTTCCTTGTTCGCAGTCATGTCCATTAAATCGTCACTACTGAGAATTCTAAATCTATTGTGACTTTCGAAGCTTTAGTTCTTGTCGGGCGAGTTAGATTTTGCAGCTTTTGGAAGCTTTGTTACTTTTTTTCCTTTTGGACGGACCTTGTTTTGATGGAATTGGTGTCTTGAGGTTTGTGTCGACCATCTTTTGTCTGTGGAATAGGGAGGCAATGAGTGGGGCAGTATCAGTATACTTGTTTGTTCAAGCAATTGAAAACTATTTGTATCTGATTGGCTATTAAGTGTCTCATGGTAATCATTAGCTTAACGATAAGAATTAATTACTGGTTAGGTACTCATAGCGATCGGTCAAGCTAAAGAAACATCACTGTACAAAACCACGACAAGGATTACTGTATAAACATCTCATGATAATTAATATCTTTGTTTTAAAATCGGTCCTTTTAATGTCTCAACACGACAGGACTGTTCTGACAAAGTAACGTCACCTCGGTCCTTTGGACCAGGTGAGCTAAAATGAGTTCTAATATTGGCGCGTTTTCCAAGTAAGAACCATAGTAAGTACCACAACACTGGAATGATAAGCACCATGTCTTTATTGACCAACAAGCACCATGACAACAACCATTAAATGATAAGCACCATGACTTTATTGGCCAACAAGCACCACGACCTGACATAATGATAGCAACCATTGAATGATAAGCACCATGACTTTATTGACCAACAAGCACCACGACCCCACATTATGATAACAACCATTGAATGATAAGCACCATGACATTGTTGACCAACAAGCACCACGACCCCACATAATGATGACAACCATTAAATGATAAGCACCACGACTTTATTGACCAACAGGCACCAAGACACCACATAATGACAACAGCCATTGTTTGTTTGTTCGTTTGATTAATTAATTAACGTCCTATTAACAGCTATAGTCATGTAATGACGGCCTTCCATGTATGCGGTGTATTGCGTGTATTTTGTGTTGGGTGCAAGTTTAGGGAGACTGAGGTATATTCATGTTGTGTCTTATTGTATAGTGGAACTGTTGCCCTTTTTATAGTGCTATATCACTGAAACATGCCGCCGAAGACACCAAGGAACATACCCCACCCGGTCACATTATACTGACAACGGGCGAACCAGTCGTCCCACTCCATGTATGCTGAGCGCTAAGCAGGGGCAGAAACTATCATTTTTATAGACTTTTGTGTGTCTCGGCCAGGGGACAGAACCCAGAGACTTCCTCACAGGGGCAAAGTTTTTGCTATTTTTAGGTTTTCATTTTTTGCACTTTTTCCGTTACCATGGAAACATTGCTGAAAATATCATGGTAAATGGTAAATGTTACTTTGCAAAACTTCACCCATCTTTGTGTATATAGTCTAATATTAATGTCAAGGTTCAACAATGGCAGCCCAGCTTTACTTGAATTATATTCCATCTTTCTTTAGCACAACTTCCTTTTTCTAGTTTTTTTCCATACACATAAGTCTCCACAGTCAAACTTACTTCAGCTTTGATATCTCCATTGGCGGGGGATCTGAATGACTATGTCCTTGTTAATACTGGGGTAGAAAAGAATGAAGTGCGGAATACTGAGATAGTTATAGGATGTAGTGCTTCATCAAAAAGCATGATATATAGATATGATGTGGTGCAAGGGTCGAAAACATGTGGTGCTTCATATATGGTTTGGTAAGCCAATTGATAAAGCGATATAGGATGTGGTGCTTATTATATGTTGCCTAGGTAGAAAACATGTGGTGCTTATTATATGGTTAGGTAAGCCAATTGATAATGAGATATAGATTGGATGTGGTGCTTAGGTAGAAAACATGCGGTGCTTATCATATGGTTTGTCAATCCAATTGATAATGAGATATAGATTGGATGTGGTGCTTAGGTAGAAAACATGTGGTGCTTATTATATGGTTTGTCAATCCAATTGATAATGAGATATAGGATGTGGTGCAAAGGTCGAAAACATATGGTGCTTATCATATGGTTTGTTATGAAGCTGAATACCGAGATATAGGATGTGGTGCTTAGGTCAAAAACATGTGGTTCTTATTATATGGTTTATGAAGCTGACAACTGAGATATAGGATGTGGTGCTTAGGTAAAAAACATGTGGTGCTCATCATATGGTTTGTCAATCCAATTGATAATGAGATATAGGATGTGGTGCTAAGGTCGAAAACATATGGTGCTTATTATATTGTTTGTTATGAAGTTGAATACCGAGATATAG
Organism: Argopecten irradians irradians; assembly: GCA_004382745.1. Taxonomy (NCBI): domain Eukaryota; kingdom Metazoa; phylum Mollusca; class Bivalvia; order Pectinida; family Pectinidae; genus Argopecten; species Argopecten irradians. The sequence goes on from SAYR01044025.1 coordinate 183,979, forward strand.
GATGTGGTGCTTAGGTAGAAAACATGGTTTGGAGAGTCAATTGATACTGAGATATATGTCATGGCGCGGCGTCCGTCGTCCGTCAACATTCCTTTGAATCGCTACTAGTCATAGAGTTCTGCATGGATTGTGACCAAATTTGGCCACAAACATCCTTGGTTGAAGGGGAACAGAACTTGTATAATATAGGTAAATCCTATACATCGCTACTTGTCCTAGAGTTCTGCATGGATTGTGACCAAATTTGGCCACAAACATCCTTGAGGGAAGGGGAACAGAACTTGTATAAATTTTGGCTCTGACCCCCTGGGAGCAGGAAGGGCGGGGCCAAATTGGTAATTAGAGGTAAATATTCAAATTCCTTCAGAAAAGGAACAATGAACCTGTATTCAGAACATTACTTGGCATTACAAACCAGGTGAGCGATACAGGCCCTCTGAGCCTTTTGTTATGTAGCTAAATACTGAGATATCAAATGTGGTGATTAGGATATGATATCTGTAGTTATTAGACATTAGTATGTAGAGAGTTTATGAAATGAACATTAATGAAGTCGTAATTAAATGATTTTATTTATTTTAACATATAGAATGAGCAAAAGAAGAAAGGTATTGGAAGAAGGATGGAGACGTTTGAAGAGCAGAGTATGTAAATTGATTGGAAATGACATTGAATTAAATGCATGAAAATTGTGTTAAATTATGGAAGTATATTAGCATTAGATATGAGCAAAATTTTTTAGCAAAGTTAAAATGATGTAGTTTTTAAGGCTAACTGTGTAATGCTTGTTACTTGAAGGTGGAGAAATTTGTAAAGAAGCAGGTCCCAGGACCATCAATTGCTGTCCGTTATATGAAGGAGGGACGGAAGGGAGGAATAAAGTTCTGTGGTGAATAATACATTCTTATTTGCATAAATGGTGTAAATTTTGTTTAATGTTAAGGATTTCAGGATTGACTACCCATGAATATGACATTACGTTGATAATTCATGTGGAAGGTAATGCTTCGTTAACGACATAATTGATGAAGAAAAGAATTGTATGATAAATGTAGTTAAATTATATTTGTTATATTTTATTACTGTTAAACACCTCATACAATCTGTCATTGGTATACCATTACCAAAAAGTGTTACCTATGGTTACAGTTGACTGGAAGTTGTTATTGTGTATTGTTGGGCCTTACATACAAGAGAAGGTATTCATTCAAGTTGATGATAGAAAAAAATGGTGGATAGTGTAATATGTAGTAATTACCAGTGACAAACAAATTATACAGTAGCTGCTGATGTATAGCAAAATTGAAAATAAGCATTTTTTCTGATTACAGGTTCTAGCAATATGGAAAAACTTGTTAATGAAGAGGCAGTTCAAGAGTCATTCATAAGTTGTTGTCGAAAGGAAGCAAAAGGTACAAGAATTATATGATGTTATGATGATGTGAAATGTATTAATTTGTAATTGAATACACTATTGATGAAGTAATGTTTTGTTACTGGTTAAAAAGAATATGACAGGTAGAAGGCATTTTTAGTGTTGAAGTCTGAATTACTGTTATGTACATGTTATGTATAGTTTTATTGAAGTTTATAAAAGTAAGCATCACATTAGTAACGTCATATTTCTTTATTTATCTGAAAGCTTGAAATGTGTATAATACAAAAAGAAACACATAGATATGAAAATTGTTTTCTACAAAAGACTAAAATCAAATTATCACATGGACAGGAATTGTGTTTTGTATAATAGAGGTTATGATTTCATTTTATCTGTTTAGATGAAGAAGAGACAGAGGAGTCGGGATGTCTTGAAAGAATAACAATAGAAATGGATCCATTGGCCATAAGCGTACAAAATTTGAGAAAAATCGTTTCAGCCATTGTAAGGCAGCATGGTATGTATCTTCAGTGATATAGCACTATAAAAAGGGCAACAGTTCCACTATACAAGAAGACACAACATAAATATACCACAGTCTCCCAAAACACGCACCTCGCACAACATACACGCAACACACCGCATACATGGGAGGCCGTCCTTACATGACCATAGCTGTTAATAGGACGTTAATTAATCAAACAAACAAAGTATACCAAAGCAGCATGATATGTATACCTGTGTAATAGATTAACAATAAGTGCAACATATTATGTAAATGAAGTATGATAATTCAAAAGTTTGATCTCAATATTATCAAGATTAATCCTGACATGTATGAATTATAACATGTTATATAGTGAATAATATAGGGTGTATGGAGAGATGTTTAAAACTGATTTGATAATTTTTTTACTTTACAGCATTAACAAAATATGTAATGCTATAGATTTTAATCTCCAAAGTTAGTGTCATTAGATCATCATAAATTGTTTGTTTATCACCTATTATGGATACCTCGATAGCTCTATGGCATAAGATTGCATAAAGATTTGTTTGGTTAGTGATATGTATGGAATCCCTTACATGCTATTTTAGAAATTGGCTAAAGAAAATCAATAAGTAAATCCCATTGATATTTAAATAGACTCCGAAATGAAAGTTTGACTTGTACACCTGATGCCATGCCTTTGTTGGTGATGTGTCACTAGTGTCAAAGAAAGATTTTTATCAATAGTTGAAATAAATTGATAATTTCCTGACTTAACTTTAATACTTATTTTTACTAATCAATGTTTGATGTTATTTAACTTTATAAAGGAAGAGCAACTTTGACTGGGCTCGTAGAGACCATCAGATGTTACCAAGGCTGGGTAAGAATTACTACTATTATGTTTGATCATAGTGTAAAGATTTATCATGAAGTTATGTATTGTTCAGAAAGTGACATCATTTGAGTTGTGCAAGAGTATTTACAAGTATAAGATTGACAAAAATAATTGAATTAAACATAATATGAAATCTTTTGCTTATAAATATTAAATATTAATTTGTTATTGTTTGAAGGTTTTGAATAAATGTTCTGTTTAAAAAGCAATTATTATACAGTGCCTGTCAGTAATGACAGGTTTCCATGAAGCACACGTAACATAGTGCTTTTGAAATGTAAAAGCAAAGCAAGTGTTGAAGTATATTTATTGACATTGTTTAAGGTCATGTGACCCCAAGTGTCCGGATAACTTAAAGTCATCATCTTTCGTTCTCCACTGTGCATTAACTTTGTACATTTGAACTCCATCTCCAGTTATGTATTATTATTTCATATTGTAAAAGAATGTGATTTCAACCAGTTTATCATTAAATGAAGTACATTGTAAATTTTAATTAAGTAATACATGTATGTATGTATATATATACATGAAATAAAACTCAACGACCTTCCTCTAGTACTTTCGTCATTTCATGATGGCTCTTCAGAAATTTTTATTTTTCAAAGGGCAAATCAATGACGTCACACATAGCGTGAGGTCGCAAGGAACACACGTTTACATAACAACAATCTGATTAAAATACATATCCTTATTATCACTACGTTTGATATGAGGATCTGACAACATCCCATTAGGGGTCACGTCAGGATGACCTTTGGAAATGGCCAATCAAATTGGCACTGCCAGAATCTTGACTGGGGACGAACTAGTTTGAAAAAGCTGTCCGAATTATTTTCGTGCACGTAGTCATCTCGCCCAAAGTGCATAACAATGCTAAATGTATATGCTTACTGGGACGAAATAGCGTTATCAATTGACGTAGAAATGTGTAGAAAATGTATTTGATCTGGAGTACACGTGGTGAAAGGTCATCCGAACGTGACCCCATATGGGATATTGTCAGATCCTATATTCAACGGAGTGGTTATAAGGATCTGTATTTTAATCAGATTGAGGACGCTACCGAATCCATTACAACTTCCTACACTTTGTTGCCGATTCAGATATATTTTTCTTTATCTCGCACACTTTCGTTCAGCCATTTTGTTTACTTTTAGTGCGTGACAATGCGCATGCGCGAAACTTCGACAACACAATCTATCGCAGCTTCATTAGCATACTATTTTGTCTGACGGACGCCGTAATAGAATCAAGGATTTCCTTCAATTTTGTATTCAAGACACATTTGTTCAATCTCAAACGCATAAAGAAATTAAATTGAGATATTTTAATATGTTTTTCCATCTTTTCTTCCGTTTATCGCATTTCACAAAAAATATTTCTTTGGTTGGGCGAAACCTACATTTAAATTGATCACCTGCACAATTATGTATATGCTTATTGACATTCAAATTACATTGATAATCCATGTTTTTGTTGCCTATGAACAGTCATAAGTGATAAGTACTTTGTCCGATGTAAAAATCACCACAACGAGAACAAATCGTAGCATATATCACACACTTCAATTTACAATTCATGTGTGCCTTTACAGTGAAATGCAAGCCATTTTTAAACACATATGTATATGTGCTACATTTAATAATAACTGGACATGTAGCGCATTTAGGTGTCTTATATTTCGACACCACTGGGTCAGCATAAGAGTTATTGAACCTGGACTTGTTAACATGTGTTTTAAATTTTTAGGTTGTCTTCTACTTTGCAAGATAGTATGGTTTTCAAAAGTCTTTCTCATACGATCACTACTTCGCATTAACTGATTACATTTTTTTAATCACAGGAAAAATATTGAAATTTTCTTGGGTTGAAAGTAGAAACAAAAGGAATTAAAACCGTATTTACCTATTTTGGAAAAATGAAAGTATTAGTCACTCAATTAATTATTTTCATGTCATTCGAAGGATTTGTTTTGATATTATTTTATGCAGAGAGCTTCACTGACTGTTGATGACACCATTAACATGTGTCAAAAGGTAAAATATAGTGGATATCAGTGTCTGTTACATCTAATTTAATTCTGAATGTTATACAGTGTTTACTGGTTATGACTGTTCTTACCCATGGTAAGATGAAATCATCAGTGTTACAGAAAGTAACGACATCAGCATGCTTTGATGACACTTTTTGCTTTTTGTAATGCATAACGTTATGAATGATATGCATTCAACCTGAAATTTTTTTCCTGTTGTATACCCTAACTTAACAGTTAGATATTTAGAAATACCCAAGATTTCATTTTATAACAACATTGCAATAGCCATTGAACAAGTTCAGATTATGAAAACATATATTAATTAATTAATTAATTAATGGAAGGGTTTGTTATTAGAAGTCATGATACAAATATGTTAATGGACCAATTGTAAGAGTGTAGTTAATGAAAATAATTTTGCCTTTGTGTGGTTGCAGCAGAAAAAATGGAATGAGAATTAACGTCTTTAATGAAACATGGTATACATTCAAGTCACTGAAATATATTGAAATCTTGGGTATGGCCCATGTACATACTTGTATAGATGTTTGAGATGTTGAAGAAATATATTGGCCTAAATATCATAACCAAATATAAAACGACACAATGTTCTACTCTTCATATCTCTATCTATATCGGTATGTTGCCCCAAAGTTTAAGAAACTCAATCTATCTAGCCAGACTTTTTTCTGTATTTTTAAAAATATTTTTATTCACTTTTCAAATATGTACCTTATTTTCCGGAGCATTATCGTACTTCAAAAGAGATCGATTGCATCAGAAACATGAAACACAGATGGTTACGTGGGTGCATGGACCTAACTTTTGGATGCGGCTTATATAACGGTGCGTCTTATACGTGTACAAAACCTGAAAAAAAAACCGTAAAAAAGGCCTCTGCGGTTTATTGTCCGGAAAATACGGTACACAAAAAAAAAAACAAAAAAAAACATGTCTGTTTCGGGTTACATTGGTCATGTTCTTGTTATTGTTACTTAATGTATTCTGTTGAGAAATTGTTCTTTATGTTACATCAGTTGAACCAGGAAATTTGGAATGTATGGATGAAATGTGTAAGTATACCATTTTGTTTGTTTGTTTGTTTGATTAATTAACGTCCTATTAACAGCTATGGTCATGTAAGGACGGCCTCCCATGTATGCGGTGTGTTGCGTGTATGTTGTGCGAGGTGCGTGTTTTGGGAGACTGCGGTATATTCATGTTGTGTCTTCTTGTATAGTGGAACTGTTGCCCTTTTTATAGTGCTATATCACTGAAGCATGCCGCCGAAGACACCAAGCAACACCCCCCACCCGGTCACATTATACTGACAACGGGCGAACCAGTCGTCCTACTCCCTTTTTGCTGAGCGCTAAGCAGGAGCAGACACTACCACTTTTACAGACTTTGGTGTGTCTCGGCCAGGGGACAGAACCCAGAGCCTTCCTCACAGGGGCGAACGCTCAACTCAAGGCCAAAAGTGAGGCGGTGCCAAGGGAGGCATTAGGAAGGATAAAGTCAGTTAGGAAGAATAGAAAAGATAAGATCCTAAATTTAGTCGCCTTTTACGATCATGCAATAGGGGCAGCAGGTACAATTCTAACGCCCTACCTGCAGGGCTATGTAAGTATACCATAATATTATGCCAAGTGGAATTGATATCTGAACAAAAGTATTGTATTTCCTTCCAAGAAACTTTCATTTAGAAGAGTCTAACAGAGGAAATATGTTATCAGATTATTTGTGTTTAAGTATTCAACAATGTCAATGTGAAATAATTTGAAATAGCACAGTGACTACTTTTTAATGAAATATGATATAAGGTTATGTGTATACCATGGTGTTGCTTCAATTTGCCTACACTTATTTCCTTATAGTCATTGCAAGTCATATAGTCCTCAGTATAATTAATGAAATCGGCATAAGTGGAAATAAGAAAGACATTTGAAAAGCGATATTTACATATTGATAAGAATTTAACTAGCATCCTTGTGTTTGTTTGTTTAATTAACGTCCTATTAACAGCTATGGTCATGTAAGGACGGCCTCCCATGTAAGCGGTGTGCTGCGTGTATGTTGTGCGAGGTGCATGTTTATCCTTGTGAAAAATGTCATAATTTTGTGACACATGTAATAAATGTTTATACATTACATAGGGTATTGGTACAGAAGATGTGACCCATGTAATGCTGAGATCCTTATCTAACATAAGCAGTGCTGATATGAAGAGGGTTGCACTGCCGCTGATGGATGCTTTGTTTGCACCAAACTCTGTACCATTTAAAGAAAGTGAAGACAAGAGGTATTAAATTTATGTAATTGTATCACTAACACTAATTTTTAGAAAATAATGTCTGTTAAAACGATATAGGTGATTATATTTTGTATGTTATATGGTTGCGTAGAGAGTGAGAATAACCAAGTAGAACGTATTAAAGACACTGACGATAAAAAACCGGTCATCAATTAAAAACTAGTTAAAAGCACCAATGAACACAAAGGTACTGAGCTCTGCATAATTTATGGATCGAATGTTCAAATCTGGCAGAGTTCATGGTTTAGATAATTGGAAAGCAGATAGAATTGGACTCAAGAAGTTGCTATGATAATCAGTGCACTAATTGATGGGTTGCCAGCTATCAATCAAACTGTCTATGTACCACATGTGACTATTTAATTTGTATTGTGTATGCAACAGCATGGAATAGGTACATGTGTGTTTACATGCGCAAGGCATACCAAAAAGCAATACATGTCACAAGTTGATGGAACATTTAAGCATTAAACTGTCTTCCTATGAAATAGATACCAGAACTTTGTGGATATAATTCACATTTTACACCCGGTCCACCCCAACTGCGAATGATAAATATTATGAAGTTCCTTACCGTCAATCGATTGATTTGTAACACAGCGAGAAATTCTGTACCGTGTAGCGATAAACGCTAACACTCTACCGACACAACGTGGCTATTTTTAACAACGCGGCTATTTTTAGATTTGGGTCATTTACCGAATGCTCGCTGAAACACGGGCTGTGATTGGTTGATTGGCTGAGCTTGTCGACAGACGGCGCGAAACAGAAAGTGAAGTCAGACAGTTGAGTGTTGTTTGGATCGTGGATTTGTGCAAAACGCAGACATTTTCCTGGTTCCGGAGGAATATTTCGAAATGGACGAACGTCACGAAGACATCGATCAATTCCTACTCGGTATCAATCCGGGATTGGTAAAATACAAAGAGGAATTCGTTAAATTAGACGTTGTCAACAACGAAACATTGCGATTTCTGAGGCCACAGGAAGTCTACGATAACATGTCAATTCCGATAGTCTACAAGAGAATGCTGATTGAAAAAATTACAAACCTCCAAACTCCAGAAACAAAGGAAAAAATATCCTAAATAAAATTTACCAGCAGATCTTTAGGCAGACTCACTCTTAGACGATGAAGAACATTTACTTAATATTGGAGCTCGAGAAGAATTTTAAAAGTTTTTGCAATTAAGCAACGGCAAGTTCAGTCGCAAATCTTAAGGGGATATACCCGATCTCACTAAGCGAGCGATAGAGGAACTTACCCAAGAGTTAGAACTCCTGTCGGACATACAAATCATAATGAAGAAAACTAAGGTTAGAAGTAGGCCAACCAAGATCAATCCATTGAAACCTAAACGACAAAGAGGATTTTAAGACTTCAACAGCATGAAGAGTTTTGAAAACCTTTTCCAATCAAGACACGTCCACCTTCTACTAAAAGCATACAAGATGGGCAGTTAAAAATTTTCCAACGGTGCTAGATAAAGTTGTCAAAATATGTCTGATTATTCACACCGTGTTAACACCAACAACTAAGTTGTAAAATTGAAACGTTATTGAATTGATTTTTTTTTTAATAACTACAATCAATTAATTCCGTTTCCAACTTTCTCACACGAACGGATAATTTCTATTCTGCTGTCAACTGCTTCAAATCTAAATATAGCTCTAAAAAATAATTACCAATTTAAATTCTAGCGTCTTAATACAAGTTACTTGATCCTAATTACAGAGTGGAACAATGAAGTTATGGATTACGAGTAGGATATCGGGAAACAGTAACACCGGAACAACGTGGCAAATGCCTTATCAAATATGTTAGAAACCAGAGCGAAACCTACCACACAACTCCACCAACGACAAGAGGACAGACTTGTTTACCATTACGAAAACAGTTTGATAAGTATTCGCTCTGGAATCAAATAGATTTCCTTGCGGATTTAACACAGAAATCATAGATATCACGAGAAGGAAAAGAATTTCAAAAACGCGAACGGTGACTCGACGAGATATGAAGCAGAGAACCGACGCAGTGAGACCAAATCTAAACCAACAAACACAAAGGAGATAATATGAGAAAAGACGATAATCAAGATAAGACACTCACCTGTCAGGTGCTCCACATGTCCCATATCCTTCGTCACCACCGCTTTTGTACAACCTCACGACCCACTTTTTGTGACGAGAGGATGAATGTCCATCACCAGTTGAACAACTACATTTCTTCTTCGTTTGAAACGACAGAGCGGGGAGCTATGTCACATTAAACTTTGGAAACACAACAAAAATAACCACCAGGGGGGTCTTGGAATTCGATACCGCCCCTCCCGCACAAGGTATAGTACGCAACAGGCAACTAGTTGTCCGGTTAAAATGTTGAAACTGTTGTTGCGAATAAAAACAGACAAAAGCAAACTAACCTCTTCAATCAGTTATAAATAAAGAATGCGAGTACCTCGCTCCTTACTCCAACGAAATTTGGTTTACGACAAAGGTCTGCGCAAGAAGGACTTTCGCGGAACTTTCTAGCCGACATATGTAAATCAGCGTTCCGCATTCACAAAAATTTACACTCCGCACGTTGTGCACGTACTGTGCATCAACTTTCTCAATGACGAAGTCGGCTATGCAGGCGAGGCCACATAATGTTCATGATTTCACACAAGTCCGAAACAGTTCACTTAGGTCGTCTATCGCACTGCTATCAACAGGTCAGAAAAAGTTAGCTCAGTGACATCACTGTCGAGCCATTACACAATCCTAACTCGGAAGCAAACTGTTTCCAGTTCCCCATCCGAAACATTGACTCCGGGAACAAACGTGACACAGATTCATGGAATCGGCGCTCGTTGTAGCAAAGGGAAAACGTTCTCTTACTTACCAGACATAAATCTTCAGGACAACTTGGCTACACCAAATTTCTCTCACCAACGCATCATTTTAGGGTGCACTGTTAACTTCACAAGGATCGGACTGCTTGTGAATGATTAGACACATGTGTCGCATCACGACTGGTGTAAACACTGCGCGTAGGGTAACCGCGCTGACGTCACATTCTAAACGCCTGTATCTTATACTTTCGCTTTCAACATAATTAACCAAAAAAGACATTATATAACAAAAGTTTGCATAATATTTCAAGTACACCTACATTAAAAAAATTAAAGTTTAGTATGGTTCACCTCGTGTTTATTTGTCTATTACAGTGCCTATTCTTCTTAGCCTCAGTTGGCTGTTCCTTTTTTACAGTGCAGCTGATTGAAATATTAGGCGGCAAATTTTGAAATTAATAAAAAATCATAATGACCTTTTATAAATTAGGAAATTGATTTATAGGATGTAATATAACAATTATTAAAACGCTGTATAGATTGTATCTATTGTCAATATACAATGCAGTATTCTAGAGTGTGTGATAGATAAATATTCATGGCTGCACTTATTTAACGGGCGCCGATCTTCATTTATCTATACACCAGATGATTTTATATTGAACAATTACGATACCAATCTAACAAGCGTTATAACTTAGTTAAATAAGTGCTCTTTCCATTTCTTATCAGTTGCAAGAACGAAGTCGTTTTATAGGAAATAGCCATTGACCCCTCTTTGACCCCACCTTCGAGGCCCCGGGGGGGTCAGCCACCATCATTTGCCAAAATTTTGAATCCAAACCCTATCAAGGATGTAACCATTGCATTATGAGGCGCAATCCATGTTAAGTTGCATAGCAAAAAGTCAATAATATATGGAAATTGCCACTTTGACCCCGCCCCTCAGCCACCCGGGAGTCAGTCCTATCACCTTGGCTCAATTTGAGAATCCACAGCCTACACAAGAATGACTAACCACTTTGCACTTATGGGTGCTATACCATGCTTAGTCGAAGTGCAGTCAACTTTATAGGGAAATAGCCAAAATGACCCTTTGACCCCGCCCCTCAGGCACCACCGGGGGTTCAACACACGCCCTATCACTTGCTCAATTTGGAATCCCCAGCACCTACCAAGAATGTGTTAGCATTATGGGCTGCATATACCATCGCCTTAGTTGCAGCAGAAGCAAGTCATTTATTATGGAAATAGCCAGAAATGTGTTTATGACCCCGCCCTCAGGCCCCCGGGGGTCAGCACCATCATTTGCAGACAATTTCTGAAGTCCCCACCCATAAAGGATTTTTTGTTTGTTTGTTTGATTTAATTAACGGTCCTATTAAGAGCTATGGTCATGTAAGGACGGACCTCCCATGTATGCGGTGGTGTTGCGTGTATGTTGTGCGAGGTGAGTGTACTGGGGAGACTGCGGTATATTCGTGTGATGCTTCTTGTATATTGGACTTGTTGCCCTTTTTATATAGTGCTAGTATGTTCGCCCCGTTGTCAAGTATAATGTGACCGGGTGGGGTGTGATTGCTTGTGTCTTCGGCCGGGCCATGCTTCAGTGATATAGCAATATAAAATGGCCAACCCCAGTTCACTATATATATCACGACGCTGCATCAGCGTTCAAACCCACGAATATCACTACGCACGCCTATCCGTCCGCACGATTCAGCAGTTACGGTGTCACTCCATCGACCGCATAGCCAACTTACTCTATGGCTCATAGAAATAACCAATAGGCGCCTAGAGATCTCTCTGAAGCACATCATCGTCCAATCATTTGTGTTTGTGATAAGTCTGTGTCCTCTTCTCTGCTCGTCTAGACAGCAAGACAAAGCCTCAGGTTAGTCTTCTTCCCATGATACTTAACTACGCCTCCAGACACAACACGCATATAGCCTATTCAACACAGAAACTCAAAAGACAAATAACCCAAACTATAGGCACATATACACCTTATAGCAAGTCAAATGTCACTCCGTACGACCGATCCACCGAACAACTATACGCGGCCAACTCTACAGATATTCCAATCATCTCAGTTCGCTCAATCGATTAGTACAGACTCATGCTCACCGGACGGCAACGGTTGCGTCCCACTCCTGGCCTATGACCAACTATTTCACAGTGGTATGTCGTCACTAATTACAAAGACTTGTCATTTGCACCTGGATCACACACCCGTATGTAACGCGCTCCCTGTCGCTCATGACTAACGCCCTCACTACACTCACCCGCGACTAAAGACGACCCATCATCAGCCTGTAGTTCCTGACAGTAGCAATCCTACGTGCAATCACGCACTATGCATATATTGTATTGAGCATACTTCTTTTGGTGTGTCTCGGCCAGGGACAGAAAACCAGAGCCATCCTCACAGGGGCGAACGCTCAACTCAAGGGCCAAAGTTGCAGGAGTGCCAAGGGAGGCATTCAGGAAAGATAAAGTCCGTAGGAAGAGAGAAAAAGATAAATCCTAAATATAGTCGCCTTTTACGATCATGCAATAGGAGGCCAGCAGGTTACAATTTCTAACGCCTGACCTGCACGGGCAGACCCTATAAGATGCGTACACCATTGCATAATGGTGCTATACCATGCATAGCTGCAAAGAAGAAGTCATTTATATGGAAAATAGCCAAATAACCCCTTTTGACTCAGGCCCCGGGGGGTCAGCCCGCCCCTCATATCATTTGCCACAATTTTGAATGCCCAACCCTATAAAGGATGCTACCATTGCATAGGGTGCATATCCCCATACATTGGTATTTCAGAGAAGAAGTCGTTTAATATGAGAATTTAAGCCAAATTGACCCCTTTTGGCCCCGCCCCTCAGTCCCCGGGGGTCAGCCCATCATTTGTACAATTTTGAATCCCCACCCCATACGATAACTTACAATTGCATTTATGAGTGTTACTACTCACTGCTTAAGTTAAGTAGAAGAAGTCGTTACTATATCGACAATAGCCAAATTGGACCCCCATTTGACCCCGCCTCAGGCCCTGGGTCAGCTCCTAATCATTTGTACAATTGAATCCCCACCCTATAAGGATGCTTACCATGCATTATGGGTGCCTATCCCATACTTGTTTCAGAGAAGAAGTCGTTATTAATGGAAATAGCCAAATGACCCCTTATTGGCCCCGCCCTCGGCCCCCGGGGGTCAGCCCCATCATTTGGTACAATTTTCAGTAAGTAGCCATAAGGATGCTACCAGTCAAATTTTGTTGAAATCCGACCAGCGGTTATTTTGGAGAAGCACTCGATGTTGACTGACCGCCGGACGCCGCGGTATCCCACTAAGTCACCTTCGGTCCTTTGGACCAAGGTGAAGCTAAAATGCAGTTCTAATATTGGCGCGTTTTCCAAGTAAGAACATAGTAGTTACCACAACACTGGAATGATAGCACCATGTCTTTATTGACAACAAGCACCATGACACCACATTATGACAACATTCAAATAAAAGCACCAATGACTTTATTGGCCAACAAGCACCACGACCTGACTAATGATAGCAACCATGAGATGATAAGCACCATGAACTTTAATGGACCAAACAAGCACCACGACCCAATTATTTGATAACAAACCATTGAATGATAAGCACCATGACATTGTTGACCCAACAAGCACCACAGGACCCCACATAATGATGACAACATTAAATGATAAGCCACCACGACTTTATTTGCACCAACAGGCCACCAAGACACACATAACTGACAACAGCCATTGTTGTTGTTTGTCGTTTGATTAAATTAATTACGTCCTAAAACAGCTATGGTCATGATAATGACGGCTTCCAATGTAATGCGGTGTTATTGCGTGATATTTTGAATGTTGGAGGTGCAGCTTTTAGGGAGACTGCGGTATATTCAATGTTTGTGCTTATTGTATAGTGGAACTGTTGCCCTTTTTATAGGTGCGTATATCACTGGAAACATGCCGCGAAGACCCAAGGAAACATAACCCACCCGGTACATTATATGACAAACGGTCAGCGAACCAGTCGTCCCACTCGAATGTATGCTTGAGCGCTAAGCCAGGGGCAGAAACTATCAATTTTTTATAGGACTTTTGATGTGTCTCGGCCAGGGGACAGAACCCAGAGACTCTGCTCAAGGGGCAAAGTTGCTATTTTTTAGGTTTTCAATATTTTTGCACTTTTTTCCGTAATTTACTATGAAACATTGCTGAAAATATCATGTAAATGGTAAATTTTACTTTGCCAAAACTTCACCATCTTTGTCGTATATGAAGTTAATATTAATGTCAAAGGATTCACACAATGGACGCCCAACTTTACATTGAATTATAATTCCATCTTTCTATTAGCACAACTTCCTTTTTCTAGTTTCTTTTCCACTCACATAAGTCTCCACAGTCAAACTTACTATTCAGCTTGATATCTCCATTGGCCGGGGATCTGAATCGGACTATAGCTCTTGTTAATTACATGGGGTAGAAAAGAATTGCAAGTGCGGAATTACTGAGATAGTTATAGGATGTAGTGCTCATCAAAAAGGCAGATTATAGATATGATGTTGTGCAAGGTCAGAAAACCATGTGGTGCTTCATTATATGCGTTTGGTAAGCCAATTGATAAAGCGATATAGGATGTGCGTGCTATATTATATGTTGCCTAGGTAGAAAAACATTGGTGCTATATTATGGTAGGTAGCCAAATTTGATAATGAGATATAAGATTGCGAGTTGGTGCTTAGGTAGAAAAACATGCGGTGCTTATCATATGGTTGTCAAATCCAATTGATAATGAGATATAGATTGGATTGTGGATGCTTAGGTAGGAAAACATGTGGTGCTTTATATATGGGTTTGTCAAGTCCAATTGTAATGAGAATATAGGATGTGGTGCAAAGGTCGAAAACATACTGGTGCTTTATCATTAGGCTTTGTTACTGAAGTGAATACGAGATATTAGGATGTGAATTGCTTAGTTCAAACATGTGGATTCTTATATATGGTTTATTGAAGCTGACAACTGAGACTATAGGATGGGTGCTTAGGTAAAAAACAAATAAGTTAGAGTAAAGAATAACTATATGGTTTGTCATCCAATTGGATAATGTAGACGTATAGAGATTGGGTGCTTAGGTTAGCGAATTGGTTATGAGGATTCATTGTACCAATTTAATTCCATGATGGGTGACGTTCGATGACTCTTTCGACCACGATGTAACTCCAGAAATCATAATTACATTTTCTACCACATTTTCGTAAGTCAATGAAATTATAACGCTAATTTGCAGTCCACAGTAAGCATATACATTAGACAGATTGTTGAGGCACTTTGGGCGAAGGAGGTTGGCACCTAGATGACGGCTCGCACAGATAAATTCGAACAGCACTTTTTCTAAAGTCGTAGTTCGTCTCCCTCCAGTCTAAGATCTGCAGTTAGCGATTTTGATTTTGGCCATTCCTTAAATAGAGTCAAGTCCTGTGACGTGACCCCTAATGGGGATGTTTGTCAGATTCCTCATATCAAAACGTAGTTGATTATAGGGAATGTATTTTAATCTCAGATTGATATCGTTAATTGTAGAACGTAGTGTTTCCTTGGCTCGATCCTTCTACACGCGTAATGTGTGTGACTTTGGATTGTTTGCCTTGTGATAACCATTAATAAGAGTGTTCTGAGTGCCATCATGAAATGACGAAAAGTACTAAAGGCAAGGTCTTTGCTGTTTATTTTTATGCTTTAATAATATAGGTTATATAACATGTACAATACGATGTAATTACTTAATTAAAATTTACAATTGTACATTTCATTTAATGATTAACTGGTTGAAATCACATTACTCTTGTACAATCATGAATAATAGCTAGATAGCAATAACTGGAGAATAAGTGAGTTATAATAGTGTATGACATATAGTTAATGCCATAGAGAAAAAAGATGATTGAGCTTGTAGAGTGTATCTCCCCGTGGCACATCATTGTGTTGTGCTATCTAGACCTCTCAACAATGTTCATTAGATATTAGCGAGATATACTGCGAACATGTTGTTGCTTTTATTCAAAGTCGCTAATAATTTGAACAGTGAGTATGGCATTAATTCCTAGTCTATAGCTGTACGATGTGCACATGTATATGATGAATTTGCTTTTATTAAACCGACAGAACATTTATTCAAACCTATCTAGAAAGACTCAGATATACTGAACATTTAATAGTTTAGAAAACATATGTTATATTATTGGAGCGCACAATATGAATATCTCGAGAGTAATTATGTTTTAATATGTTCTAGGATTCTCCTCTCTCTCGAGCGCTCCGTTCGTATCACGTTCGAATATTATCCTTTGTGCATCTTGGCACCTAACTCATCAATAAGTGTATGCTCATAGTTGTGTATGTAGTAGACACTACATAAACTTGGTTGAACAATCATTCCCTACCTATCATTTTATTTTAGTTAGTATTCCAGCCTGGTAACATTGGTCTTCCCAGTTCATAAGTTTGTCAATGGTCGCTGTGATACTAGAACTGTGTATATTAAACATATATGAGTACAATTCGATTAGTAAAAATAAGTATTTTAATGATATACAATTCGACTGAGTAATGTTCTATAGAAGATTCTTATTGGATTTCGATAGCTAACTTGAATTAGACAATCATCTATACACTCTCTCGAGACTATCGGGTAGATAGGAGACACAAATTGTATCAACACTCATATTCAATAAGTGACCGCATGGCATCAGAGTGTGACAAGTACAGAGCCAGCGTTTCCATCAATTCGGGAGTCTTATTAGTTAGGTAAAAAATATAACTTCAAAATATTGGTCGATTTTCAGAATAAGGCTACAATCTCGATTGTATTCAGTATTAGCCATATCTCTCGTGACATTATTCATGTAACCGAGGATTCCTGAGAGACGCATATATCAAGCCTTCTTCCATGAGTCCTTTATGTTTATCCCATGTATACTAACACATAACTAGCAAGATTCTATTTATTCGACAAATTTCGTAGAGTGAGCTCATTAGAGCGTATCGAGTAGTGATTATCATAATAGTGTGAAGTTAATAATATACGAATTCTCAATAGAGTGAATCTGATAGAGAGTTTTACTCGAACTTATGAACACTATTATATGAGTTTACGATATTATATAAAAATATTCTTTTATTTATTAATGTAACTTCATATCATAGAATGTTATGTCTAATGATGATATAAGTGAAGAAAAAAGTGTATACTCTCGAAGCATCGATTGTGTAGAATCAGGTGCCACTACCGTTTTGACACCGCCATGCAGAGTATTATGTATATTCACATACGTATTGGATATGACATTGTATATAAAATTTAGTCATTCAGAGATTGTGAGATAAACTTATATGAAGATAAATATTTAGAGTGTAGTACTATTGTATGCTTATAAAGAATATATACATTACTTTTAGACAATAGTATGTAATGCATGTATATGTTAATATTTTTTAAGGCTAATACTGTTACATACATGCGTTTAGTTACTTCGATATTCGGACTAGCTACTTAGTTGTGTAATATACTATATGCAGTCGTCTCTGATGGTACCATCAATTTAACGCGTTGCCTTTCTCAATTACTCATGCGATAGTGATCACTCGTAAGAGGGCAGAATAACCATCTCATTTGCTCGCGTGTTGTATGCGTGATAATGTATCGGCTCGAGCTGGTTTGGCGATGTATTTGGGAGATGGCGTGTTAATATTTGTTAATAGTGTGTATAGTGTGTGTATGTTATCAGTGTGAATTTGTTGACCCCTTTACCTCCTTAGATTATAGATTGCTCATTATATCACTGTTGAGATGAATAAATATTATGAGTTCTGGTAACCGGTAATGCTATCTATTGAAGCGCCTAGAAATTAGATGTTCAGAGATATTTTATCATCGAATTGTGTTGTACGCTATTTATGGTCATGCTAATCGGATAATCCATTTTACTATTTGTTATATATCATATATAATCACACGATACCTATATCTTGACACATCTGACAGAGTAAAATTGAAAATCTAACTTAATACAATACACACACACTCATCCTAGTACATAGTTGTTATTCCTCTTCATAAAGAGAAGGTAATAGTTATATTGTGTCAATTTTGTGTCATATGAGTCCTATTGTGACATTTACTCGTATGTAGAAAATATATATAATGAGTCTTATAGTAGAAATAAATAGAAATATGGACGTTGAGCATAAGTGTGATTGTTAATAACTCTGTTTATAACAACTTCAATTAAAAACTCTAAGTTAATTAGACATCGTACACACACAGATAATAGACTATTCAAACTAAAAATGCACGTAGCTATTGTCAGTGATTTTCTTTAATGTCACGTATAGCAAAATATAGAATTACATTTACAGACTCATAATTTGTGTATTTCTCAGATTTACAAGGTAATTCATAGCTACATTCAATGATGGTACAATTTACTTAGATCATATCATGTTATAATGATGCAGCTTCGTTCATATTGCATTACTTCTATCTTGACAGTTGTATAAGAACTTACTGAATCATGGGATAATATTGACTCGAAAGGTAACAACTGCATTTGAAACTGACCTCGTATACTGTCTCTCAAGTTGCATTATGTTAGAAACTGTTAACTATAACTAATTTGATAAAATTGGGAACTATACACAGTACTACCTGATGAATAGTAATGTTTGTTACTGGTTAAAAAAGATATGAACAGTTAGAAGCTTTTAGTGTTGAAGTCTGAATTACTGTTATGTACATGTTATGTATAGTTTTATTGAAGTTTATAAAAGTAGCATCACATTAGTAACGACATATTTTTTATTTATCTGAAAGCTTGAAATGTGTTATAATACAAAAAGAAACACATAGAATATGAAAATTGTTTTCTACAAAAGACTAAAATCAAATGATCACATGGACAGGAATTGTGTTTTTATAATAGAGGTTATGATTTATTTTATCTGTTTAGATGAAGAAGAGACAGAGGAGTCGGGATGTCTTGAAAGAATAACAATGAAATGGATCCATTGGCCATTAAGCGTAAAAATTTGAGAAAAATCGTTTCAGCCATTGTAGGCAGCATGGTATGTATCTTCAGTGATATAGGCACTATAAAAAGGAACAGTTCCACTATACAAGAAGACACAACTTAATATTACCACAGTCTCCCAAAACACGACCTCGCAAACATACACGCAACACACCGCATACATGGAGGCCGTCCTTACATGACCATAGCTGTTAATAGGGACGTTAATTAATAAAACAAACAAACAAACAAGTATACCAAAAGCAGTATGATATTGTTATACCTGTGTAATAGATTAACATAAGTGCAACATATTATGTAAATGAAGTATGATAATTCAAAAATTGATCTCAATATTATCAAGATTAATGCTATGTTATGAATTATAACATGCTATATAGTGAATATAATAGGTGTATGGGAGAGATGTTTAAAACTGATTTGATAATTTTTTATTTTTTAAACCAATAAGATTGATACAGCTTAACAAAATATGTAATGCTATAGATTTTAATCTCCAAAGTAGTGTCATTAGATCATCATAAATTGTTTATCACCTATTATGGATACCTCGATAGCTCTATGGCATAAGATTGCATAAAGATTTGTTTGGTTATGGTTAGATGATATGTATGGAATCCCTTACATTTGATATTCAGAATTGGCTAAAGAAATCAATAAGTAAATCCCATTGATATTTAAATAGACTCCAAATGAAAGTTTGACTTGTACACCTGATTGCCATGCCTTTGTTGGTGATGTGTCACTAGTGTCAAAGAAGATATTTATTAATTAGTTGAAATAAATTGATAATTGCTGACTTTAACTTTAATACTATTTTTACTAATCAATGTTTGATGTTATTTAACTTTATAAAGGAAGAGCAACTTTGACTGGGCTCGTAGAGCATCAATGTTACCAAGGCTGGGAAGAATTACTACTATTTAGTTGATCATAGTGTAAAGATTTAACATGAAGTTATGTATTGTTCAGAAAGTGACATCAATTGAGTTTGTGCAAGAAGTTTTACAAGTATAGATTGACAAAAATAATTGAATTAAACATAATATGAAATCTTTTGCTTATAAATATTAAATATTAATTTGTTTATTGTTGAAGGTTTTGAATAAATGTTCTGTTTAAAAAGCAATTATTATACAGTGCTGTCAGTAATGACAGGTTCCATGAAGCACACGTAACATAGTGCTTTTAAAATGTTAAAGCAAAGCAAGTGTTGAAGTATATTTTTGACATTGTTTAAGGTCATGTGACCCCAAGTGTCCGGATAACTTAAAGTCATCATCTTTCGTTCTCCACTGTTGCATTAACTTTGTACATTTTGAACTCCATCTCCAGTTATGTATTATTATTTATATTGTAAAAGAATGTGATTGCAACCAGTTTATCATTGAATGAAGTACATTGTTAAATTTTAATTAATAATACATGTATGTATGTATATATTATATACATGAAATAAAACTCAACGACCTTCCTCTAGTACTTTCGTCATTTCATGATGCTCTTCAGAAATGTTTATTTTTTCAAAGGGCAAATCAATGACGTCACACCATAGCGTGAGGTCGCAAGGAACACACGTTACATAACAACAAATCTGATTAAAATACATATCCTTATTATCACTACGTTTGATATGAGATCTGACAAAATCCCATTGGGTCACGTCAGGATGACCTTTGGAAATGGCCAATTCAAATTTGGCACTGCCAGAATCTTGACTGGGGACGAAATAGTTTGAAAAAGCTGTCCGCAATTATTTTCGTGCACGTAGTCATCTCGCCCAAAGTGTAACAATGCTAAATGTATATGCTTACTGGACGAAATAGCGTTATCAATTGACGTAGAATTTGTAGAAAAATGTATTTTATCTGGAGTACACTGGTGAAAGGTCATCCGAACGTGACCCCATATGGGATATTGTCAGATCTATATTGAACGGAGTGGTTATAAGGATCTGTATTTTAATCAGATTGAGGACGCTACCGAATCCATTACAACTTCCTACACTTTGTTGCCGATTCAGATATATTTTTTTATCTCGCACACTTTCGTTCAGCCATTTTTGTTTACTTTTAGTGTGTGACAATGCGCATGCGCGAAACTTCGACAACACAAATCTATCGCAGCTTCATTAGCATACTATATTTGTCTGACGGACGCCGTAATAGAATCAAGGATTTCCTTCAATTTTGTATTCAAACACATTTGTTTTCAATCTCAAACGCATAAAGAAATTAAATTGAGATATTTTAATATGTTTTTCCATCTTTTCTTCCGTTTATCGCATTTCACAAAAAAAATATTTCTTTGGTTGGGCCACACCTACATTTAAATTGATCACCTGCACCAATTATGTATATGCTTATTGACATTCAAATTACATTGATAATCCATGTTTTTGTTGCCTTATGAACAGTCAATAAGTGATAAGTACTTTGTCCGATGTAAAAATCACCACAACGAGAACAAATCGTAGCATATATCACACACTTCATTATACAATTCATGTTGTGCCTTTACAGTGAAATGCGAAGCCATTTTTAAACACATAGTATATGTGCTACATTAATAATAACTGGACATGTAGCGCATTTAGGGTGTCTTATATTCGACACCACTGGGTCAGCATAAGAGTTATTGAACCTGGACTTGTTAACATGTGTTTTAAATTTTTAGTTGTCTCTCTACTCTGCAAGATAGTATGGTTTTCAAAAGTCTTTCTCATACGATCACTACTCGCATTAACTGATTACATCTTTTTTTAATCACAGGAAAAATATTGAAAATTTTCTTGGGTGAAAGTAGAAACAAAAGGAATCTAAAACCGTATTTACCTA
Source organism: Argopecten irradians irradians (assembly GCA_004382745.1). Lineage (NCBI taxonomy): Eukaryota > Metazoa > Mollusca > Bivalvia > Pectinida > Pectinidae > Argopecten > Argopecten irradians. Next base: position 205,891 of record SAYR01044025.1, read on the forward strand.
TTTTGGAAAAATGAAAGTATTAGTCACTCAATTAATTTTCATGTCATTCGAAGGATTGTTTTGATATTATTTTATGCAGAGCTTCACTGATGTTGATGACATCATTAACATGTGGTCAAAAGGTAAAATATAGTGGATATCAGTGTCTGTTACATCTAATTTAATTCTGAATGTTATACAGTGTTTTACTGGTTATGACTTTCTTACCCATGGTAAGATGAAATCATCAGTTGTACAGAAAGTAACGACATCAGATGCTTTGATGACACTTTTTGCTTTTTGTAATGCATAACGTATGATGATATGCATTTCAACCTGAATTTTTTTCCTGTTGTATACCCTAACTTAACAGTTAGATATTTAGAAATACCCAAGATTCATTTTATAACAACATTGCAATAGCCATTGAACAGTTCAGATTATGAAAACATATTATTATTAATTAATTAATTAATGGAAGGTTGTTATTAGAAGTCATGATACAAATCTGTTAATGGACCAATTGTAAGAGTGAGTTAATGAAAATAATTTTTGCCTTTGTGTGGTTGCAGCAGAAAAATGGAATGAGAATAAACGTCTTTAATGAAACATGGTATACATTCAAGTCACTGAATATATTGAAATCTTGGGTATGGCAGTACATACTTGTATAGATGTTTTGAGATGTGAAGAAATATATTGACTTAATATCATAACCAAATATAAAACGACACAATGTTCTACTCTTCATATCTCTATCTATGTCGGTATGTGGCCCCAAAGTTTATGAAACTCAATCTATCAAGCCAGACTTTCTGTATTTTTAAAAATATTTTTATTCACTTTTCAAATATGTACCGTATTTTCAGAGCATTATCGTACTTCAAAAGAGATCGATTGTATCAGAAACATGAAATACAGATGGTTACGTGGGTGCATGGGCCTAACTTTTGGATGCGGCTTATATAACGGTGCGTCTTATACGTGTACAAAACCTGAAAAAAAATCGTAAAAAGGCCTCTGCGGCTTATACACAGGTGCGGTTTATTGTCCGGAAAATACGGTACAAAAAAAAGAAAGAAACATGTCTGTTTCCAGGGTTCGAAACTAACGCTAGTCCGTTAGTCCGAGACTAGTTAAAATCTGAAGACTAGTCATTCTGTCTGTCTATAAGTCCGCTATATTATCATTATCAATTTAATACTATGCTCCCGTAAGAATGACATCCGCAACGAGGTTGTTTACGACTTTCTGAAACGTGTTTCCGTAGCCCTTTTACGTAAGGAATGCGTTAATTGGAAAACTACGATTGCATAAGCCAATGAGAGATCAGCGTTACACATCGCTAACTTTCTACTCAGTCATAGTCATGCTAGTGTTTGTTTTTTTATGGATATCATTACGGTGATATCATGTAAATAATCGAGATCGAACGATATTGAAAGTGGAAAGTTTCGCTCTGTTAGTTCGCCGCCGTAGATCTCGATGTGGAAACTAGGAAATGTTGCGCCACCCTGTAAGAAGAAACAAAACAGATGAAGAGCGTCATTGGACCAGCCAGAGATTTACGATCAGAAGGAGCGTGTCAGAAAACTTTCAGTCCGACTTGGCAGAAGACATTCACTTGGATTGGAATATGACCCCGACATTGGGATATTTTGTACGTTATGCAAAACAGAAGAAGACCAGTTACAGGTTAGCTTATTAACCGGTTGTCAAAATATGCGCCTCTCGAAAACTGTAAATCTCACGATAATTCAGAGTCCCATTCGGAAAATTGTACTTGCAAAAAAGGTCTCAAATCTATACCAACACACCATGACGGATGGTGCTAGGGTTG
>SAYR01044025.1:207719-249705 GCA_004382745.1 Argopecten irradians irradians
TACAGGTAGCTTCATTACCGGTTGTCAAAATATGCGCCTCGAAACTGTAAAATCTCACGATAATTCAGAGTCCCATCGGAAAATTGTACTTGCAAAAAAGGCTCAAACTATACCAACACACCAGACGGAGGGTGCTAGGGTTGTATCCATGATGCATAAGTCTACACTTGCCAAATTATCTATCCTTTTTAGAAACGCCCATGCTATTGGGAAGAATGGAAGGCCATTTACGGACTATACCAAAATGTGCCAGTTAGACCAGGCCAAAGGTTTAGACATTGGAAACACATACTTGAATGACAAGTCATGTCAAGCATTCATAGCAGCTATTGCTGATACACAAAGAAAAACGCAGTGCACGCAAGTCAATGACGCTAGATTTATATCTATAATTAGTGATGGGTCAACTGATTCTTCATCTAAAGAAGCTGAGATTTTGTACCTGAGGACATCTGTGAAATGCAAGGTAAATAAAATATTGCAGGCTAGCGCTGTTCAATAGAGACTGAGTATAAAAGTCTTAATGTTGTAAAAGTAATACTATTTTGATTTTTGATTCTAAGTCATTCATAAGAATCTAAAATTTATTTTATAAAGTGAAAAAATTCTCTTATAGTTTTTAAGTGAAAAAGTGAACTATTTAAAGCTTGAAACAGAAATAAAAACTATAAATCGTTATTTGCTTTATATAGCTGTGCAACTATTTCAATTGTAGGTTTCCACATTTTTTGTTGGGATTCGCAATGTACCTCGCGGGGATGCAGTTACCATCAGTTCAGCTCTCATTCAACTACTGAATGATCGGTTTGGAGAATCCTGGAAGGAAAAGCTGATCGGGGCAGGGACGGATGGCGCTGCTGTCATGACAGGGAAAAAGTCCGGAGTAGTGAAGAAAGTGTCTGATTACACTGGAAAACCAGTTATGGCAATTCACTGTTCTGCACACAGGTACATTTTTTTTGTAAATACATAGCAGTCAAAACATTTGAACAATTTTGTTCTGAAATTTAGTTAAATCTGGTATAATATTTGTTTGCTTTTAGTTATACAATATTCATCCATTGTGTTGTTTGTTGAAATACAAGATATGCAATGCATTTGTACTGTATACATTCAACAGAATATTCACACATTAAAACACTTATTCAAATTCAATACATTTCAGGTTAGAGCTGTCTTATAAGGATGCGGTGAAAGAGTCTAAAATGCAGCAGAAGTGTGATGCACTACTCCTCAATCTGTACCTCTTCTACAAGTAATCATTTTCGTTCATTCTTCATTTCATAAAAAGTACTTTTAAATAGTTAACTTAAGAATTTAAATTGCTACAGAAAACAGAAGACTATTTAAAGGCAATGGTGTGGTACACAAGTCTTTTAATTACTGGTATGAAAGCTTTTTTCAGAAATCATCTTTAATGTTAATCAAAGGTTTTCATTTTTGTAAATTGGTTTGGATTCTTATAACACAAAATTTTAAATGATTTCAGATACAGTCCTCTAAATAGAGCCAACCTGAGAGCATCATTCAATTCATTGGGTCAGACAGTATTGGTCCCAACTCGAGTCGGAGGAACCCGATGGCTGCCACATACGAAGAGAGCTCTCCATAATATGCTCACAGGATACTCTGGTATAGTGCAGCACCTTGAACAGGTATCTATCATTCCAAAATACAATGCTTTTTCACAATATAAACATATAATCCACATATAGTGCATGTGCTAGAACTTATTTAATGGTCATGCTGCATTTACTCTTTTGCCTATCCAACTAATTACCTTGGTTTGGTTTGGTTTGGTTCTTTAATTAACGTCCTATTAACAGCTATGGTCATGTAAGGACGGCCTCCCATGTATGTGGTGTGTTGCGTGTATGTTGTGCGAGGTGCGTGTTTTGGGAGACTGCGGTATATTCATGTTGTGTCTTCTTGTATAGTGGAACTATTGCCCTTTTTATAGTGCTATATCACTGAAGCATGCCGCCGAAGACACCAAGCAACACACCCCACCCGGTCACATTATACTGACAACGGGCGAACCAGTCGTCCCACTCCCCGTTTGCTGAGCGCTAAGCAGGAGCAGAAACTACTACTTTTATAGACTTTGGTGTGTCTCGGCCAGGGGACAGAACCCAGAGCCTTCCTCACAGGGGCGAACGCTCAACTCAAGGCCAAAAGTGAGGCGATGCCAAGGGAGGCATTAGGAAAGATAAAGTCGGTTAGGAAGAAGAGAAAAGATAAGATCCTAAATTTAGTCGCCTTTTACGATCATGCAATAGGGGCAGCAGGTACAATTCTAACGCCCTACCTGAAGGGCCAAAATTATCTTTTTCTGAATTAAATACTACAATATATGATTAGCAATTTAATCAGTATAATTTCAGTATCAAAAGATATAACCATTCATAATGTTTATACTAATATTTCATTAAATTCCACTGATGCAGCTACAGAGTCCTTGTTCTGTTAAGAAGGAGGCTAGTGCTAAGGCTCGCAACTTTCTCAAGTTGTTAAAAGACCCAAAGTGTATTTATTGGATGCACCTTTCAATGGATGTGGTCACCTGCTTAAGTCGTGTGTCTGAGGTCATACAGCACCGTAACGGCACACTGGCTGACGTATGCATAGAGCTGGACACAACAAAAGCCTGTTTGTTGAAATATGTTCAAAGGTAGATATGAGTCAATGGTTTGTCCGATCGACAGCCAGGGTCATTTAAGGACAGCAATAAAAAGCATGATTTGAGTGTAATTAATATTTTTTTTCAATTTAGTGTAGGCAACCAAATACATGGTTTCCCACTTAAAATTTAGTTTAAAATAACAGCATAAGTCTTCAAATTTAAGGAAAATGATGTATATTTCATCCTTATGATTTCTTTAATAACATTGTATATATCCTTTCATTAATTTTTGGTGATGGTACTTTAGAATTGCTGTCCTAATCTCTTACCCTTACTACCTGCTTAATTGCATATGCTTTTTATATTAACTAACCGTTCATTTGCTTGCTTCCTGCTTTATAATCTGCTTTTTTAACATTCTAACTCTGCTAATAGTAATGGACCCTACTTAAGAAAATGTCCTGATGTAGAGAAGGTACAAAGCTCCATGACAAACAGCAAGAACAAGTTCTTGAACGAGCTATGCCAGAACATAGCAGCTAGATTCGCTGGTGATATTGAGTTATTTCGCCCAAGCACCATACTGTCTTTTCAAAGATGGCCTTCTGATATCAAACAACACATAGGTATTCTGACAATACATATAATTATACTATTTCTTAAGCAATATCATATCATTTTTGTTCAAACTTTTATACTATTATATTGAATAATAAGATTCTAGTGAAGGAAACAAGTTAATTCTCAATGTAAAAATATCTTTCAAATATCAAGACCAGATCTCCAAAAAAATAAAATAGAATATTGAAAAAGATTTATTTCATTAATGTGTATGGATACATTTTACTTATTACATCTGATGATGGTGGGCTTATCAAATCACATTTCGTCCATGGTCCGTCGTCAGTCTGTAGTCCGAAAACAAAACCGCTATTTTTCAGAAAGTATTGGTCAATTGGACGGATTTTATTTTAACTTCACATGGGGGTTCTCCCTTGAGACCTAGTTGTGCAGTATGATTTTGAGCCTGATCTGAAATCGAACATGGCCTACAGGCTGCTATCTTAAATCTGTTATCGCCATTTCTTGAAAAGTACTGGATTGGATTTTCATCAAATTTGAAAATCTGATCTCCCTTGAACCTGATCTTGTTTTTAATATAACCGATAGGTGGCCATTTGGAATTTCATTTTGACAAGTGACATTAAGTTCCCTAGTAAATGTTATTGAAAGCAGAGTTAAGAAGGGAAAAGAAGAGACAATATCAATCATCCAAAGAGCTAACTTAGATCAATTATGGACAATTGGTGGGCGCCAAGATCCGTCTGGGATCTCTTATATTAAAAGAAAAACATTATCTCTCAATATTCAATATTATGATGCTGTCAATTCAGATTTTGGAGATGAAGAAATTGCAAACCTGATCCAGCTTTGCCAGACACCTTTGACGGAATGCATCCCTGACATTGAGATGGAGGCAATTGAGCCAGAGTGGACTCGATTGAAAATGGGTCTAAGCACAAAGTATGGGTTTATTGTACAGATAATTCCAATTTCAATAACAATAGTACTTAATTTCTAAATCTTGATAACATTTTCACACTACTTCTATTTCTTGCTCATAAATGTATACTGTTTCCATGTGCCAGTTAATTCTGCATTGTTTGTTAATTTAGGTCTGAAGACTTTTCATTAATGACTTGGGAGTCTGCTTATCAATCTGAAGGAACAAGCTGTCCAAATCTGTTCCATCTCATTGATTATTTGCTGTCACTGCCATCCAGTTCTGTCGATGCAGAGCGAGGATTCTCTGTGTATGTATTTTACTTGTGTAGTGACTTATATTTATTTTACCTTTTAACACTTATATCAAATGTCTCTTCTTTTTATGCTAATATTCATGATTCTTGTCTGTAGAATTGATTCTGTACTGTACAGGAAATAAATTTAACTGGTCAAATATGTTTTAAACTAAAATTAAATTTTATTCAAATTATCTAATATTATATTTGATTAATTCAAAACACTTTTCAGCATGAAACAAGTGAAAAATGACTGGCGGTCCCGACTGGGGGATAGAAATTTGTCAGACCTAATGATGGTAATTTTGGAAACCCCTGCAGTTGAAGTGTTTGACCCATTACCTGCCATACACTTCTGGAATAATGAAGGCCAGCGTGTTAGGAGGCCCTACTACAAAGATGACATGAAAGTAAGCAAGAATTCAAAAATGAATACTGTACAGATCATGCCGATGGTACAAATATAACTTTAAAATGGGATCTCTAGTATATTATTTGCTCTTTATTTTTAGAATTGTATTCCTGTACAAGATCAGGTTTTCTTTCATACCTACGGGTGTAATACTGGCTGGTCTAGGGCAATACACTCATGTCGCCTGAGGCTGTATTGCATGGCTACTCATGCAATAAAGCCTCATGACGTCACGGCGTCAACAAAATCTCTAATTCCTCGGTAAAATTTTAACCTTTTTTCACGAATATGACTGGTTTTATTATGAAAGATTGCAAACAACGGAATTTGTTATGAAAATATTCACGTAAATTTTCATGTATGGAAAATTTGCACTTCCAGTCGTCGATTTCTCCGAAATTTATTTCGAGAATGCGGGATATTATGGCTGTAAAAATTGCAATAAAAACATCGAGGTATGAAAGAAAAATACTCTTTCATAAGTGGATATGAAGGATAGGAATATTCTACCCTCGGGATCACAAAATGTAGCAAAACCCTCGGCAAGCCTCGGGTTTTACTACATTTTGTGACCCTCGGGTAGAATATCCCTATCCTTCATATCCACATATGAAAGAGTCTTATAGTCTTCACTGAGGAGGGGATCCCAGTTGATGATGCTGAGCATCAGGAAGCTGAGGAGCTAGTCGATGCCCAACAGTCACCTGCATTTACGTCTTCTTACAGTTCAGACGAAGAAGAGTTTGATGACAATTTCAGTGATCTGACTGCCCTTCAAATGAAGGCATACAGAATGCTAATGGAACTGTAAACCTGTAATAAAACTTTAAAGATTGTCAACTGGGCTTCCTTTTTGTATCTGAAAGCACTATCAACTACATTTTAAAAAAAAAATCATTATTTTAAGAACATAAAAGTGCAGAATTTGAGAGCTCAGGATATGCCAAAACTCATCTCAGAGCATCTAGGTTTTAAAATTTTTCCGGGGGAGGCCCCCCTCCCCCCCCCCCCCCCCCAGCAGAAGGGGGGCCCCGCCCCCCTTCCGCACCTACCCCCTGGCGAATTCGCTTCGCGATTCGCAGTTTCGTCACTTTCGTGACTGCAACTGAGTTACATCAGTTGTACCAGGAAATTTAGAATGTATTGATGAATGTATGTATGAAGTATATCATAACGTTATGCCAAGTGGAATTGATATCTGAATAAAAGTATTGTATTTCCTTCCAAGAAACTTTCATTTAGAAGAGTCTAACAGTGGAAATATGTTATCAGATTATTTGTGTTTAAGTATTCAACAATTCCAATGTGAAATATTGAAACAGCACAGTGACTACTTTTTAATGAATTATGATTTAAGTTTATGTGTTTACCATGGTGTTGCTTCAATCTGCCTACAATTTTTCCTTATAGTCATTGCCAAGTCATATAGCATATAAGTATAATTAATGAATCGGCATAAGTGAAATAAGAAAGACATTAGAAAACTGATATTTACATTTGATAAGAATTTAACTTGCATCCTTGTGAAAAAACGTCATAATTTTTTGACACATGCAATAAATGTTTGTACATTACATAGGGTAATGGTACAGAAGATGTGACCCATGTAATGCGAGATCCTTATCTAACCTAAGCAGTGCTGATATGAAGAGGGGTTGCACTGCCGCTGATGGATGCTTTGTTTGCACCAAACCCCGTACCATTTAAAGCTAGTGAAAAGCGCCAATGACACAAAACGTACTGAGCTGTGCATAATTTATGGATCGAATGTTCAAATTCTGGCAGAGTTTATGGTTTAGATAATTGGAAAGGCAGATATAATTGGACTCAAGAAGTTGCTATGATAATCAGTTGCATTAATTGATGGGTTGCCAGCTGTCAATCAAACTGTCTATGTACGACATGTGACTATTTTAATTTGTATTGTGTTATGCAACAGCACATGTGTGTTTACATGCGCAAGGCATTACTATATAGCAATACATGTCACACGTTGATGGAACATTTAAGGCATTAAACTGTCTTCCTATGGAATGGATACCAGAACTTTGTTGGATTATCATTCACATTTTAAATTGATTGTCTGCCAAAGTTGTGGCATTTACATTAGACTATGGATTCCATAGGGAAGATAGTTTAATATCTACATGTTACATTATTAACTCATTTTGTGTGGGTCTATGCATTAATGTTGTAAGCTAAAACCAGGAACCTAGTCTATTGAAGACAATTTAATCCATAAAATATGGAACAGCCATGTTGACTGTCATCAATTGACATTACCATGTCAACATTAGTGATGTATATAATGGCCACGTTTGGGTGTCAGTACACTCACATAGACTTCATTTTGCCTTGGTTTAGTTGTATTATAATATGATTAAGTGGCAAGTGTATGTAAATATATGACAATTGTTTCTCTTAAAGGGACAAAAAAGTGTAAGAGTACATTAAAATTTGCACATATTTCTGAAAACATACCAGTTTCTTCTTGAAATTAGATTAGTTGGTTTTACTGTTGATATGCCAGAAAAGCCTACTGTAGTGAAATGCATGTGGGAATGTTCAATCTCACTTACTGTCCAGTAATTTGAAATATTGGTCAGATGGCTTGTATGCCGAACCCTGACCCTTGCCAGTGAAGTAAAGAAATGTTTGTGTAGAACATAGTAACTCATTATTGCTCGTAACAATAGTTGCTGTTTCCTTATTAGATGCATGTTCCTTAGTTCTAAAAATAATTTCACCAACTCCTCAAGCATTTCTGTTTAACGTGCATGACTTTGGTCACGGCTTATGGTTACAGCGTATATATGTTGTACCTTGCTTAATCATATTGATTTTTTTTGTTTGTTTGTTTGATTAATTTACGTTCCTCGCAATTAACAGCTATGTTCATATAAGGAACGGCCTCCCATTGTATGCGGTGTGTTGCATTGTATGTTTGTGCGAGGTGCGTGTTTTGCGAAAGACTGCGGTATATTTCATGTTGTGTCTTTCTTGTATAGTGGAACTGGTTGCTCTTTTTACTTAGTGCTATACACTGAAGCATGCCGACCCGAAGACACCAAGCAACCACAATCCACCCGGTTCAATATATTTAACAGACCGGGCGAAACCAGGTTTCGTCCCACTCCCGTGTATGCTGAGCGCCTAAGCAGGAGCAGAAACTACCATTTATAGACTTGGTGTATTATGTCCTCGGCCAGGGACAGAACCCAGAGCCTTCCTCACAGTTGGCGAAAGCTATCAACTCAAGGCCAAAATAAGTGAGGTTGGTTGCAAGGAGGCATTAGGAAACAAAGTCCAGTTTAGGGAGAAGAGAAAAAGATAATCCTAAATCTAATCAAGTCGCCTTTTACGATTCATTGCAATACTAGGGGCAGCAGGTACAATTTTAACGCCCTACCTTGCGGAGCAGGAATCATATTTAATACTGTTAATTCCAAATCGTTTAAATTCAATCAATATGGTATTAAAAACGGATTGGATTTCAACAGTATAAATCAAAATACTACAATGTCGTCGAAGTATGTTCAATATTTGTGTCATAACGGAATGATAAAACAATGCATAGAATGTCCATATTTGCTTTGTCGTTATGTAAGCAGACAATAAGCCTAAACTGGAATTTTCCCTTATAACAAATAAATGATTTCATGTATCTAAACTTTTTTTGGCTTTTATCCCTTTATTGAATGTGCTGTAATATATCTGGTTCTTTTCAGATTTACAACCTCCTAAGGTTTCCGTGCTATTCAGAGACTACCAGCAGGGCGCATTGTTAATATTTTATCATCTAGTGAAGCAATGGCCTATGGGACAAATGACCAGGGGAGAAGAAAACTAAGACTGGGAATGCGTATGTATGGTTTATATCCATTACAGAAATGTGAGAGCCAGGTTAGTCTTGGTGGAAAGAGTTCGAGTTGTTGACAGAAACTTAAAAATAATGATTGACATCCCTTTTTAAGATCAGCATATTTGAAGGATATGTACGATATGCGAATTCATATGTGTTTAAGCAGTTTTAAAATATTTAATAATAAGATAATTGACGAAATATTATCATGGAAATAGCCATAACTGAAGGAAAATAAAAGCATATTTTTTCAAAATTTTATTTAAGCCATTTATTTTTAAATTTATCTTTGTAGTTTTATAGCTAAAGGATTAAACGCCTCTTTGATTTTCTGATGTAGGCCTCCCGTGATGATGATAGCGAGGTCTCAGGAATATGACGGATGACTGAGAACTTATATGACAAGTGGCTTTTAGGCTGAAGCACAGTTTACGTTGCGACCGTCGTTAAATGCTTGTGTTTCAAGGCGTATTCAAAGACTGGTGCAATCAAATAATACTATATCTATTTAGTCTTAACCAAAACAATGATTACTGTCGTGTCGCCTAACCGTTGACAAAAATAAAATGAATCTAATTAACCTATGATTTGAAGCGACAGATATTATCCAAATGGTGGTAGTGATTCTGTCAATCGTCTGAGGGGTGGGAGTTTACATAGCCTAACCCGACGTCAGGCAAAAGAACAAGTGGGCAGAGTTTAATGCTGACAACTGTTCTAGAGTTTGGTAGGCAATAAGGCTGCCGTCTGATAAGAAAAACCATTTGCGCAGCGAAGTACGTCACTGTCACCCTCAACAAGCGTAGGCCATCCACGACAGTAGATTTTGTAATGTTATTATGGATTGCACCATAAATGTTAATAGTAGATGTTGGTATATATCAAGTTGAATAATGTAATCTTATAAGTAAAGGTGAAGTAAACTAACAGCATCAGTTAAATGGTGCAAATGTCCAAAACCAGCATCAGCTATATTTGAAATGTGCTTTTTATTTTATTTGCTTAATTGGGGAAAAAGAAATGAAAATATCCATTATGCTTTTACATAAAGATTTCCTGCAAGTATTATCTTGCTGCCGGTACCTCCAAAGGAACCATAAGCAATTTCAGGAGTGCACTGGCATCAACCCTTGCGAATTTATACACAAACCAGTGTTAAAGCATATCCAAAATTATGGCAGAGCAGGAGGAGCCGCTTATGTGATGTGGTTAAGACAGGCGACCCAGCGTTGTATACCCAACCATGTTGTTCTGGTTGGAACGAATATCAAGAGGTAAAATTAGTTATCAATAAACAACACAACATAAGTATGTCTTGAGTTGAAAAATGCTATTATGATTTTATAAATCACTTCATAACAATTGAAGAAAAAAAATATATATAGGTTGTGAATTTCCCCTATTATGATAGCGTGGACCAAATCACTTATTATTGGTAGTGATAATGATTTGAATTGGAAGAATAGTTAATTAAATGTATTTACTAGGAACAGTGGAGAAATTTTGACAAAATTAACACATTTATCTCCATCTAATTATTTTGATTGCAACGCTTGTTTGATTAATTAACGCTCCAATTATTTAACAGCTTATGGTCATGTAAGGACGCGCCTCCCATTGTATGCGGTGTGTGCGTGTATGTTAGCCGCGAGGGAGTGTACTGGGAGACTTGCGGTATGTTTCGTGTTGTGTCTTCTTGTTATAGTGGAATTGTTGCCCTTTTATAGTGCTATATCACTGATGAAGCATGCCGCCGAAGACACCCAAGACACCGAGCAAATGCTCCTTTGGCACCGCCTCACTCTTTGGCCTTGAGTTGCAGCGTTCGCCCCCTGTTAAGGAAAGGCTCTGGGGTCTGATCCCCTGCCGAGACACCACCAAAGTTCTATAAAAGTGGTAGTTTCTGCTTCCCTGCTGTAGCGTTCAGCATACAGGGAGTGGGCACGGACTTGGTTCCGCCCGTTGTCAGTTATTAATATGACCGGGTGGGCCGTGTGTTGCTTGGTGTTCTTCGGCGGCATGCTTCCAGCTGAGCCCTTATAGCCACACATAAAAAGCCAGCAACAAGTTCCACACTCTCAATGAAGACACAACAAGTCTCCCCAAAACACTCAACCCTCTGCACATACATACACGCGACACACCGCATCTACCATGCGGCGAGCCATTCCTTACATGACCATAAGCTGTTATATGAGGACGTTAATTAATCAATCAAACAAACCTTTCTCCAACTGTAAGATCGCCATTTTCAGCACTCCTGCCCACACGTGTTTGCATTCACGTTTCGACGACGCCAGACGCCGTACCAACATTCATCAGCAGCATCAACACCAAGCCAGACAGTTCAGGTTCACACTACCGCGCCCTAGCTCCTATTATCAGAAACCTCTCTTCCACTACAATCCGCATTAAGCCTTTGAATTGGAATCTCGACTTATTTAGCACCCTACACAGCAGAGACCCTTCATCTTAGCGCTCCCGCGTAGTCACCGATAGAGGGTCGTCAAGGATTTACTGCCGGGATATCTGACATCCGTTCCCCTACGCAGACCCCTTTCTACTTCGAATGACCCCTATCCAGACTCGGTAATCTTGATGCCTTGTTATCAGTACTCCACTGAAAAGAACACAAGATTTAATCCCGAGGTCCCACCGAGCCTTTTTATTTCACGATGATCCATAGTCTTGCCCGCATTGACCCCACCCTTTTTTCTAGGAGAGAACTCCTACTACCAGAAGACCCTACTTCCACCATTTTAGTTTCATCACAGAAAGGTATACAAATCGGTGGGGGAGAGGGGATGGGGACGTAGCCTGAATATCTCGTACTGTTAGATTATCATCTGGTTAGACATTTTTAGAAGCAGATGTATTTTTGCTCTATCTTTACTAATCCCGAAAAAAGCCAATTTTAAAGGTAAGACATTCAGTGTTACAACATTATAACCTAAGAGGTGAGCAGCTTTTCTAACCATGAAATAGTGATAGAGAAAAGATTATTAGTCTTGTCGACGCGGTATTTTGGGTAAAAATAAGGGTGTTCATAGTATTCCAAAAGCTTTTGGTTTGGTTTTTATTTATTAACGTTCTATGAACCAGCCTATGCGTCATGTAAGACGTCATCCCATGTATGCGGTGGTTTGCGTGTGGATGTGTAAGGTGCGTGTTTTGGGAGATTGCACGGTATATTCATGTTGTGTTTTCTTGTAAAGTGAAAGTGCATGCGCCGAAGACGACCAAAGCAACACCATCCTCACCCGCGTACATTAATATTTTGACAGCGGGCGATGCTGTGCTAAGCAAAGAAGCATAACTACCACTTTTATCAGACTTTATTGGTGTGCTTCTTCGCCAGGGGACAGAACCCAGAGTCTCCTCACAGGGCGAACGCTCAACTGAAGGTCAAAATGTGAGGCGGTGCAATGGAGGCATTGGAAAAGATACAGTCAGCTTAGGAAGAAGAGAAAAGCATAAGATCCTAAGTATAGGTCGCCTTTTACGATCATGTATAGGGCAGGCAGGTAAATCTTAAATGCCCAGCCTGCAGGGCAATATTCCAAAAAGCAAAACCCCGGAGTGAGGTGTGTAAACGGGGTTATAAATTCTCTTAATGTATGATGATAAAACAATGATGGGGTCTATATACACTTCTAAGTAGTTTATAGGCGTATGAAAATATTTGTGTTACCTAGAGTTCCATGGTGGGTAGCAGGTCTTATTATGCTGGAATTTTCCATCAAGTTTAAAGGGAATCTTCAGGAGTATAGCTAATCTTAGGTCCCCCTCACGGGTCAATTTCAGATGATTGTTGATTATTTAACATTCCTATTAACATCCAGGTCATGTAAAGACGGCCATCCATCCTCCAGGTATGCTTTGTTAGTGTGTAGCGTATGTTGAAGTACGAGGGGCGTGTTTCGGGAGACTGGATGGTATGTTCGGTTGTGTCTCTGTATAGAGGAAATGTTGACTATCTTTGTAGTGCTTTAAGTGAGTCACTGATGCATGCCGCGAAGACACCAAGCAACCCCACCCACTGTCACCGCTTAACATTATTACTGACAACGGAAGATCTTTTCCTACTACTGGTACTTCTCAGTTTTGGCCCGATGACAAAACATATGTCAACATATTACAAAGTGGCAATTTTTAACAAAATACCAAAAATTTGCGTTTCAACGCCTTCGGTTTTTAATTTCTCAGAACAAGACTTGCTTTGCTTGATTTTTACGTAAATTTCCAAATAAATATTCAAATTTTATCTTCAAACAGTATTCTCTTTAACATCAACCACAGTTATTTAGGAAAAACATTATTTTCAAAAAATACAATAGTCAATTTAGTAAGTTTTAAGTTATTGAAAACATGGTGTCTTTAAATATACTTCATTCTTTATTGAAATCTTTAGACTCCATCCACCAACTACTAACAATAATTAAAGATATCTTTACGACACTTGAAAACGGGTTTTATAGAAATTCGAAAATTTGGTGTTTTTGCGATATTAGCAAGGCCTTTGATAGAGGTTTGGCATCGTGGCCTTTTTCAAAAAAATATTAAAACTTTGAATTTGTGGTAAACTTCTTCATTATGGTTCAAAAATTTATTCCCAACCCAATTTAAGCGTAAGGAAAGGCTGTTATTAATTGGGAAAATGTCATGTATGGACTAACGTTCCACTTGCTGGTTCTACCCCAAGGGTTCATCCTTGCGTCTTACTACTCTTTGTTTTTTTTTTACACGATAGTCGATAATACGTTATTTATGTAATGTTTTTGCCCAATGATACGTCCATTATTTAAAGATGCTCCACCGCCGACTATGGTTTTATCAAAACAGGACAGGCCAAATTAGTATTCTTGAAGTTTTACCTTTCTTGAACTTGGTTGGCAAACTCATCCACTACTATCCACATTGAACTGAAAAAATAATTAAAATCATCCCAATTTCATGCGTTCATAGAATGTCGGCCCTCCTATCTCACTGACCATTCTTCCGCTTCCTCAATCGGATATGCATCACGACAACACTAGAGAGCTATAACTTCCGCTCTATTACCATGTACAAAAACTCGGTTAAATACAAAGACTCTTATCTTGCCCTCTTGAAACATCATCTGAGAAGTTTAGCCACCTAAATTCCTCTTAAGGTTCAAATTCATCACTTCCATTTTTACAAATGAAGTGTTTGGTGCACTTTAAGACCATCTTCTTTCTATTAGAAATTCTCATTCGCAAGGTCTTGTTTGTTGCATTAATTGTAAGGACGGCCCTCCCATGTATGCAGTAGTTGTGCGAAGGTGCGTGTTTTTGGGAAACTGCGGTGTTATTCATGCTATGTCTTCTTTGTATAGTGGAACTGTTTGCCCTTTTTATTGTTAGCCTATATTCACTGAAGGCATGCTGCGAAGACACAAGCGCAACACATCCCACCCCTGGTCACATTATACTGACAACCGGGCGACCCAAGTTCGTCCTTACTCCCCATAGCTTTGAGCGTTATAGCAAAGAACAGAAACTACCACTTTTATAGACTTTGGGATTGTCAGATGACCAAAAATATAAATGTCTATAACCTTCCGAAACTGCCGTTTTTAAAAAACCATTTAAAATCAGAATTATAAGTTATTGAAAGTGTATTACTTTTGTTAAAATATTCGATTGTGTAGCAGGGATGTGCCCGTATTCTGCTTATTGATTTTATTAGCACCATATTGTGTTTGTCAGCAGGAATAACTGTTCAACTCCCCCAATCAACCAATTCAGAATTTTCCTGTTACAGTAGACAAGTTTACCAGTTAATCAGCAGGCTCCACCAATGGCAGAACCGAATGGTAAACTGTTAGTCTGAATACCTGTTACTGATGTTCAGCCAATGACCAGTCTATTGTCTTGAAGTTTGGTTTTAGTTTTCTTGCTCTGCTTTAGCGCTCAGCATTAATACGGAGTTTGGGACGACTGGTTGCCCATGTTCAAGTATTAATGTGACCGGGTGGGTGTTGTGCCTTTAGCGCGTCTTCGGCGCATGCTTCAGTTGATATAGCACTATAAAAAGGGCAAACAGTTCCAACTTACAAGGACACAAACTAATATACCGCAGTCTCCCAAAACACGCAACCTCGCCGCAACATACACGCAACACACCGCATACTATGGGAGGGCCGTCCTTACATTGGACCATAGTTGTTAAAGATGCTCCACCGCCGACAGAGCATAAATGATATTCATTCATTTGAACAATAATTGGCGTTAAATTCTTGTACATATATGCCTTAAATAGCACAAAAAATAACATATAGATTAATTTAATTCGCCTTTGGGTGCATGCGCAATCATTTACTTCATTCCATATTTAGGATTCTAGTGCCACGGATTTTTTTCGGGATGCAATTAATTATTTTTTTTCATATTTTTTTTAAACTGAAGTTAAAACTTGAGAAGCTCAAACTTTTCAATTGGCAGGTTAATGCGGTGTAAAAGTAAGTACTTTTTGTAACGAAGAAAAAATACAAAATTTCGTCTGTTCCGGTTTTTTGATAGTTGAAAAAAACACCATTTTGTCCAGCGGTTTGGAGCTTCTTTTAAATAGGACGTTAATTAATCAAAACAAAACAAAATTTTCTTGGACATCAAGCCGGATATTCAAGTTTTATAAATATAAAGTTGTCAGTGTGTGTATGGCAGGAGGGCACTATATACATACCATTTTCTTTTCATACCACGGTTTATACCTGTTGTTTTGTGACCAGTGGTCAGCATGTTGTTTGTTGACCAGGTGGGTCAGCACGCAACAGTTTTTGTATCAGATTGGTGTTTGGGAGGGCTCCCAATTCTAAGCCATTTTAGGCGCATATCGCTGTCCTACAACATCGGCGATCGCCATTTAAAAGTTGGTATATTGGTATTCGTGAGTTTGTTTGTTGCACGTCCGTTAGGTCTTGGACTTGTCCGTGTGTTGTAATTCGTTAATCGTCTGTCGTTTTGTGTTCTTTGCGAATCGTCCGCTGTCCATCGTCCGTGTTCACATAATCGTTTCTTGACCGTCGTCAGTCTTTTGTAAAACCGTGTAGCTCATCTACTTTTCGGTCTTTTTCCCGGTTTTTCATTGAAAGCAGCAGTATGGAGTCGTAGATCTTATTTACCAAACTACATCGTCTCAGATTTTGATACATTTACCTTTGTAGGAAGACTAAAAACTTCGACACCCCTTGATCTCACAGGATGCTAACGAGAAAAAAAGAATTAAACTCCCCGAAAGACAATGTAATGTAAAAGACCGCAATCATCATTACATTGCAAAAAATGTGTAAACTATCGTTCCCAATGATAACCCTATTAAATCCAAAAACGTTATTACAGGTGTTTATAGATCTACCCAGTGAAAAAGCATCAGGGGCCCTGGGAAACGGAGATTATGGTAAGTATCTTTTGTACTGATGACATTCAGAAAAAGAAACTATTAAAGGAAAAACAATGCGGGAGTATCAAATATCTGTAAAGGAACCAGTCTCTACAGACAATACAAAGTTGAGAGGCCGTAATATACTTGGCCGTCTCTCCAGACATCTCGGGATGCTGGATATTTTACAATGCCTGAAGAGCAGAGGGTTGGTAAAGTCACCCGCATGAAAGGCTGCAGGTATGATAGTTCTGAAGGCAGTACAACTGCTCGAATTAACTTTAACTGTTAAAAACTTGCCCGCAGCGGGGATCCACACTAGGCCCGTATACATAAGGGCATTGCCCGCCTGGGCATTTCTTTCCCTAACTTTGGGGGTTTGTTTGTGTTGATTACCTTTAATGGTCCTATTACAGAAAACTATTGGTCAGTTAAGGCGGTCCTTCCCATGTTATGCGGTGGTTACGTGTTATGTTGTTGGGAAGTTGGCGTGTTTTGGGGAGGACTGGGCGGGTATATTTCTTTGTTGTATCTTCTTGGGGCATAGTGGAACCGATTGGCCTTTTTACAAGTGCTATACACCGAAGGGCAGCCGCCGAAGACACCAAGCAACACATTTCCACCCGGTCACATTATACTGACAACGGGCGAACCAGTTCGTCCCACTTAGCTGTATGGCTTGAACGCTAAAGCAGGGAGGCAGAAACTACCACTTTTATAAGACTTTGGGGTGTGTCTCGGCCTTGGCCCTGCAGGTAGGGGCGTTAGGAATTGTACCTGCTTGCCCCTATTGCATGATTCGGGAAAAGGCGACTAAATTAGGATTCTTATCTTTCTTTTCTTCCTAACTGGACTATCTTTTCCTAATGCCTTCCTGGCAACCGCCTCACTTTTGGCCTTGGAGTTGGACGTTCCGCCCCTGGAGGAAGGTTTGTGGCGTTTCTGTCCCCTGGGCCGAGACACACCAAAGTCTGGTAAAAGTGGTAGGTTTCTGCTTCTGCTTAGCGCTAAGCACATGGGGAGTAGGGACACTGGTCGGCCCGGGTTTTTGTCAGTATAATTGTGACCGGGGGGTGGTTTGGTGTGTTGCTTGGTGTCTTCGGCGGCATTGCTTTCAGTGATTATAGCACTCTATAAAAAGGGCAATAGTTCCCACTATAACAAGAAGACACAAACCATGGAATATATCGCAGACATACACCACCGCATACATGGGAGGGCCGTCCTTACATGACCATTATCTTGTTAATAGGGACGTTTAAATTAATCAAACAAAACAAGTGGGTCTCGGCCAGGGGGACAAAAACCCAGGGGAGCTTTCTCATAGGGGGCGGCGAACGCTTAACTTTCAAGGCCAAAAAGTGAGGCAGGTGCCAAGGGAAGCATTAGAAAGATAAAGTCAAGGTAAGGGGGGAAGAAGGGAGGAAAAGATAAGATCCTAAAATTTTTAGTCGGCCTTTTACGATCCCATGGCACATTAGGCGGCAGCTATGTTACAATTCTAACGCCCTTACTGCAGGTGTCATTTTCCTGCAAGTTTCAGCCAAATCGCACCGGGTAGAACTTGAGAAGAAGTTTCAAAATTGGGTGTTTTCAAGATGGCGGCTGGTGGCGGCCATCTTTGATTTCAGAATCGACCCCAAAAAATAACACTTTGAATCCGGGACCAGTGTCAGGATCATTTCATACAAGTTTTCAAGCCAAATCGCACCGGGTAGAACTTGGAGAAGAAGTTTTTCAAAATGTGTTCTTCAAGATGGCGGCTGTGGCGGCCATCTTTGAATTTCAGGATCGACCCAAAAAAATAACAACACTTTGTCGGGGACCATGTCAGGATCATTTCATGCAAGTTTCAGCCAAATCGGGAACGGGTAGAACTGGAGAGAAGGGGTTCAAAATCGTGGTTTTCAAGATGAGCGGGCTGTGGGGCGCCAATGGCTGTTATTTCAGGGATTCAAACCCGAAAATAACAACACTTTTATTCGGGGGGACCATGTTCTAGGGGTCATTTTTCATGCAAGTTTCAGACTATCATCGCAAACTGGTTAGAACTTGAGGGAAGAAGTTCAAAATGGTTGAATTGTTTAACCGGCACGGCGGGGACGACGGACGGACGGAAACATGACTAACTATAGGTCATCCTGACCCATTCGGGGTCAGATGACCTTAAAAATATAAATGGTTCTATTAACCTCCCGAAACCGGGTAAAAAACCATTTTTAAAAATCAGAAATTTGTAAGGTTATGGAAAGTGTATACTTTTTGTTAAATATCGAGGGTGTAGCAGGGCATGGCGTTATCTGTTATTGATTTTATTAGTCCCATATTGTGTTTGTCAGCAGAATAACAGTTTCCAACTCCCCCAATCAACCAATCAGAATGTCCTGGTTACAGTAGGACATTACCAGTAATCAGCAGGGCTCCACAATGGGCAGACCGAATGGTAACTGTTAGTCTGAATACCTGTACTGAATGTCAGCCCAATGGACAGGTTCTTATTCTTGATAGTTGGTAGGTTTTCTGCTCCTGGCTAGCGCTTTCAGGCATAACGGGGAGTTGGACGACTGGTTTATGCCCATTGTCAGTATAATGTGGACCGGGGTGGAGGTGGTGTTGCCTGTGGGTCTTCGGCGGGCATGGCTTTCCAGTGATTATAGCCACTATTTAAAAAGCGGCAAACAGTTCCACTAATACAAGAAAGACACAAAACACTAATATTACCCGCAGTCTCCCAAAAAACGCACCTCGCGCAACAACACGCAAACACAGCAGCATACATGCGGAGGCCGTCCTTACATTGACCATAGCTGTTAAAGATGCTCCACCCCCGCCGACAGAGCATAAATGATATTCATCTTGAACAATAATTGGCGTTAAATCTTTGGTACCATATATGCCTAAATAGCACAAAACAATAACAATATTATAATTTAATTCCGCCTTTTGCGTGGCCATGCGCAATCATTACTTCATTCCATTATAGGGATCTAGTTGCCACGGGAATTTTTTTTCGGGATGCACTATTAATTATTTTTCATAGTTTTTAACTTTGAAGTAAAATGAAGAAGGCTCAAACTTTCAATGGCGGGTAATGGTGTAAAGTAGAGTAACTTTTTGTAACTGAAGAAAAATACACAATCGTCTGTTCCCTGGTGTTTTGATAGGGGGTGAAAATACCATTTGTCAGCGGTTGGAGGCATCTTTAATTTTAGGACGGGGTTAATTAATCCAAACAAACAAAATTTTCTTGACATTCCAAGCCAGGATATTCAGTATATAATAAAAGTGGTCCAAGGGTGTGAATTGCAGAGCACAATACATACCATTTTCTTTCATACCTTACGGGCCCCCGGTTATACTCTGTTGTTTTGTTGGACCAGGGTCAGCATTTGTTGTTTTTTGGTTGACCAGTGGTCAGGCACGACAGGTTTTGTATCAAGTATTGGTGTTGTGGGGAGGGCGCCGATCTAGCCATTTAGGCGACTTATCGCTGTCCTACAACATCGCGATCGCCCATTTAAATTGGTTATATTTTGGGTTATTCGTGAGGTTTGTTTGGTGCCACGTCCCGTGCGTCTTGGGACTTTGTCCGTGGTGGTTTCGTAATTCGTAAATCGGTCTGGTGGGTGTGGGTGTTCTTTGCAATTCGTCCGCTGTCCCCATCGTCCGGTGTTTCTACATAATCGTTCTGACCCGTCGTCAGTCTTTTGGTAAACCCGTTAGCTCATCGTACTTTCGGTTCTGTTCCCGGTTTTTCATGAAGCAGCAGGTTATTGGCGAGGTCGAAGGATTATACCAAAAACTACATCGGTCTCCAGGATTTTGATACCATTTACCTTTGTAGGGAAGGACTAAACTTCGACCACCCTTGATCTCACAGATGCCTAAAGAGAAAAAGAATAAACTTCCCGGAAAGACAAGTAAGTAAAGGACGGCAATCATCATACATTTGCAAAAATGTGAAACATATCCAATGTAAACCCTATTAAAATCCAAAACGTATTACAGGTCGTTTTTATAGATTACCCAGTGAAAAGCATCAGGGGCCTGGGAAACGGGAGATTTATGGTTAGTTATAGTTACTGATGACATTTCAGAAAAAGCAAACTATAAAGAAAAAACCAATTGGGCGCAGTATCAGATATCTGTTAAAGGAACCAGTCTCTACAGACAAAGTTGAAGGCCGTAATATACGGGCCGTCTCTCCAGACATCTTGGATGCTTGATATATTTACAATGCCTCGAAGAGGCAGAGGTTGGTAAAGTCACCCGCATGAAAGGCTTGCAGTATGATTAGTACTGAAGGGCAGTACAACTGTCCAAATAACTTTAACTGTAAAACCTTTCCGAGCGGGTATCCACACTGGCCCGTTATACATAAGGCATTGCCCGCCTGGCATTTCTTTCCCTAACTTGTTTGATTAATAAACGTCCTATTAACAGCTATGGTCATTTGCTAAGGACGGCCTCCATGTTTGTTTTGTTTGTTTGTTTGTTGTTTATTATAACGTCCTCATTAACAGCTTATCATTTAAGGACGGCCTCCCATGTATTCGGTGTGTTGCTTGTATGTTGTCGAGTTGAGGTACTAGACTGCGGATGTTTTTCTGTTGTGTTCTTTCTTTGTTATTAGTGAAACTGTTTGCCCTTTTTATAGTGCTATTCACTAAGCATTGCCGCCTGAAGACACCAAGCAATCACACCCCCACCGGTCACATTATACTGACAAGGGCGAACCAGTCGGTCCCACTCCCTGCTAGCTGAACGCTAAGCAGGAGCAGAAACTACCCACTTTATAGACTTTGTTGTTGTCTCGCCATGGGAAAAACCAGAGCCTTCCTCACAGGGCGAACGCTTCAACTCAAGGCCAAAAGTGAGGCGGTGCCAAGGGAGGGCATTAGAAAGATAATAGTCAGTGTAGAAGAGAGAAAAGATAAGATTCTAAATTTAGTCGCCTTTTTAGATCATCAACAGGGCAGCAGAGTACAATTTCTAAACGCACCTACCTGCAGGGCCAAAAATGTATGCGGTGTTTACGTGTATTTGTTTGGAGCGTGCGTGTTTTTGGGAGACTGCGTAATTCTTTGTTGTATCTTCTTGCAAGTGGAACCGTTGCCCCTTTTTACCAGTGCTATTACCACGAAGCATTGCCGCCGAAGACACCAAGCAACACATTCCACCCGCGTCACATTATACTGGACAACGGGCGAACCAGTCGTCCCACTAAGCTGTATTGCTGAACGCTAAGCCAGGAGCAAAGAAACTACCACTTTTATTAGACTTCTTGGTGTGTCTCGGCCTTGGCCCTGCAGGGTAGGGCGTTAGAATTGTACCTGCTGGCCCCGCATTGGCATGATCGGAAAGGCGTACTAAATTTTAGGCATCTTATCTTCTTCTTTTCTTCCTAAACGACTATCTTTCCTTAATGCTTTCCTTGGCACCGCCCCTCACTTTTTGGCCTTGATTGAGCGTTCGCCCCTGTGTGGAAGGTTGCTGGGTTCTGTCCCCTTGGCCGAGGACACACCCAAAGTCTGTAAAAGTGGTTAGTTTAAACTGCAATTCTGCTTTTAGCGCTAAAGCACATGGGGAGTAGGAACGATCTGGTTCGCCCGTTGTCGAGTATAATAGTGACGGGTGTGCGTGTTGTTGCTTGGTGTCTTCGGCCGGCATGCTCAGTGAATAGCACTATAAAAGGGCAATAGTTCCCACATACAAAGAAAGACACAACATGATACATACGCAGAGACATACAACACCGCATAACATGGGAGGCCGGTCCTTACATTGACCATGGTCTGTTAAATTAGGACGTTTCAATTAATCAAACAAACAAGTGTCTCGGCCCAGGGGAACAAAAACCCAAAAGAGCCTTTTCCTCATAGGGCGAACGCCTTAACTTCAGGCCCAAAAGTTGAGCAGTGCCAAGGAGGCATAGGAAAGATAAAGTCAGTAAGGAAAAGAGAAAAGATTAAGATCCCTAAATATTAGTCGCCCTTTTTACGATCATGCAATAGGGCAGCATGTACAAAATTCAACGCCCTTACGGCCAGGGTCATTTCCGCAAGTTTCAGCCAAATCGCACCCGGTAGAACTTCGAGACAAGAAGTTCAAAATGTGTTTTTCAAAGGATGCGGCCGGCTGTGGCGGCCATCTTTGATTTCAGATCGACCCAAAAAATAACACTTTATTGTCGGACCATGTCAGGATCATTTCTACAAGTTTCAGCCCAAATCGCACCGGTAGAACTTTGAGAAGAAGTTCAAAATGTTTTTTTCAAGATTGGCGGCTGTGGCGGTCCCCATCTTTGATTTAATTCGACCCAAAAAATAACAACACCTTTGTCGGGACCATGTCAGGCAACATTTCATGCAAGTTTCCAGGCCAAATCGGACGGGTAGAACTGAGAAGAAGTTCAACAATGTGTTTCAAGATTGGCGGCTGTGGTCGGGGGCCACTTGGATTTCAGATCCAAACCCGGCAAAAATAACCAACACTTTATCGGGAACCATGTCAGGTCATTTCATGCAAGTTTCAGCTTATATCACACTGGTAGAACTGAGAAGAAGTTCAAAATGTGAATTGTTAACGCACTGCGCGACGACGACGGACGAAACTGACGACTATAGGGTCATCCTGACCCTTCGGGTTCAGATGGACCTAAAAATATAAATGTCTAATAACCTCCCGAAACCGTTTAAAAAAAACCAATTTTAAAATCAGAATTATGTTAAAGTATGAAAGTGTATACTTTTGTTAAAATATCGATGTGTAGCAGGGATGTTCGTATTGTTTATTGATTTATTTTAGTCACCATATTGTGTTATTGTCCAGCAGAATTAACTGTCAACTCCCCAATCACCAATCAGGAATGTCCTGTTACAGTAGACAGTTACCAGTAATCAGCAGCTCCACCCAATGGCAGACCGAGGTTTAACTGTTACTCCAGCTTCTGAATCCTGTTACTGATGTCAGCCAATGACAGGTTCTTATTGTCTTGATAGTGGTAGTTTCTGCTTCCTGCTTAGCGCTCAGCATAACGGAGTGGGACGACTTGGTTTGCCCATCAGTATAATGGACGTGGGTGGAGTGTATTGTTGCCTTGGTGTCTTCGGCGGCATGCTTCAGTGACTTTATAGCACTATAAAAAGGGCAAACTAGTTCCACTATACAAGAGACACCAACAACTAATATACCGCAGTCTCCCAAAACACGCCACCTCGCGCAACATACACGCAACACACAGCATACATGGGAGCGCCGTCCTTACATTGACCATAGCTGTTTAAAGATGCTCCACCGGGCCGACAGAGCATAAATGATTATTCATCATTTGAACAAATAATTGGCGTTAAATCTCGTGTACATATATGCCTAAAAGTTAGCACAAAAAAATAACATTATGATAATTTAATCGCCTTTGCGTGCATGCGCAATCATTACTTCATTCCATAATAGGATTCTAGTGCCACGGATTTTTCGGGATGCAATTAACTTATTTTCATATTTTTAACTTGAAGTAAAATGAGAAGCTCAAACTTTTCAAATGGCGTATAATGGTGTAAAGTAAGTAAACTTTCTGTAACTGAAGAAAAAATACAAAATCGTCTCTATTGTCCTGTTTTTTGATAGGTGAAAAAAAATAACCATTGTCAGCGGTCTGGCAGGCTCTTTAATAGGACGATTAATTAACAAACAAAACAAAATCTTGACATCCAAGCCAGGATATTCAGTATAAATACAAAGAGTGTCAAGTGTGTGGGAATGGCAGGAGCACTATATACATACCATTTTCTTCATTACACTACGGGTTATACTCTGTTATTGTTTTGTTGACCCAGTGCGGTCAGCATGTGTTTTGTTGGACCCAGTGTCAGCACGACAGTTTGTATCAGATTGGTGTTTGGGAGGGCGCGATCTAGCCATTTTAGGCGATATCGCTGTCTACAACATCGCCGATCTCGCCCCATTAAAGTGGTATATTGGTATTCGTGAGTTGTGTTTGTGCCACGTCCCGTGGTCTGGACTTGTCCGTTGTGTTGTAATTCCGTTAATCGTCTTGTCGTTTGTGTTCTTTGAGGAATCGTCGCTGTCCATCGTCCGTGTTTCACATAATCGTTTCTTGGACCGTCGTTCAGTCTTATGTAAACCCGTAGCATCGTACTTTCGGTTCTTCCCGGTTTTTCATGAAGCAGCAGATGGAGGTCGAAGATCTATACCAAACTACATCGGTCTCAGGATTTTGATACATTACCTTTGTAGAAGACTAAACTGTCGACACCCCTGATCTCACAGTATGCTAAGAGAAAAAGAATAAAACTCCCGAAGACAATGTAAAGTAAAAGGGACGCAATCATCATACATTGCAAAAATGTGAAACTATCCCAATGTAAACGCCTATTAAAATTCAAAAAAGTTATTACAGGTTGTATTAGATTACCCAGTGAAAAGCATCAGGGCCTGGGAAACGGAAGATTTATTGGTAGTATGATTACTTGATGACATGCAGAAAAATAAACTATTAAAAGTAAAAACAATTGGGCCGGCAGTATCAGAATCTTGTAAAGGAAACCCAGTCTCTACAGACAAAAGTTGGAAGGCGTAATATACGGCGTCTCTCCAGACATCTCGGAATGCCTGATATTTACCAATGCCTCGAAGAGGCAGAGGTTTTGGTAAAGTCACCCGCATGAAAAGGGTTGCAGTATGATAGTACTGAAGGCAGTACAACGTTCAAATTAACTTTTAACTGTAAAACCTTGCCGAGCGGGTATCCACACTGGCCCCGTATACATTAAAGGCATTGCCCCGCCTGCATTTCTTTCCCTAAACTTGTTTGATTAATTAACCGTCCTTATTAACAGCTATGGTCATGTAAGGACGGCCTCCCATGTTTGTTTTTGTTTGTTTTTGTTTGTTTGATTTAATTAACGTCCTATTAACAGCTAGGTCAATGTTAAGGACGCGCCTCCCATGTATGCGGTGTGTTGCGTGTATGTTGTGCGAGGTGAGTACTGGGAGGACTGCGGTTAATGTTCGTGTGTGTCTTTCTTGTATTAGTGGAAACTGTTGCCCTTTTTATAGTGCTATAACACTGTAGCATGCCGCCGAAGACACCAAAGCAACCACACCCCACCCCGGTCACATATACTGACAACGGGCGAACCCAGTTCGTCCCACTCCCTGTATCGCTGAACGCTAAGCAGCTGAGCAGAAACTACCACTTTATAGACTTTTGGTGTGTCTCGGCCAGGGGACAGAACCCAGAGCCTTTTTCCTCACAGGCGCGAACGCTCAACTTCAAGGCCAAAGTGAGGCGGTCCTTTCGGGGCAAGGGAGGCATTAGGAAGATAAAGTCAGTTAGGAAGAGGAGAAAAGAAAAGCATCCTAAATTAGTCGCCTTTTTACCGATCATGCAATAGGGGCAAGTAGGTACAATTCTAACGCCCTACCGCAGGTGGCCAAAAATGTATGCGGTGTGTTACGTGTATTGTTGTTTGGGAGGTGCGTGTTTGGTGAGGACTGGCGGTTATATTTCTGTTGTATCTTCTTGCATAGTGGGAACCGTTGCCCTTTTTACAGTGCTATTCCACCGAAGCATGCCGCCGAAGACACCAAGGCAACACATTCCACCCGGGATCACATACTGACAACGGGCGAACCAGTCGTTCCCATAGGCTGTCATGTCTGAAACGCTAAGCAGGAGCAGGAAAACTACCACTTTTATAGACTTTGCGTGGTGTCTCGGCCCTTGCCCTTGCATTGTATGGGGCCCCGTTAGAAATTGTACCTGCTGCCCGTATATTTGCATGATCGGCAAAAGGCGAACTAAATTTAGGATCTTATTCTTTTCTTTTCTTCCCTAAACTGACTATCCTTCCTAATGCCTTCCTTGGCCACCCGCCTCACTTTTGGCCTGAGTTGAGGCGTTCGCCCCTGTGTGGAAGGTTGTGGGTTCGTCCCCTGGTCCGAGACACACCAAAAGTCTGTAAAAGTGGTAGCTTTTCTGCACTTCTGCTTAGCGCTAAGCACATGCGGGAAGTAGGACGACTGTGTTCCCCGTTTTGTCAGATTATAATGTGACCGGGGTGCGTGTTGTTGCTTGGTGTCTTCGTCGGCATTGCTCCCCAGTTGATTATGCACTATAAAAAGGGCCAATAGTTCCACTATACAAGAAGACACAACATGAATATTATCGCAGACATACCACACCCGCATACATTGGGAGGCCGTTCCTTACATGGACCCATGTCTGTAATTTAGGACGTAATTAATCAAACAAACAAGTGTCTCGGCCAGGGGACCAAAACCCAGAGCTTTCTCATAGGATGCGAACCGCTTAACTCAAGGGCCCAAAAGTGAGGCATGCCAAGCGCGGCATTCAGAAAAGATAAAGTCAGTAAGGAAGAAGAGAAAAGATTAAGATCCCTAAATTTAGTCGGCCTTTTACGAATCATGCAATAGGTGGCAGCCATGCTTACAATTCTAACGCCCTTACTGCAGGCGTTCATTTCCTGCAAGTTTCAGTCCAAATCGCCACCGGTTTAGGAACTTGCAGAAAGAGTTCCAAAATGTGTTTCAGATTGGCGGCTGTGAGCGGCCATCTTTGATTTCAGATCGACCCAAAAAATAACACTTTGTCGGGCCCATGTCAGGATTCATTTCATACAAGTTTCAGCGCCAAATTCGCAACCGGCTAGAACTTGAGAAGAAGTTCAAATGTGTTTTCAAGCATGGCGGGGCCTGTGCCGGGCCATCTTTGCATTTCAGATCGACCCAAAAAAATAACAACACTTTGGTCGGGACCATGTCAGGATCTATTTCATCTGCAAGGTTCAGCCAAATCGGACCGGGTAGAACTTGAGAAGAAAGTTCCAAATGTATGTTTTCAAGATGGCGGCTATGCTGGCGGCCATTCTGGATTGCAGATCAACCCCGAAAAATAACAACACTTTATCGGACCATGTCAGAGGTCATTTCATGCAAGTTTTCGCTATATCACACTGGTAGAACTTGAAGAAGAAGGTTCAAATGTGAATTGTTAAACGCACGGCTGGACGACGACTGGACGAAAACATGACGACTATAGGTCATCCTGACCCCTTCGTGGTCGATGACCTAAAAATTATAAAGTTCTATAACCTCCCGAAACGTAAAAAACCATTTTAAAATCAGAATTTGTAAGTATGAAAGTGTAATACTTTGTTAAATATCGATTGTGTGTAGCAGGGATGTGGTAAATCTGTTATTGATTTTATTTAGTCACCATATTGTTGTTGTCAGCAGAATAACTGTTCAACTCCCCAATCAACCAATCAGAATTGTCCCTGTTACAGTAGACAGTTACCAGTAATCAGCGAGGCCTCCACCAATGCAGACCGAGGTAACTGTAGTCTGAATAAACTGTTACTGATGTCAGCCAATGACAAGTCTATTGTCTTGAAGTGGTAGTTCTGCTCCTGCTTAGCGCTCAGCCATAACGGGAGTGCGGACGACTGGTTTTGCCCGATTTGTTCAGTTATAATGTGAGCCCGGGTGGAGTGTGTTTTGCCTGGTGTCTTCGGCGGGCATGCTTCCCCAGTGATATTAGCACTATAAAAAAGGGCAACAGTCTCCACTATAAACAAGAAGACACAACACTAATATACCCGCAAGTCTCCCAAAACACGCACCTCCCGCGCAAACATACACGCAACACACCAGCATACATGGGAGGCCGTCCTTAACATGACCATAGCTGTTTTAAAGATGCGTCCACCGCCCGACAGAGCCATAAACTTGATATTTCATCATTTGAACCAATAAATTGGCGTTAAATCTAAAAAAAAACCAACTTAGCATTCATGAAACTGTAAAAAATATAATATTTGGGTTATGGCAAACATTCAATGTTTTATTTTGGGTATGAGCATTAATCTGAGTGATGCATTGTGTTTGAAGTTTGCCAATAAAATCTCAATCACAAAATTTATGTAGTCTATTTCCTTTTGACCTATTTATCCCCTCGCTAGGGAAATATAGCAACGCGAATCATCAATGTGTGTGCGTGTTTGTTTGTCAGTGTGTCAAAACTTGGAGAAATATTTGACAAAATGGCGCTACATATGGATCTTCATCAAACTTGGTGGGTGTATGTGCCATGGTACAAGGATGAGGCCTATTGAATATGCAGGTCATAGGTTAAAAGGTCAAGGTCAAACTTAGAGAATTTTAACAAAATATAGCTACATATGGATGGTCAACAATAACAATTGAACCGTTGCACAGATCTTCATCAAACTTCACTAATGGGTGCATATACCATGATCCAAGTACGACACCTATTGAGTATGGAGGTCAAGGTCAAACTTGGAGCAATTAGTAATGCTCTATTTGGATGGTCAATGATAAATCGTCCTTGTATTCATAATTAACCGCACAAATCCAGGTTACTAAATGGAGCAGAAAATACCTCCAAGGATTGCATGGATCTTCAAATTGCTTAGGGTGGTGCACCATGGACTGAAGAGGTCAAGGTCATAGAATCTGAATTATCAAAAATGCTTCTAGCAGCTTGATTTTCAGAACTTACTCGTATTTAAATCCAATATTTCTTAATGATGACCTATATTGTGTGACCCATTTCCCTCCTTAGTACAGACATGTCATTTTCTGTTGTAGTTTGGAAAATATTCAACGGAATTTAATGTTCTATTCTTCAGCCTTCCATTTGCCTACCAGTATATTTGAATTGGATGACAAACAAGAACGAAACTTTCTTGTTTCTCGGCCAATATTGATTTCTGTTGCAACAAATGAAATGCTTCAGGTGTGTGGAACATTGAAATCTATTAAATATTTTTGAAAATATTGCTGGAAAGACCATTTCCGGACAAACTGGGACAGACCGTACTTGAATTGAGTTGAAACAAAAAAAAATAAATAAATAAAAATTATGTTCAACCACAATTTTATTTCATCCTTAGAAGCCAATTATGTATATTCCAGATATTTTCGGTCCCGATATTTAAACACAAAGAAACCAAGAGAATATACAATTGCTAAACATAACCACATAACCTGAAATAATTTGCTAGTTCACGGTTTGGGATATCCCCTAATGCTGTCACGATAGCTAGTTCTGTAAAGTTCTCTGTGAATGATGTATTGTCACGTAGACGGCACCTCATGGCATGGAACACACACTCTGCAATATTATATTGTGGTGAATACGGAGGCTGGAAAACTAACTCCACACCCGCATTGTCCAACATTGTCCTCAATATTCTCTCCCCGGCTCGCTGGTGGTGAAAGCCACAATTATCCATCACTACCACGTCCCCCATTGCGAACACTCTGTTTCCCAAGTCATTCGTTTGCCGCAAAGCTTCTTCAAAAAAACTTAACATTTCCATGGCATTAGACGGACCTTCCAACACATCAAAGTAGTCCAAACCGAAATATCCACAACACGCATTAACTGTAAATGTTTTGTTACTAGCATATCTCTGAACTTCATATGCTTTTTTTCCAATCGTGCTGTGACCATATGACCGATTTCCTGATGTCGAAATTACGGATGCTTCGTCAAAAAAGTGCATTTGTTGTGGTGTGAAATTTGTCATTTTGGCAATAAATCTTGTGACAGTGTCTTCGTGATTTGGCCTTGTTGTTTCCTCGGGTATCTGTGAAATTTTTTTGAAAGTCATGTCCAAATATTGATGTCGAACTTTGTTGATGGAAGTTTTCGATGGAACGTTTTCTGCGGTACAAATATTTGATGTCAACAGCTTACTTCGTATTTCTCTGTCGTATATACTGGGTCTTTTAACACTTTCGAATTCAATAAATTTCATTACAGGTGTTGTGATCTTTTTACCTACCGAAACAGGTTTTTTTTTTAACTCTGATGGGTGTCGTCAAATTGTTCGTGGCAATCTTATGGCAAGTTGAGGCCGACACACCGGTTTGTTTGGAAATCTTTGAATATGGCAGTCCTGAATCACGAAGACAAATGACCGTGTTCCTACTGTCATCGTCTAACGGCTTTCCCTTTTTATACACACGACCATTGACGTTGATGTCGACGTTTCTGTCCATAATCTCGACTGATTTGCTGTGATCAAAATGGTGGTCTGTTTACTTTCGTTTTCGCGCTGCCTGTTCACATGGTAGAATTGACCAATCACAGCCCGTGTTTCAGCGAGCATTCGGTAAATGACCCAAATCTAAAAATAGCCGCGTTGTTAAAAATAGCCACGCTGTGTCGGTAGAGTGGTAGAGTTTATCGCTACACGGTACAGAATTTCTTGCTGTGTTACAAATCAATCGATTGACGGTAAGGAACTTCATAATATTTATCATTCGCAGTTGGGGTGGACCGGGTGTAAATTGATTGTCTGCAAAGTTGTGGCATTTACACAAGACAATGGATTCCATAGGAAGATAGTTTAATATTTAAATTTTGCATTATTAACTCATTTTGTGGGTCTATGGATCTGTATTTCAATCAGATTGTGCATTAATGTTGTAAAGTAAAACCAGGAACCTAGTCTATTGAAGACAATTTAATCCACAATATGGAACAGCCATGTTGACTGTCATCAGTTGACATTACCATGTCAACATTAGTAATGTTATAATGGCCACGTTTGGGTGTCAGTTACACTCACATAGACTTCATTTTGCCTTGGTTAGTTTATATAATATGACTAAGTGGCAAGTGTATGTTAATAAATGACAATGTTTCTCTTAAAGGGACAATAAGTGTAAGAGTACATTAAAATTTGAACATATTTCTGAAACATACCAGTTCTTATTGAAATTAGATTAGTTGGTTTTACTGTGATATGCCAGAAAAGCCACTGTAGTAAAATGCATGTGAAATGTTCAAACTCACTTACTGTCCAGTAATTTGAAATGTTGGTCAGTTGGCTTGTATGCCGAACCATGACCCTTGCTACTGAAGTAAAGAAATGTTTGTGTAGAACATAGTAACTCATATTGCTCATACAGTAGTGTGTTTACCTTATTAGATGCATGTCCTTGTCTAAAAATAATTTCACCATCTCCGCATAGCATTTGTTTAACGTGCATGACTTTGGCTCACGGTATGGGTACAGCGTATATATGTTGTACCTGCTTAATCATATTGATGAACGATTTGGAATTTCAACAGTATAAATCAAAATACTTAACAATGTCGTGAAGTTTGTCAATATTTGTTGTCATGTTTCATAAGGAATGTAAAACAATGCATATATGTCATAGTTTGCTTTGTGGTTATGTAGCAGAATAAGCCTAACTGAATTTTCCCTTTAAACATAAATGATTTCATGTATTAAACTTTTTTGCTTTTTTATCCCTTCATTGAATGTGCTGTAATATATCTGGTCTTTTCAGATTTACACCTCCTAAGGGTTTCCGTGCTTATCGAGCCTACAGCAGGGCGATTGTTTTTTTTTATCTGTGAGCAAGATGGCGTATGGAAATGACCAGGGAAAAGCAATCATTAGAATTGGGACTGGTCTGTATGGTTATATCCTTACAGAAAGCTATGTGGAGCAGGTTGGTCTTGGTTGGAAAGGGTTTTGACAGAAACTTTAAAATAATGATTAACACCAGTTTTTAAGATCAGCATATGAAGGTATATACGATATGGGAAATTCATATGTTAAGCAGTGTAAAATATAAAATAAAGATAATGACGAAATATTATCATGGAAATAGCCATAACTGAAGGAAAATAAAGAATATCAAATATAGCATATTTTATTTATCATTGTAGTTTATAGCTAAAGGGTTTGTTTGTTTGTTTGTTTGATTAATTAACGTCCTATTAACAGCTATGGTCATGTAAGGACGGCCTCCCATGTATGCGGTGTGTTGCGTGTATGTTGTGCGAGGAGCGTGTTTTGGGAGACTGCAGTAAATTTATGTTATGTCTTCTTGTATAGTGGAACTATTGCCCTTTTTATAGTGCTATATCACTGAAGCATGCCGCCGAAGACACCAAGCAACACACCCCACCCGGTCGTATTATACTGACAACGGGCGAACCAGTCGTCCCACTCGCCGGTTGCTGAGCGCTAAGCAGGAGCAGAAACTACCACTTTTATAGACTTTGGTGTGTCTCGGCCAGGGGACAGAACCCAGAGCCTTCCTCACATGGGCGAACGCTCAACGCAAGGCAAAAAGTGAGGTGGTGCCAAGGAAGGCATTAGGAAAGATAAAGTCAGTAAGGAAGAAAAGATAAGATCCTAAATTTAGTCGCCTTTTACGATCATGCAATAGGGGCAGCAGGTACAATTCTAACGCCCTACCTGCAGGGCTGATTTTATGTTCGCTTTAAATCCGCGTATGTTCCATTGTATGATAGTGTTTGACTCTATATTGCTCCCTGAGGATAGTTTGTCGGACCGACAGGACTACTTGAAGTAGGTTGTTTGGTGGCGATAAATGTGTTGTCACCAAACTCGCTGTCGTCCGTTAGAACATCATAGATGTTCAGTCCAAGGATCATCTGATCCCTTACTGGGTTTGTTGTTTAGTGCAGGGAGCCTCGCCAGCTTTACCTTGGTGGTTTTGGTCTGGCGTTGCTCCTGCGGTGGTGTATTTGCTGGTCGCTTGGCTTTATCAGGGAATTTTTTAACGTCAATAGACCGTGAAGATAAAGCACGTCTATGACGAGCGGTGGTAATTTTTTTTCTGATGTTTTGTGTTTGAATTTGGTGTTGTTTGTTTGTTTGTTTGACTAATTAACGTCCTATTAACAGCTATGGTCATGTAAGGACGGCCTCCTATGTATGCGGTGTTGTGTAAGTCCTGGAGATGCCGGTGGGATTGGCGTTTTCTTCCAAATCAATACGCAATGTTGATGTGTAAAGGACCTTAAGACCTTTCTATCTATGAAGAGTATTTGATTCTACCACATCTGTGAGTAGAGAAGATTTTTTCCCAAATCCCCCTGGGGAGTTGGGGACCATATAATTCACAATTTTGATTGGCCTTATGTCTTAGAAGATTTGTGCAAAATTTCATTGAAATTGCTTCAGCAGTTTTGGAGAAGAAGTCGAAAATGTAAATTGTTTACGGACATACGACGCACGACGACGGACAATCTGATTAAAATACAGATCCTTATTATCACTACGTTTGATATGACAATATCCCATTAGGGGTCACGTCAGGATGACCTTTGGAAATGGCCAATCAAATTGTCACTGCCAGAATCTTGACTGGGGACGAACTAGTTTGAAAAAGCTGTCCGAATAATTTTCGTGTACGTAGTCATCTCGCCCAAAGTGCTAACAATGCCAAGAATGCTCAAGTTCATGCTTAATACTAGGACGAAATGGCGTTTACAATTGACGTAGAAATGTGTAGAACATGTATTTGATCTAGAGTACACGTAGTAAAAGGTCATCCGAACGTGACCCCATATGGGATATTGTCAGATCCTATATTGAAAGGAGTGGTTATAAGGATCTGTATTTCAATCATATTGGACGACGGACAAAAGGAGATTAGAATAGGTCTTCGTCTCAGGTGACCTAAAAAATGCAACCCTAGATTAATTAAATAATTAAATATAAACTTTAATCATATATAGATCTATGCTATGCTGAATATAAAAACAACAGAATTAACACCTAACTGAAAACTTCTATGATTCACACAAAAATATAATAACTAGTCTGTCTGTTGGCCAGAAACGGAGTACCCAGGTGAGGCGTAAACCTTATCCATGTGAACTAGGCACCCGTCATGACCAATCAAAAAGCCTGTCCATGGTCACATGCCATAACGAGTATCACACACACATACAACTCCTTCACGTGCACCCACAGGTGATTAGTAATCACATAGACGTATCCATTCAAAGCCTTTTCACAATCTCTATCTGGACAGCACACACATTTTAAGTATAGAGTATAAAGTAAAGTGAAAACAATCACATTTATATATACCCTGTTACAGTTCCATAGGGGAATACAATGAAACAAGAGGACGAAAAGGAACATCATCACCAATTCATTTAATAATCCTCGGTCCCAGGTGTTCGTCGCACTATCGCTTTCTAACCCCGGCAAAATACAGATCCTTATTATCACTACGTTTGATGCGAGGCTCTATTAAACGCAGTGGTTATAAGGATCTGTATTTCAATCACCATAGGCCGCATTTGCTGTGATTCTAAAATTGTCCACCAATGAACAAGATTTTTCAAGTTCTCGGCACTTTTGTATAAGTTTAAACAAAAGCCAAAAACAAGATTAAAACGACTATTTTGAAGACATAACGTAAAGAATGCACATATTTTGTATATATTACCTACGTCTGTGACATATATAAACAAAGTGTGCCATAGTATGTTTTCAGACACAACATTGATTCCATCTGATTGGTTTTAAGAGGAGTCAATTAAATGACCAGGATTTGGGTAATGAATTATTCATGATACCACTGCAAATGCTGTCTATGGTCCCAGTGCTTAGTAAGCGATGGTACGACGAACATTTGGGATGATGATGTCTTAGACCTTAATTTCTGATTCTGGCTTTTGGAAGGGCAGAATCGGAATCAAGATTAAAGACTTTTTTAGGTCATCTGACCGAAGGTCAGGATGACCTACTTCGGTCAGATGACCTACATGTATTGTCATCGTTTTTTGTCCGTCGTCGTGCGCCGTCCGCCGTCTGCCGTGCGTCGTGCGTAAAACTATTTATACAAAAGCCTACTCCTCCTAAACCCTTGAGTGAATTACATCCATATTTGGTATGAAACATCCTTGGGGAAGGACAATCATATTTTATATAAATGAGATAGGTCCGACCCCTAGGGGCAGAGGGGCGGGGCCCTAAAAGGGCAAATTTTCTTAATTTTAGCTTTAAAATCCTACTCCTCCTTCATCCTTGGATGGATTTCATCCATATTTGGTGTGAAACATCATTGGGGAAGGACAATCATATCTTATATAAATGAGCCTGGTCGGACCCATAGGGGCTGAGGGGTGGGGTCCCAAATGGGGAAATTTTCTTAATTTTAGCTTTAAAATCCTACTCCTTCATCCTTAGATGAATTTCTTCCATATTTGGTGTGAAACATCATTGGGGACAGACAATCATATTTTATATAAATGAGTCTGGTCCAACTCCTAGGGGCTGAGGGGCGGGGCCCCAAAAGGGCAAATTTTCTTAATTTTAGCTTTAAAATCCTACTCCTCCTTCATCCTTGGATGGATTTCATCCATATTTGGTGTGAAACATCATTGGGGAAGGACAATCATATCTTATATAAATGAGCCTGGTCGGACCCATAGGGGCTGAGGGGTGGGGTCCCAAATGGGGAAATTTTCTTAATTTTAGCTTTAAAATCCTACTCCTTCATCCTTAGATGAATTTCTTCCATATTTGGTGTGAAACATCATTGGGGACAGACAATCATATTTTATATAAATGAGTCTGGTCCAACTCCTAGGGGCTGAGGGGCGGGGCCCCAAAAGGGCAAATTTTCTTAATTTTAGCTTTAAAATCCTACTCCTCCTTCATCCTTAGATGTATTTCTTCCATATTTGGTGTGAAACATCATTGGGGACGGACATATTTCACATAAATGAGTCTGGTCCGACCCCTAGGGGCTGAGGGATGGGGCCCCAAAAGGGCAAATTTTCTTAATTTTAGTTTTAAAATCCTACTCCTCCTTCATCCTTGGATGAATTTCATCTATATTTGGTGTAAAACATCATTGGGGAAGGACAATCATATTTTATATAAATGAGCCTGGTCCGACCCCTAGGGGCTGAGGCCCCAAATGGGGAATGTTCTTAATTTTAGCTTTAAAATCCTACTCCTCCTTCGTCCTTGGATGAATTTCATCCATATTTGGTGTGAAACATCATTGGGGAAGGACAATAATATTTTATATAAATGAGTCTTGTCCGAGCCCTAGGGGCTGAGGGGTGGGGTCCCAAAAGGGCAAATTTTCTTAATTTTAGCTGGTCCACTTCCTGTTTTCAGGTTTTGGTCTCCGATCTCAATCAAAATTGGTCTATAGGGGTTTTAATTGATGCCGAACAACATGCAAACATTTTCGTAAAGATTTTGGTATTCCAAGATGGGTGCTGGCCCACTTCCTGTTTTAAGGTTTCAGTCTCTGATCTCAATAAAAATTGATCTATAGGGGTTTTAATTGATTCAGACGGGGGAACTTTAGGTGAGGACAATCATATTTTATAAAGAATCGAGCTAAGACCCATTGGGATAGTACGGCGGAGGTTCAAAATGGGAGCTTTGCTAAAATTTGGCTTTAAAATATGACTCCTCCTTATATTAATCCTTGAATGGGTTACAACTATAAATGGATGAAGGGCTACCAAGTTTGTTCAACAAATGACATTTGACCTATTTCAGAAACTTACATATTCAACTAAGGAGTTCCTTGTATTGTTTATATTAATCGTTAACCAATACTTTATACTGTTACTTTGTTGTTTTGTACCATGAGTCAGATGACCGTTAAGGCCCATGGGCCTCTTGTTTCTGGACTATAGAATTTTCATTTGCTTATTGTATCTCAGAGATCTAGTGAACGCACATTTCACCACAGGCAAGTATTCTGTCTGTAATGAGACTGTGTGAATAGCGGTCTTCTACTAGTAGGTTTTTTGTTTTTCGTTTTTCCGTCCCTCTGTCCGTGCGTGGTTTTTTCTTTGGTAGTGTTATTCACACTTTTTGTCGATCTTTGAAGATAGGGGTCTCAGGATGCTGATGATGAGGGAAGCAGTAAGGCATGTATTGATGTAGATGAATTAGATTTTTCTATTGATAAAATTAGGAAACTGATAATAGTTACCAACAACCAGGATGGAGGTTTTGACATCGAGCAGGACCCGATGTCTGGCATACCTGCGAAACTGAATCCGAAAACGAGCCTGCGTTAGCTAGTAGAAAGTAAAAAAAAACATAAGTATAACTCGTCTTCTCAAAACAACTGTAGACACAAGGGACGAGTTCGTATCTATAAACTCAAAAACATTCAATAAAGATACAAAATGGCCTCAGAGGCTTGACCAGTTAAAGATATAAAAAATATAGGTTTTTGGGACTGTTTTTTTTTTTTTTTTTTGTCTGTAGGGATAAGACCCAGCAGTCGAACTATTTGAATACAACTAAGATGTTTGACGTCAGCGTACACTGTAAAGTAAAGTCCCTGTATCTCAGGACAGGACTAAGCTAGTTAGGTGTCATCTACGGCTTTAGTCCCGAATGACCCCCAGAATCTAATAAATATAGTAAAGCCTCAAGGAGTTAAACGAGTGAAAGGTAGGGGTAATGGTAATATCAGAGGGTCTACCACAGTCAAAATATTCTTCACTGCTAAGAGCTACCAGAGAAGGTATTTGCCGGATGATAATACGGACATTTATGACCAAGAAGCTGTTTGTTTGTTTGTTTGTTTGAGTTTTACGGCCCATCGACAACTAAGGTCATTTAGGGCCAAACTACAAGTCATGCATTAATATCAGGATAAAAGTTCACGGTAAGAAAAAGCAAGTAAGGACTAAAACACAGATTGTAAACGTTAATTTGATAAAAACAAAAAAGTTTACATGGGATAAAAAAAAAAAAGAAGCTGATGAGTTCATATAGTGTGAAAGTTAAACAGCCTGTTCCATAGCATTAAGTATGTAAAGGATTGATGTGACCCTGCTAATTTCGATGTAATATTTCTGCTTATTTGCATTTCTGTGCATATGTCCCATTTTTGAACATTTTTAACTAGGTAACTGTTGAATCAATATTAATAACTATATTGATCAATCCAAAAGTTAGAAGTGCAAAAATAACATAACTTAGCGTAGAGTTGGAAATTGTTTTTTTTTTTCGTTCACATTAACAGAGTCCTTTTCAGTGGTTTGCTGTTTGAAAAAAAAATTCTGTACAGCAGAATCTGTTAGACGAGCATGCAGAGGGAATGTCTCTTTCTCGGATGTGATGTTGGAGGTGGGAGATGTTCTCCGAAATGCTCCAAATAGGAATAAATACTTTAAATGTAGGTACCTGTACTTTCGATAATTTTTGATATATTAGCAAACATGAAATAGTACGAGGTGAATTGTTATCAGTTAGCCTTCATTTTTATAAGGATCACTTTTGTAATGTTTCTACATACCAACTGTATTTGGATTATTGTATGTGATTTAAACACCAAGCAAAAGTGTAGGCCTATATTTTCTGTTCTATAAAACATCTTTTATGTAAAATTCCGAATACAGTGACTATTCCATTAATAACTCATGTACATGTAGGACTGTGCAGATTAGATATAAGCGGTGCTTTTCTGTTTATAGATCGTGATTATCTTCAAAATAAAGTGACTATTTCATTTATTACTCTGATGAAGTTTGTTGGATTGTTTTAACTTCCGAATTACAGCCAGGGTCATGTAAGGACGGCCTCCCATGTATGCAGTCTGTAGCGTGTGTGAAGTGCGAGGTGAGACTTTTGGGAGATTGTGGTATGTTCGTGTTGTGTGTTTTAGTATAGTGGAATTGTTGCCCTTTTTATAGTGCTATATCACTGAAGCATGCCGCCGAAGACACCAAGCAACACACCCCGACCAGCCACATTATACTGGCAACGGTCGACCTATTTGATGAGCGCTAAGCAAGAGCTGAAACTATCACTATTTTGTTTGTTCGCCGAAGACACCAAGCAACACACCACACTCTGTCACATTATACTGACAATGGGCGAACCAGTCGTCCCACTCCCTGTATGCTGAGCGCCATGCAGCAGCCACTAAGGACCCCCTCCATCTGTCTGCAGGTAGGGCGTTAGAATTGTACCTGCTGCCCCTATTGCATGATCGTAAAAGGCGACTAAATTTAGGATCTTATCTTTTCTATTCTCCCTAACTGACTTTATCCTTCCTAATGCCTCCCTTGGCACCGCCTCACTTTTGGCCTTGAGTTGAGCGTTCGTCCCTGTGAGGAAGTCTCTGGGTTCTGTCCCCTGGCCGAGACACACCAAAGTCTGTAAAAATGGTAGTTTCTGCTCCTGCTTAGCGCTGCATGAATATACCGCAGTCTCCCGAAACACGGACCTCGCACAACATACACGCAACACACCACATACATGGGAGGCCATCCTTACATGACCATAGCTGTTAATAGGACGTTAATTAATCAAACCATCTGTCTGACCCTAAAACGGTGGGGGGGGGGGGGGACTTAGTAGAAGTAAAAGATAACAAAGTTAATCGTCCTTCTCAAACAACTTGTAGACACAAGGACGGTTCTAATCTATAAACTCAAAAACATTCAATAAAATACAAGCCAGCTTGACGGAAAAAAAAGTTCTTGGGACTGTTTTTTTTTTTTTTTTTGAATGTAGGGATAAAACCCAGCAGTCAACTATTTGGAATACCTAAGTGTTGACGTCAGCGTATATGTAGTATCCCTGTATCTCCGATAGCAGTAGTGGCATCTACGGCTTTTCCCGAAATGACCCAGAATCTTAATAATATAGTAAAAGCTCAGGAATGTCCCTAAACGAGGAAGGTAGGTAATCGTAATACTCAGACGTTCTACCCACAGTCAAAATATTCTTCACTGCTAAGAAGTACCAGAGAAAGGTATTTGCCGGTGATAAGTACGACATTTATGACAAAAAGCTGTTTGTTCTGTTTGTTTGGTTGAGTTTACGCACCATCGACAGACTAAGTGTCATTTAGGGCCAACCACCACAAGTATCCTAAATCAGTATAAAAGACGATAAAGAAGCAAGTAAGACTAAACCAAGATTGTAACGTTAATTTGATAAACAAAAAATTTACGTGGTAATAAAAAAAAAAAAATGCTGTGAGTTCATATAGTTGAAAGTTTAAACCAGCTTGGTCCATAGATAAGTATTAAAAGATTGATGTGACATTGCCTAATATTCGATGTTGAATATTCTGCTTATTTGCATTGCTGTGCATATGTCCACTTTTTTGAACATTTTAACGGTAAGTACTGTTGAATCAATATTAATAACAAGTTCAATCCTTAAAGTTGCAAAATAACATAACTAGCGTAGAGTTGGAAATTGTTTTTTTTTTTCTTCAATAACAAGAATCCTTTTCACAGTGGTTTGTGGTTTTGAAAAAAAAATTCTGTACACAGAATCTGCTTAGACGAGCATGGCAGATAAGATACAGGAATGCTCTTTCTCGGATTGATTATATGGAAGGTGTGAGATTTCTCCGAAATGCTCAATAAGAATAAATACTTTAAATGTAGTACTGTACTTTCGATTTCTATATTAGCAACTATGAAATACAGTTACCGAGGTGAAATTTGTTATCAGTTAAGGCCATTCATTTAAAGGATCACTTGTTATGTTTCTACATACCAACTGTATTGATTATTGTAATGTGATATTAAACACAGACAAAAGTGTATGGCCTATATTTCTGCTGTTCTATATACAAACATCTTTAAATTAAAATTCCCAATACGGTAAAATAACCATGACCATGTAGACTGTGCAAGTGAGAGTAAGAGCGTGCTTTCTGTCATGTTTATAGATCGTGATTATCTTCAAAATAAAGTGGACCTATTCATTTACTTACTCTGATTAAGTTGTTGGAGCGTTGTTTAAACTTCGAATTACAGCCAGGTCATGTAAGGACGTCCTCCCATGTATTGCAGGTCTGGTAGCGTTGTGAATGCTCGAGGTCGAGCACTTGTGGAGATTGTGTTACTGTCTCGTGTGTGTTTTAGTATATGGAATTGTTCCCTTTTATAGTGCTATATCACTGAAGCATGCCGCCGAATGACACCAAGCAACAACCCCCGACCAGCCACATTTATACTGGCAACCAAGTCGACCTATGAGCGCTAGCAAGAGCTGAAACTCATCACTATTTTGTTTGTTCGCCGAAAGCACGCAACACAGCCACATCTGTCACATTATACTGACAAGGAGCGAACCATCGTCCACTCCTTTTGTCATCGAGCATGCGCAGCCACAAGACCCCCTCCTCGGTTTCTAATCTGTCGCTGATCTAGGGATCCGTTAGATGATTACCTAGCTGCCCCAATATTTTAATATGCACATCGAAGTGGACTACATTTGATTTATCTTCTATCTCCTTATACTATTAGTCCTTCCAATGCCTCCCTTTGGCACGCCTACACTTTTCGCCTGTGAGTTAAGAGACGGTTCGGTCCCTGTGAGGAGTTCTGGTTCGTAGCTCCCCTGGGGCCGAGAACCAAAGTCTGTAAAGAATTCGTAGTTCGGCTCCTGCTTAGCGTGCATGAAATACCGGCAGTTCTCCCGAAACACGGACCTCGCTGGCACAAACATACACCGCAAACACCGAGCATGACAGGGAGCCTCCTTAGTGCATGACATAGCTTATAGGCGTAGTAAGTAAGTTCACATCCTGTCTGACCCTAAAACGTGGGGGGGGGGGTCGCCCTGGGGGGGTCGCCTGCTGCGTCCGCGTGTCATTATAAACTGTGGTATGGCAGGGGTGTTTGTTGTTGTAAAATTACTCACTATAACGGTAGACTCCAATACTTGGGGAGAAACCCATGCATTTTTCTAACAGTCTATTTCTTGCATTTTATGTAAGATTTCAAATCTGTAAAGATAATGGGTTGTTCTCGAATATTACCTTTTTGAGTTATTTGAGTTGAAATATACCTCTATGCAAAATTTGTGCCGAAAATATGAAAAATCTGAAAATTATGTGTTTCTTGTAGAATTAGGTGAAAATATACTCTCTATCCTGTTGAAATTGTTTGGTCTTAAATTTTCTTACGAATAGAACAACTTACAAAAAACTATTATATTATTTCAGAATTCATAAACCTAATTTTGTTTATATATATTACATGTTTTGCTATATAAATTATATAT
>SAYR01044025.1:249730-282459 GCA_004382745.1 Argopecten irradians irradians
CGCCCTGGGGGGGGTCGCCCTGCGGTCGCGCTGCGTCAGTTATTATAAACTGTGGTGATGGCAGGGGAGTGTTTGTTGTTTATAAATTACTCCTATTAAGGTAGACTCCATATTTTGGGAAAACCAATGCATTTTTCTAACAGTCTATTTCTTGCATTTTTCATGTAAATTTCAAATCTGTAAAGATAAAATGGGTGTTCTCGTATTTACCTTTTTGAGTTATTTGAGCTTGAAATATCCTCTATGCAAAATTTGCTGACCGAAAATATGAAAAATCGTTAGAAATTATGTGTGTTCTGTGTAGAATATTAGCGTGAAAATATAGTTCTATCCTGTTGAATTTTTTTGTCTTAAATTTCTTACGAATAGAACAACTTACAAAAACTATCTATATTATTATGACAATGCTAAACTAATTTTTTATCCAGCACTCGTCTATGAATGTTATCTGTTTGTGTCGTCATATTCTCGCGTAAATATAAATAACTATAAGAAATGAAACCGGATTCAATTCACAATTATTATGATATGCCCGTAATTGTTTTTTCAAATATCATATAAAACACAGCCCGATGCAATTTCACAATTTTGTATGCTTGAAGTTTGTTGACTCGCACACCCACCGTTTCATCCAGTGCAAGATGGTTATATTTGATTATGTGTGTGAAAATCATGCGCGCCAAAATAACATTTCCACATCAGTTCATACGTTTTTGTGATATATACTGTTATGGTCTGTTTGTTTGGATGATTTTCTCCCAAATCTGTGGTGTAAAGGAAATCCAGTATGCATTTTTTTAGAATTCCGGAATTTCGGTCCGCCGGCGTCCCCTCTTCATGATTTATAGCGAGCCGGCACTCCCGGGTGTTTAAAAATCCATTCCCATTTTACGAAAGGACCAGAACCCACGAAGCTCTAATTGATCTTCACTCACTCTTTATTTGATTATATTTATTATTTAAACATTCATATTATTATATAAATATCACCTAAAAGAATATCAATGTGATTCTGGTATGTTGCTTCTGAGACTGGATTTATTGCACTCATATTCTTCTTGTTATAGTAACTGTGCATTCGGCGGTTACAAAG
Source organism: Argopecten irradians irradians (assembly GCA_004382745.1). Lineage (NCBI taxonomy): Eukaryota > Metazoa > Mollusca > Bivalvia > Pectinida > Pectinidae > Argopecten > Argopecten irradians. Next base: position 250,824 of record SAYR01044025.1, read on the forward strand.
TTCATAAACGATTGTCTAGTAATCAAATTCTGCATCACAAGCTTTTTTATAATAGCTATTAACGAATTGTTATATACGATGAAGCCATACACGCAACACACCGCATACGGGAGCCCTCCTTACTGGACCATAGGCTGTTAATAGGACGTTAATTATCAAACAAACAAACAATGCCAGGTAGGCTTTCGAAGTTACCTGCTGCCCGTATGCATGATTCGTAAAAGGACGACTAAATTTAGTCTTATTTTTTTCTCTTCTCCTTACTGACTTAGTGCTTCGGAATGCCTCCCCTGCACGACCTCATTTTGGCCTTGAGTTAGCGTTCGCCTCTGTTGAGTAAGCTTGGTGGTTCTATCCCCTGTTCCAGTCCATAAAAAGTGGTAGTTTTTGTTCCAGTTGACGCCTCAGCATCACAAGGAGTGGCGACGACTGAGTTCCCCAGTTGTCGGTGTGATATGGTGTGTTGTGCTGTATCTTCGACGATTGCTTCAGTCGATGATAGCAGTATAAAAGGGCAGATTCCACTGTACAAGAAGACACAAATGAATATACTACAGTCTCCCAAAACTGCACCTCCACACATTACAACACAAAACACGGCCAAGTACATTGGAACCGCCTACATGAAATCATAACCGTTTACTAGACCTTAATTAATCAAACAAGAGATATATGCAGTCTGCCAATTATCAAATATTTCCCCGTCTCCGCTCCCGACTACAGTAAAAAACTAGTAGACTTAGTGACAGAGGAAAGAATTACATATGACCTGGACTCCGCGCCATGAACATCCCAACTCAATCAAGAGATAGTCACAAACCAATTTTATCGGTAAACTATCAACACGCAATCTGATTATCCACTATGTCTTACCCGATCGACGAGTTCACATCGCAGGCTAAGTTTCTTTCATAAGTACTACTCCTACAGATTGACACTTGTCGTCATCTCTCCGAAAATGCGATACCTAATTGAGAGATGTGGATCACGACTTCGGAATAGTATATTTAACAATGTTATACATGGTTGGTATTCTTCGTTGGTGCGAACAACTTCCTAGGAATACATCCCATCATTCTTAATCGGTTCAACCATTTTTTTGAGAAATCTGCTCCGTTCTCCAACTGATAGAGATCGCCCTCTTTCAGACTCTATGCCAGTATGATTCCACGTTTCGACGAACGCCAGACGCCACCAACATCATCAAAGCTGGAGCAATTACGGCTACCAAGAACCAAAAAACGTCACCACTACTGCGCCCTCTAGCTCTTCAAAACCTCCCACTGACACTAATTCCGCGGTTATTAGCCTTGCACTGGAACCCGCTATAGCCCGCAAGGTAGCCGTAAGTTTGTTTGTACCTGCTGGGCCCTCTATTGCGTGTTTTCATGATACGTAATAGGCGACTAAAATTGTAGGATCTTATGATCCTTATCTTTATTTTCCTAACTGAACTTTTGTCCTATTCCCTAATCCTCCCCTCGCACCGCATTGCTCTATGTCTGTTGAGCCAATTCGGCCCTCCATGTGAGTGAAGCAAAAAGGAAATGAAAACCGATGTCAATTTCACAATATTTGTATATGATATGCCCAAGGTAATATGTTTTTCAAATATCATATAAAAACACAGGGTCCTCGATCAAAATTTCACAATTTTGTAAGCTTGAAGTTTGTGACTCGCAACCCTACCCCCGTTTCATCCAGTGCTAAGATGGGTTATATTTGACTATTTTTTGAAAATCATGCCGCAAAAAATACATTCCACATCAGTTCATACGTTTTTGTGATATTATATCTGGTTTATGTCTGTTTGTTTTTATGATTTTCTCCAAATTGTGTGTTTAAAGGAAATCCGTATGCGATTTTTTTAGAATTCCGGAATTTCGGTCCGGCCGGGTCCCCTCTTATGATTTATAGCGACGCACGGCACTTCCGGTGTTTAAAAATCCATTCCCATTTACGAAAGGGACCGCAAAAACCACAGAGATAGCATATAATTTTCACTTCACTGCTTTTATTTGATTTATTTAATGATTTTAAACATTCAATATTATATGTAGACAATTTTCACCCATTGAAAAAATATCCAAGTGTGATGTCGTGGCGTATGTTGTGCGTTTTGGGAGACTGGTATATTTATTTCATATCTTCTTTTATAGTTGAACTGTTGCCATTTTACGGCAGGGGAGGGGTACAAGTCATTACTGGTCCCACATAAATACACCGCATTTGTCACTAGTAATAATTTGCACTCACCTAACCTTTTTGTTATAATAGCCTATTATAGAATTTGTTATATACATGAGCCATACACGCAACACACCGCATACACGGGATGCCGTCCTTACATGACCATAGCTGTTAATAGGACGTTAATTAATCAAACAAACAAACAATGCAGGTAGGGCTTTAGAAGTGTACCTGCTGCCCCTATTGCATGATCGTAAAAGGCGACTAAATTTAGGATCTTATTTTTTCTCTTCTTCCTTACTGACTTTATCTTTCCTAATGCCTCCCCTGGCACCGCCTCACTTTTGGCCTTGAGTTGAGCGTTCGCCTCTGTGAGTAAGGCTTTGGGTTCTATCCCCTGTCCGAGTCTATAAAAGTGGTAGTTTTTGTTCCAGCTTGGCGCTCAGCATACAAGGAGTGGGACGACTGGTTCCCCCGTTGTCGGTATGGGGTGTGTTGCTTGGTATCTTCGACGGCATGCTTCAGTGATATAGCAGTATAAAAAGGGCAAGAGTTCCACTGTACAAGAAGACACAACATGAATATACTACAGTCTCCCAAAACATGCACCTCGCACAACATACACACAACACGCCACATACATTGGAGACCGTCCTTACATGATCATAACCGTTACTAGGACCTTAATTAATCAAACAAAGTTATATACATCTCCCAAATACAAATATTCCCCGTCTGCCCTCCCGACTACAGTCAAAAACTAGAATCTTGGACAGAGGAAAGAATACATATGGACCTGGACTCCGGAGCGCCATGAACATCCAACTCAATCCAAGAGATGTCACAAACCAATTTTATCGGTAATACTATCAACACGCAAGTCTTGATATCCACTATGTCTACCCCGATCGACGGTCACTCGCAGGCTAAGTTCTTCCATAAGTACTTACGTCCTAGCGATGACATTTTCGTCATCTCTCGGAATGGATACCTAATTGAGAAGATGTGGGATGAGATTCGGGATGTTATTTACATGTATGACATTGTTGGTATTCTTCGTGGTGCGAACAATCTTCCTAGGGAATCTGTCCCATCATTCTTAATCGGTTTCAACAATTTTTTTGAGAAGATCTGCTCCGTTTCTCCAACTGTAGAGATCGCCCTTTCAGACTCTTGCCACGTCTTGATTCACGTTTCGACGACGCCAGACGCCGACCAACATTCATCAGCAGCATCTACAGCAAGGCCAGACAATTCAACGTCACACTACGCGCCCTAGCCTCTATTATCACAAACCTCCACTACAATCCGCATGCCTTTGCATGGAACGGTAGCCCTGCAGGTAGGGCGTTAAAATTGTACCTGCTGCCCCTATTGCATGATCGTAAAAGGCGACTAAATTTAGGATCTTATCTTATCTTTTCTTCCTAACTGACTTTATCTTTCCTAATGCCTCCCTTGGCACCGCCTCACTTTTGGCCTTGTGTTGAGCGTTCGCCCCTGTGAGGAAGGCTCTGGGTTCTGTCCCCTGGCCGAGACATACTAGGGCGTTAGAATTGTACCTGCTGCCCCTATTGCATGATCGTAAAAGGCGACTAAATTTAGGATCTTATCTTTTCTCTTCTTCCTAACTGACTTTATCTTTCCTAATGCCTCCCTTGGCACCGCCTCACTTTTGGCCTTGTGTTGAGCGTTCGCCCCTGTGAGGAAGGCTCTGGGTTCTGTCCCCTGGCCGAGACACACCAAAGTCTATAAAAGTGGTAGTTTCTGCTCCTGCTTAGCGTTCAGCATACAGGGAGTGGGACGACTGGTTCGCCCGTTGTCAGTATAATGTGACCGGGTGGGGTGTGTTGCTTGGTGTCTTCGGCGGCATGCTTCAGTGATATAGCACTATAAAAAGGGCAACAGTTCCACTATACAAGAAGACACAACACGAACATACCGCAGTCTCCCAGTACACTCACCTCGCACAACATACACGCAACACACCGCATACATGGGAGGCCGTCCTTACATGACCATAGCTGTTAATAGGACGTTAATTAATCAAACAAACAAACAAACAAGAGACACACCAAAGTCTATAAAAGTGGTAGTTTCTGCTCCTGCTTAGCGCTCAGCAAACGGGGAGTGGGGCGACTGGTTCGCCCGTTGTCAGTATAATGTGACCGGGTTGGGTGTGTTGCTTGGTGTCTTCGGCGGCATGATTCAGTGATATAGCACTATAAAAAGGGCAATAGTTCCACTATACAAGAAGACACAACATGAATATACTGCAGTCTCCCAAAACACGCACCTCGCACAACATACGCGCAACACACCGCATACATGAGAGGCCGTCCGTAAGACATCAGTTGTTACAACATTATAACCTAAACGGGGAGCAGCTTTTCTGACCATGGAAATAGTGATAGAAAAGATTAGTCTTGTGACGGGTATTTTTGGGTAAATAAGGGTGTTCATAGTATTCCAAAAGCTTTTGTTTGTTTGTTTGCTTAATTAACGTCCTATTAACAGCTATGGTCATGTAAGGACGGCCTCCCATGACCATAGCTGTTAATAGGACGTTAATTAAGCAAACAAAGCATGGAACGGAAATATTTAGCAGCACCTACCTTGCAGAGACGGCCTTTATCTGAGCGCTCCCAGGATATCTGACATCCGTTCTCCTACACAGACCCCTTCTACTTCGATGGCCCCTATTCAGACTCGGTATCTTGATGCCTTGTTATCAGTACCCACTAAAAAGACACAAGATAATCCCGAGGTCCTAACGAGCTTTTTATTTCACGATGACCCAGTCTTGGCCCGCATTGACCACCACCCTTTTTCAGAAGACTACTACCAGAAGACCTCTATCAGAAGATCCCTACTCCACCATTTAGTTTCATCACAGAAAGGTCATCGGTGGGGGGAGAGGGGATGGGGACGTAGCTGAATATCGTACTGTAGATTATTCATCTGGGTTAGACATTTTTAGAAGCAGAAGTATTTTTGTCTATTCTTACTAATAAGGTAAGACATCAGTTGTTACAACATTATAACCTAAGAGGGGAGCAGCTTTTCTGACCATGGAAATAGTGATAGAAAAGATTAGTCTTGTGACGGGTATTTTTGGGTAAATAAGGGTGTTCATAGTATTCCAAAAGCTTTTGTTTGTTTGTTTGATTAATTAACGTCCTATTAACAGCAATGGTCATGTAAGGACGGCACCCCATGTATGCGGTGTGTTGCGTGTGTGATGTGCAAGATGCGTGTTTTGGGAGACTGCGGTATATTCATGTTGTGTTTTCTTGTAAAGTGGAAGCATGCCGCCGAAGACACCAAGCAACACACCCCACCCGGTCACATTATATTGACAGCGGGCGATGCTGAGCGCTAAGCAGGAGTAGAAACTACCACTTTTATAGACTTTGGTGTGTCTCGGCCAGGGGACAGAACCCAGAGTCTTCCTCACAGGGGCGAACGCTCAACTGAAGGTCAAATGTGAGGCGGTGCCAAGGGAGGCATTAGGAAAGATAAAATGAGTTAGGAAGAAGAGAAAAGATAAGATCCTAAATATAGTCGCCTTTTACGAATCATGTAATAGGGGCAGCAGGTAAAATTTTAATGCCCAGCCTGCAGGGCAATATTCCAAAAGCAAAATCCCGGATATGTAAACGGTCTTATTTTATAAGTGAAGGAAAGGGCGACACTAAAGGGTCTAAAACTGTTCAACGTAGAATGTATATGATAAACAATGATGGGGTAATATTTTGTTTGTTTGTTTGTTTAATTAACGTCCTATTAACAGCTATGGTCATGTAAGGACGGCCTCCCATGTATGCTGTATGTTGCGTGTATGTTGTGCGAGGTGCGTGTTTTGGGAGACTGCGGTATATTCATGTAGTGTCTTCTTGTATAGTGGAACTTTTGCCCTTTTTATAGTGCTATATCACTGAAGGATGCCGCCGAAGACACCAAGCAACACACCCCACCCGGTCACATTATACTGACAACGGGCGACCCAGTCGTCCCACTTCCCATACGCTGAGCGTTAAGCAAGAAAACTACAACTTTTATAGACTTTGGTGTGTCTCGGCCATGTGAGAGAACCCAGAGCCTTCCTCACAAGGGCGAACGCTCAACGCAAGGCCAAAAGTGAGGCTGTGAAAATGGAGGCATTAGGAAGGATAAAGTCAGTTAGGAAGAAGAGAAAAGATAAGATCCTAAATTTAGTCGCCTTTTACGATCATGGTGATGACGTCACACGAAAGTACATCAGGACGCAAAGTTTAACTCCGTATATCTGTACACATAAACATGGTGGGAACACAGCCGCTTGCGATGTTTATTTACATTTTGTAATAAATAGTATGGCAATCCGAAAACTATTGCGTTACTTTAATTTCAAAAAGTGTAAATAAAAATATTTAACAATAATATATAAAGGACCTCTTTCACGAACAATGGAAATTTGCCCACGAACCAATTTTATTGAAATTAAATGTAATATGTAGCAATATAAATGCAAACCCTTGAAATACGTTTAAAAAATTCAAAAGGTCCCAGGGGCCTGTGCTATGGCCAAATTAATGTTGCCCAGTAGAGGTGTATGACAGGGTTCCCTTTTTGATCCAAAAAGTTATTAAAATAATGTTTTATGTCATAAAACTGTATTATTTTCTGAAGCGTATAAATAATTACATATTATGATCACAAATATGTAGGCAAAATGGAACAAATAAAATTTTGGCTAAATTTTAAAGACAGAAAATATCGAAATTTAGGGTATTATTTTCGGCCATGTCAATTATTAACAATGGTGTATCACCCACTTCCAGTTTGAGTGCACCAAAAATATTTTCTAAAAAGTTGGCTCATTACCTGAAGTAAATATTATGAAAATTTCAGAAAAATTGTGGACCGGTAAATTTGTCGTTTAAAGGTTATAATATAGCATGGTCTATTTTTTAGTAACGTTACATAATGTTAAGAATATGCTTATTTTGGATCATTTATCACGAATCTAACGGTGTCAACGTTAATGTATAATCCAATACTTATCTGTAACGCTTGATATGATTTCAAATTGATTTATTTAGTGATACTTTGTAGAAAAATTAAGTTTTACATAATCAAAATTACAAAACATTTGGGTGTTTTATGACCACAATAAGCTGTTTTGCATTTGAAGTAGCTTCACTAATATGTCCTGTTCTAATGATTTATTTTGTAATTATAGAGCATATTTACAGTGAAGAGAGTGATTAAAACGGGATTCTGTGACTGTATGGTTTGAGAGGGAATAGTTACCAGGTTACACGGGTCATGTTACAAACCTACAGTAGTTCAATTATTTGCAGGGCTAACACTTCTGATAAACATTTATGTTGATTCATGCTAAAAAATGTAAATCTCTTCACTTTAACATATTATATCGTTTTAGATTTTAAGTTTATTTTTTTTTCGGGAAACTCAGTGATGTATCATTTCAGATTTAGATACATTAATGGCAAATACTTCTTTAAATTTGCAAAATACCTAACTAAATGTAGCAGTTTTAATAATGAAAATAGACGTTACCTGTAAGTAGATCATCAAAACTTTATTTATCTTTATTGCCAATAATCATATTTGAATTCCATGTTAGTATTATTATATAATTAGAAAATTAAACAGCTTTACTGAGTAATAGACACAAAAGAAAGGCTTCGATCACAGTACATGTACATGGTGTATATCCCCGTGGTAAAGAGTGTGTGGCGATGAAACCGTTTTATTCAATACTATATAAACTGACTTTGAGTTTAGAATTATATGAGTTTTATAGGTAAATGTAAAGTAATCCGTATGGACAAAAACATCTCTAAAAATCTTAATTGGCGGATATGGTATTAATCGTACAGAGATAATGGAGAAACAGTCAAACAGGAAATGAGAGTGTCTGATCAAACTGGAAATCATTTAGATGCAGTGTATTGCATATACTTTATGTTACTTAGCTTTGTGTCACGTATAAATTTATTTACTTGGATCCCCCTGACATGTATAATTCATGTTGTGATAACCAAATTTCTTATAAAATCATTTTTTATCTGAAATGATAAACCTTATGCCATTTTGATTGATAGTATCATGTGTTTACGATACACAAAGCTAATTATGAAAAATAAAACTGTGGACCTCAAAAACGTTTGACTGTTTCATTAACCATAAAAGATGCTGTTATTTTTTTAACTGAAAAAAAATATTCTTAGTTAACTTTTATGGAATTCATGAAAATTCTAAAGAAAATTAAAAAAAACTTAAAAACAAACTTCAGTTGATTGATCACAAAATGTGATCACAATCTAAATATTAAACTGCTAAGAAATACTTATATAGTAAAATGAATACATTTTTGAACGAAAAAAAATCATATATCAATTTGTCTATGTTTTTTTTAAAGAAAAACTTGTAATGGTGTGATTTGATGCCATTGCCAACACTTTGAAAGCGCAATATTTTGAAAAACAACAACAATATACATATATGCACTAATATACGGGATGTATGAAAATTGGTAAAAACTTGATTCTCTTACATAATAATCTACTCCCACCTATGTGGGATTTCTAGATTTTGTTATTATTTTACTTATATGCCTTTCAGCTGTAAATAAAAATAATATTTCTGAGAATGCAGTTGCAATCATCATCTAGCTTGAAAAGTGAATGATAATGCCCTAAAAATTCCGAAATACTTTGTTATTGTGATTCAATATTTTGATTATTCTACAATATATAGGTTATAAAATCAAATATTACTTTAAATTTAATGTAACTAATGAGTATTAAATAAGATTAAGAAATTAGTTTCTTTGTTTCCTCAATTTTATGATTGAAAAGGGCCGTGGTGCAACCACGGTGTAATACTGCTAAAAATAGACCTTGCCTCATTAAGACCTTTAAACGACAAATTTACCGGTCCACAATTTTTCTGAAATTTTCACAATATTTACTTCAGGTAATGAGCCAACTTTTTAGAAAATATTTTTGGTGCACTCAAACTGGAAGTGGGTGAATCACCATTGTTAATAATTGACATGGCCGAAAATAATACCCAAAATTTCGATATTTTCTGTCTTTAAAATTTAGCCAAAATTTTATTTGTCCGATTTTGCCTACATATTTGTGATCATAATATGTAATTATTTATATTCTTCAGAAAATAATACAGTTTTATGACATAAAACATTATTTTAATAACTTTTTGGATCAAAAAGGGAACCCTGTCATACACCTCTACTGGGCAACATTAATTTGGCCATAGCACAGGCCCCTGGGACCTTTTGAATTTTTTAAACGTATTTCAAGGGTTTGCATTCATATTGCTACATATTACATTTAATTTCAATTGAATTGGTTCGTGGGCAAATTTCCATTGTTCGTGAAAGAGGTCCTTTAAACATATGGTATTCATGGGTAATTCTCCAACTACGGGACAATTTCTGTCCGAGTCATCTAGAGTTCAAATACCGGATTTTTAGAACTGTATTCGCAGTGAATCAATATAACGGAAAAGTTATTAAACAGGTTTAACAACAGAATTATCAAAAACTAATAAAATAAGGATTTAATTGTTGTCTCTTTGGTCGGTCCTCTATATACTGAACGTAACGGTAAAATGTCCAAAAGTAGGTTACGATCCGTTTGTCTATATCTTTTGTGAAAATGGCTAATTTTATCTTTATTTCAGAGACCAAAATAGGCTACCCAATATATGTAATGTCTTTTATACAATGTATTTAGACAATAATAAGTTAAATTTTATTTATATATGCCTTTAAATGCGTGTCCATGGTTTTCATGTCCGTTCCGTTACGGAGCGGTAAAATCCGGATTTTTTTTAAACGGCGTTCGGTTTTTAAATTTCCCGCTTATACAACTTTTTAGAAGCCTTTTTAAACAAAATGGCAGCATGATAAGCAGCGTGAGGAGTTTCAAAAACGAATTCCCAGTATAGGTAAGATATCCATAAGCTATGGTGAATCCACATTGTGTCTGTACCGTTCCTTCCATATGTCTTTAAAAAGAAATGCTTATAACTTTGATTTTGTGACACAAGTTCGTGTATATAAATACAAACCATAGCTGGGCTAACTACTTTTCAAACACGTGGTAGAGGCTACCTAAGGGAAATTATTACAAAAAAAGTCCGCTCCGTTACTGTCTGTACCGTTACGTTTTACGTGTAACGGTTTGGACAAAGTCGTAACGGCACGGACTTGATATGTATCAGTTTTACAAATACTGTCTCAAAGCATTTAGGATCGATTGTTTTCAAGCAAAATGAAACAAAATATAAAGTAATTTAAGATCAAAGTATTTGTCATATTCAAGAGAAATGTGCTCATAACAGAAAAATGATATTTTTTAGTACGCAGAATGTAATATATTTTACTTATGTTACAATTCTAGCACATTATAATTACACTTACAAATGTTGATTTATATTTCTTTGCAGATTATGGAGAAAGAGCTTCGAAGAGCAGTTAATGTACAGGAAAAGGAAATCGAATATTGCTGGGAAAGTTTTGAAATTGAGAAAAATCTGTGTATGCCCCATATCGAAATTTCACCTGAGAATTGGTGGAAATATAGCGGCGGGTATTACCTTCACCAAAAAGACAAACTGAAACTTCTAAATAAAATCATCCAAAATAATGGGTTTGTCTGCCGCAGAGAGAATGAGGCGTTACCGCCAAAGAATAAAAAACGATAGCCAAGCTTACGAGCAATATAAACCAAAAAGAAAAAGGTCGCTACAGGAAAAGGAAACGCAACGGAGATATAAAACTGATAGATGATTGTAATGACCGTGAAAAAAGACAAAGACGTAAACTTTGGAGAAAGGAAAAGAGACAACAAAGGAAAGAAGAAAAGAAAAGACTGGCTGAAAATGCACCAATTATTCAGAACACACCGCCAAATTCGCCAACGCATTCAAATTACTCAAATTCCCACAAGAAGCATACTGGAATCAACATTAGGAAAAGGAACATGAAGAAAATGAAAAAAGAATTTGAAAAAGTAAAAGAAGAGCTGAAAGCTGAGAAACGAAGATCAGACAAATACAGAAAAAGATACCAACGTATATTGGAAAAAACATCTTCGAAAAATTCTCCCAGAAAAAAAGTTGATACAATGCTCAAAGGAAAAATTTTGGATGCTAAACAAAAGAAAGAAATTCTCTTTAGCAGTGTTGTTGTTAAGAATATTCAACAAAAGATGAAAGTTTTAAAGTCTGAAAGACAACGTCAGATGGTTTCAAAACTAATGTCATGCGAACTCTTGAAGAAATACCGGTTGATGCATTTAGCGAAAGAATGCAATATATCTTACAAACGTTTAAGAGCAAACAATGCGCGAGCAACGGACAAGTTTGAAAGAAAAAAGCAAAGAAATGCTATTCCTGCCGAAACAAGAAGAAAAGTTCGGGATTTCCTAGAGCGTGACAGTAGCTCGAGACTTATGCCGGGGAAAAGAGATACGAAAACAAAACATGGACTTAAAAAACAAAAACGACTGCTTAATGATAGTTTGCTGAACTTACACAAAAAATTTGTAACAGAATATCCTCAAAACAAACTTTCCTACCAAATGTTTTGTCGATTGAGGCCTTTCTGGGTAGTGAACCCATCATGTGACGCCCGAGACACGTGTGTTTGCAAGCTCCATGCTAATATTCAGTTCAAACTTAACCGGCTAATAGAGGAAAAGGTTATTAACAAAAAGAGCATTAATGAGTATTGTCAGTCTTTGTGCTGTGACGAAATATCAAAGGAATGTATGTATCGGGAGTGCAAGAGCTGTTCTGAAAAAGTTTTGAGTTCGAATGAGGGTATGTTCGATGAAGGGAAACAGGTTTGGATATACGGCTGGAAAAACAAAATTGAAGAAAGAGAGTGTGTTAAAGCAAACGGAGAGAAAAACAAAATAACTGTGCACATAACAGTAAAAGAAAAGCAACATTACACACTTAGAAACTTGCTCGATGAAACAATCATGGATTTCAACAAACGGATTTGCAGGCATGAATATAACATGCATCATCAGCTAGAACAGATCCGCCGTCTGAAAGAAAACCTTTCTCCAAATGAATGCATAATACACATAGACTTTTCGGAAAATTTTGCGTGTAAATTAACTGACGAAGTTCAAAGTATGCACTTTGGTGCGTCGCGCAATCAAGTTTCTCTCCACACAGGGGTGTTTTACGAATACTCGAAGAAACCGTCCTCTTTTTGTACCATGTCAGCATGCACCCGGCACGATCCTACGGCGATATGGGCACATCTGGATCCCATCTTGAGGGAAATCAGAGAAACAAATCAAAATATCGATACTGTTCATTTCGTTTCTGACGGTCCGACGACTCAGTATCGCTCTAAGAAAAATTTCTATCTGATGAAAGATAGAGTCCATCGGTCATACGGCTTCCAAACCGCGACCTGGAATTTCACTGAAGCTGGCCACGGTAAGGGGGCGCCCGATGGTGTCGGCGGTCTTGTCAAACGGAAGGCGGATCAAGCGGTAGCATATGGCAAGGACATCACTGATGTTCATGATATGTACCACGTTTTAACAGGCGAACAAATTGACGTCAAACTAATCGTCGTGGAGGAATCCGACATTAATGAGATATCGCGAACATTACCTAACAATGTTAAGCCTGTCCCTGGCACTATGAAGATCCACCAAGTTCTCACCGCTATCGATTCTTCTCACATCACAGTGAGAGATCTCTCTTGTTTCTGCAAAAAACCTTTGAGATGTTCATGCTTCACTCCGAAATCAGTCCCGATAGAAGTTAATGTCGAATCAAATGTAGTTTCGCAAGCAGTTGTTGAGCGCGTTGAGACAACCGTTACTGAAGCGAGTTCAGAAAACACTAATACAAATACAGTTAATGATGAAAGTTTGACGCATCCAGAGCAACAACGCGAAGTAAATGGCAAGGCTCCGGTACTTCGTTCTATACCAGCGGATGGCGTCGATGTAGATGCAATTGGAGAATGGTGTGTTGTGAGTTACGAAGGAAAAGCTTTCCCCGGAATAATTTTAGATGTGGACGAGAACGATATAGAGGTAAAAGTGATGCACAGAATCGGCGTTAATAGATTTTTCTGGCCTCTCATTGAGGACGTGTTGTGGTATGAGAACAGCGACGTGATCACAATGATACCACAGCCGTTACCTGTCACAAAACGGCACGTACAAGTTTCGCCTGACATTTGGAAAGAAATTTCCAAAAAGTACGACTAAGTTGATTCAGTCGTATTGCAATGAACAGTTGATACACAATATATTTCAGGAGTTTTATGTTCGTTGTTAGTTTAAAACAAAGTTCCTTAGTCATATGGCGTAATTTATCTGACCCACTATTATCCGCCCCTTCTATAATCATTTAGCTATTATATGATCATGAATTTAAAAGCTTTTGTAGATGTTGAGTTCCTACAATTTTTGATAACTGGAATGTCCCGTAGTTGGAGAATTACCCTCATATATTTTACCCTGTTTATACTCCATTTTTGACCGCCACTAGAAAACACGGTCACCATTATGTATAAACATAGACTGACATATGGCGAATATCAACTTGAAATTACAAATTAAATTCAAATTTTCTCAAAAAATCATACTGACATTTTAATAAGCGATTACTGTTTTCTAACTTTTACTTGGTGAAACACCTACGATGTGTGATTATGACCGAATCAAAATTTGCTTTCGTAGATGTACAGTACTGCTGAGATACCGAATTTCGTCCTTTTTCAGAGTCACAGAATTACGTATTCTGGATAACTTTTTCGTGAACAATTTTTTATCATATTTTTAAACAAAATTTTAGCTATTTAGAATTCTCGAAGCCGCAATGTGTCCTGGTCGGCATTTGCAGTACTACGATCTGTATTCATAAATCTAAATGTAGTCTATCTAACATGTATTCAAATTATTTAAAAGTAACATCACTTAAATTTGAGACTTCACATAACATTCCATAGAATAAAAGCGACTAAACACAAGGACATAGTCATTCAGATTCCCCGCCAATGGAGATATCAAAGCTGAAGTAAGTTTGATTGTGGAGACTTATGTGTATGAAAAAACCCATGAAAAATGAAGTTGAGCTAAAGAAAGATGGAGTATAATTCAAGTAGAGTGGGGCTGCAATTGTTGAATAAGGTATACAGCCTTGACATTTATATTAGACTATATCCACAAAGATGGGTGGAGTTTTGCAAAGTAACAATTACCATTTACCATGATATTTTCAGCAATGTTTCCATGGTAACGGAAAAAGTGCAAAAAATGAAAACCTAAAAATAGCAAAAGGTACTACTAGACCATAAAAATAATGTGTTTGTTTGATTTATTAACGTCCTATTAACAGCTATGGTCATGTAAGGACGGCCTCCCATGTATGCGGTGTGTTGCGTGTATGTTTTGCGAGGTGAGTGTACTGGGAGACTGCGGTATGTTCGTCTTGTGTCTTCTTGTATAGTGGAACTGTTGCCCTTTTTATAGTGCTATATCACTGAAGCATGTCGCCGAAGACACCAAGCAACATACCCCACCCGGTCACATTATACTGACAACGGGCGAACCAGTCGTCCCACTCCCTGTATGCTGAACGCTAAGCAGGAGCAGAAACTACCACTTTTATAGACTTTGGTGTGTCTCGGCCAGGGAACCCAGAGCCTTCCTCACAGGGGCGTACGCTCAACTCAAGGCCAAAAGTGAGGCGGTGCCAAGGGAGGCATTAGGAAAGATAAAGTCAGTTAGGAAGAAGAGAAAAGATAAGATCCTAAATTTAGTCGCCTTTTACGATCATGCAATAGGAGCAGCAGGTACAATTCTAACGCCCTACCTGCAGAGCACTCAAAGCTGCTGCTAATTTTCAAAGAGAATGCATCACCATAGATTTTGAACAAGTTTATGACTAACAAACGTCTAAGCCTGAACTTGGCGTAACATATGCAAAAATGTAGATAATATTGTCATAAAATTTAATAAACGACGCAGAGATTGGTCGAGACACGGAGGGTTAAACCCTACGTCAAGATGATATCGCCCACTGAATGTGTACGCATATTTCCAAATAATTATTATCCCCCGCTGTAGTATAATATATATAAATGATAAGAATTTTAGACTTTGAAAATGGGACTAATATATAATTATCTACATATATCTTTCAGGTATGTTACACTGTGTAGGACAAGCACATATGTTTCATATTTACAATAGTATATGTACGTGCATGGAAACCAACCTCTGTTAGGGTCATTGTATTGCTACTAATTACATAGCCATGTTATTAATTATGTTACATGATAAGTTCTAATGAGTAAACATGTTTCCCTATGTAATACAGCATCTGCGTCGGGTCAACTGTTACAGGTATTGGCTTTCATACCCAAATATTGACATATGTTATCCCGATGTACTGCTATATTAACTCGCCAATAATCTCTGTACAGAGTCGATTCCTAAGACTCCAATAAACGTATCGTACCATTCACTGAATCTGCGTTGGAGTTCTACATCTATACACACCACAACAACCTACGAAACCACACGAAGTTAAAATCATCATATTGGCGCCGTGCTGAAAGAACCTGGGTTCGGACATTTTGGACGTTACTACCACTATATACCATGTATAAGTTAAAACGATTTTGTTATGGAAATATTTGAGGGAATATTTTTATTCAATAACCTTGCTAATTATATTTAACTACAATAAGCTACAATATTTCAAATCACTGGTTAAAAAATGTTCAATTATTTGATTTAGTTGATTGTTTGTATCATAAATCTTAGAAGTTCCTTAGTGTTTATTTACATATAATATTTACTATTCCACAAAAAACATTTTACATCTTATATACTTTTGACAAGTTTCTCTCACGTGATAATGCACGGAGGTAAATATGTACATGGAAATTCGTCTATTTTTATGTTAGAGGCAGAGTAGTGATGTGATTAAACACACACGTTTATTTTTAGTTGCTCTAATCCTCATATAACATATTCCGCACATTATACTTTTATATACACATAAACATTCCCATACAACATAACACACATTATGATTATATTATTTATTTCATTATTGGAGGAAATTACTACCTGATGCATTTGAATGCAAGGTTAACACTTGTTAATTTTCTCCTACATTACATATTTTGCACATACAATTTACAAACTTACGGAACTTTCTTTCATTTATCATCTAGTTTCCTTTAAGTCTCAATCTAAGTAGAGACGAAGCGTCATGTCTGAGTTTAAGACGGAAGTACGTACGTCGATCAGACTCTCTCATTGATTGTCATTCACTCTATGGCAACAGCATATCGTGAACATGTCCTCGAGGTCAGAATTAGTGCAAATTAGCTATATATTATTTTGTAGTTTTTTCTCTCAAGTATTTCAATCAAATTTTCTACAAGTTTAAGCTATTTGTATCAATCTAGTTACATTAAATTACACATATTCATTTTATGTCTTCATCAAATGATCAAGCATTATCAATGTCTTACTCATACACCACACATATACATTTTATTTAACACGATTCACTTAGTTACCGAAAAAAACCTGTAAATGCAAATAAAAAAAAAGAAAAACCCACAATGTTAAAAAAGGACATACTACATTGTACATAAATTACACATGTATGCTAGAAGTTGTGTTGTATTTTTCTTCTAGTTTTCACATATGCAATATCTGTTCTATCTCAAAATAGATATATAATAAGAACTGATAAATTGCTAACATGCATATATGCCATATCAGTTTTTTTCCACTTAGTATCACGTTTATATGTTTTTAGATTTATTCTTTTTATCAAATAGATAAGTATCAAAAGTTTTACACGTAGATAATGAGACGACCATACATCAATACTTTACATACGGTTATATTATCGCTTTGAAGCACGATTTACAACTTTACAAATTTTACATTGTACAAAAATTAACAGCAGTTAATACATATAACACCACAAGCTCATGATAGTTTTTTATGCATTTGTTGGCTGCTTACTACATTATAATATATATCCCTTTGGTTTTTTCCCACAAGCTCTAAATAACAACAGCTTGATAGTTATAGATATATTAAATGAAATATCTCCAACTATCCCCTAGGCAAATCTACAGATAATATTACAACTATTGATTGATACGTACAATGTTATTGAGCGATTATTTTGTTATCTTTCATTTTTCTATATAGTTTTTCTACATTTCTGGTGATGCCATGATATTCTTAGTTATATATTTGTGATTGGTGCAATTATTTATAAGGAAAAGAGTGAAAAGTCTAATCTTTAAAACTTGTCGCCTTTGATACGCAAAAGAATTGAGAATCAGCCATAATCCAATCGAAATATGATCTGGACCCCATGCGACGGAAGTGTAAATTCCCTGCCTGTCAACTATAATTCCGCCTCCAGTTATAGAAGTGGATCGGTAGTCCATCAAAATTCTGACTTTATTGTGTCTTCGTTACATTTGACTTGTTTTGTGTATGCCGTCTTCATTCTATCATTGGAGTTCCTGTTAATATATATATATATCCACAAAAGAAACTTAACACCTATTATTTCAACATACGTATATTTTCTGGATAGTCCCCTGAAGTGATTAAACACCAGGTGCAAATTGTTTTAAGGACTATGCCAGGCTATGTCAGAGTCAGAGATAGTGACGTGTTATTTCACGCAAATTTTCAATTATATCTCTGTGCTTGAAGACATAAACATTCACACAAAAAAACACCTACATATTCAACGGATAGGGAGGAGCCGATGAGGTCTAATGCCGGAATGTTTGTCTAAAGTCTCCTTATCCAAAGATGTCAACACTACACCTTTCCACATCAACACAATTATCATCAACGGATTTGGAAATACCCGAAGCAGTCTAATGCCGGGAAAATTGTATGAATCTCCTTTTCCGATGAAGTCAACACAACACCTTCCACGTCAACATATCTCTTCGAAGTGCTCAACGGATTTGGAAATACCTGATGCAGTCTAATGCCAGGGAAAACGTGTTTTATATTTTCATCTCCGGAGAGGACTCATTACACTTAGTTTAACTTATATTCTTCAATTTTTACACGGAACTCTCATCTTAAATAATTCTTAGCCTTATTGTGCAAGAAATCACCGTTGGATTCAAGATGGTTGTACATCGTTTTCAGCACTCATTAACTTTTCATCACGCGACGGCATATTTATAAACATTTCTATATCTACGTTAGACATTTTAAAGTTATCTTTTGAATACTGTGTTTTTAATAATCTATTTGGAACTCTACGTTTTACATACTATACTTATTATGCTTTATATATATTCTTTTCAAGCAACATTCATATCAATAATTTCACTTTCTTATATATATTTTCATTTTCAATCAAAAATTGAAAATGTGTCTTAACTTTCATTTTTAACTTAACTGTTACATTTTTCATTGTATAGTGTACATGCAGTTCTTACTACAGTTCTAGATACAGTAATATATAGAATATAATGGTCATAATGATAATAAATAAGATCAATGAATAAGATTTTTGAAATTTTATAATTTATTATATCAAAATTATATCTAATTTGATATAATGTATAACATGGCGACGAATGTAGTATAATATATATAAATGATAAGAATTTTAGACTTTGAAATTTGGAACTAATATATAATTATCTACATATATCTTTCAGGTATGTTACACTGTGTAGGACAAGCACATGTGTTTCATATTTACAATAGTATATGTACGCGCATGTAAAGCTATTGGAAACCAACCTCTGTTAGGGTAATGTATTGCTACTAATTTACATAAGCCATTAATTAATTATGTTACATTGATAAGTTCTAATGAGTAAAACATGTTTCCCTATGTGATACAGCATCTGGCGTCGGGTCAACTGTTCCAGTATTGCTTTCATACCCAAATATTTGACATATATGTTATCCCGATGTACTGCTATATTAACCGCCAATAATCTCTGTACAAGAGTCGATTCCTAAAGACTCCAAGTAAACGTATCGTACCATTTCACTGAATCTGCGTTGGAGTTCTACCATCTATACACACCACAACAACCTACGAAACCACACGAAGTTAAAATCATCATACCGCCAACGAAGTTGGCGGGGATATACAAATGGTTCCGTCCGTCCGTACGAATGGTCTCCGGAGCATAACTCAAAAAACCAGTAGAGATATTTCCACGAAACTCATACACACATTGGTCTTTATGGTCTATGTAGTGCCATTTGCTGGAAACATTGCTGAAAAATATCATATTTTTTGTACCAGTTCGTTTCCGGTGTATAACTCTAAAACCAGAATATTTCCACGAAACTTCATAGACATATTGGTCTTATGGTCTAGTAGTGCCTTTTTGCTATTTTTAAGGTTTCACTTTTTGTACTATTTCTGTAACCATGGAAACATTGCTGAAAATGGCAGATTTTTGTATAAAGAATCTGTTTCCAGAGCACAACTCTAAAACCAGCAGAGATATTTCCATGAAACTTCATAGACACATTGGTCTTATGGTCTAGTAGTGCCTTTTTGCTATTTTTAGGTTTTCATTTTTTTGCATTTTTTTTCCCATAACCATGGAAACATTGCCTGAAAATATCATATTTTGTGTACCAGGTTCATTTCCGCAGCATAACGCGAAAACCGGTTGAGATATATGCACGGAAACTCCATAGGCACATTAGTCTTATGGTCTAGTAGTGCCTTTTGCTATTTTAAGGTTTTCACTTTCGGTACTTTTTTCTGTAACCATGGAAACATTGCTGAAAATGGCAGATTTTTGTGCAAGAATCATTTCCGGAGCACAACTCTAAAAACCAGCAGAGATGTTTCCATGAAACTTCATAGGCACATTTTCTTATGGTCTACTAGTGCCTTTTGCTATTTTAGGTTTTCACTTTTTTGCTTTTTTCTGTAACCATAGAAACATTGCTGAAAAATTCATATTTTTTTAGAAGGTTCATTTCCGGAATATAACTCTAAAACCAGCAGAGATATTTCCACGAAATTTGATAGACACATTCTTTTTATGGTCTAGTAGTACCTTTTGCTATTTTTAGGTTTTCATTTTTTGCACTTTTTCCGTTACCATGGAAACATTGCTGAAAATATCATGGTACAGTAAATGGTAAAACTCCACCCATCTTTGTGTATATAGTCTAATATAAATGTCAAGGCTGTATACCTGATTCAACAATTGCAGCCCCGCTCTACTTGAATTATACTACATCTTTCTTTAGCTCAACTTCCTTTTCCCTGTTTTTTTCCATACACATAAGTCTCCACAATCAAACTTACTTCAGCTTTGATATCTCCATTGGCGGGGGATCTGAATGACTATGTCCTTGTTCAAATTATCTTCAAACAGTATTCTCTTTAACATCCATAGTATTTAGAAAAACATATATACAAAACATACAATAGTCAATAGTAGGTACAGTGATTAAAAGATGTGTCTTTAAATGTACTTAGAACTTCAATATTGATCATCTAATCATTCCTAGGACTCCATCACCAACTACTTACAATAACTGACTAAAAAAATTCGAATGGTGTTTTGCGATATTAGCATTGCCTTTTACAAAAATTAAAACTAAATTGGTGATAAACTATATTAATTGAAAATTCTATGTATGGACTAACGTCACCGCAGGCCTACCAGAGGGTTCAATCCTTGGTCCACTAGAACCCTTCGAAAACATCTTTTTATAATAAATCCATAACTGAAGAAAAGTTGTTAAAAGGATTGGGAAAAATGCCCTGGTAACAAATATACACAACAATCTTTTTCAGTAAAAACGGATCAAAAACAATAAAAGAAAAACTATCGTTCGACAAGTCTGACCTTCATTCCTTGCAAGATTTAACAGCGATCATAACGGATCTGGAACGAAAAAGCTGTTAACTATGCCACGTCAGAAAGTGGGCGAGTTTGAATGAAAAGCGAAATACAGTCTGGCGTCCCACAGGGAGGCGTCCTCGGCCAATTTTATTTTTGATATCTATTTAATGATATGATGAAACCGTTGATACAATGATAAGTCAGTTTACAGAACAAGTTAATCAAGTGCTTTTTTGCAATATTGTGATTCCAGGTATAAAAACATACAAATGCTTTTTCAAAACAAGAAGAACAAACCTCATATGAAATAGTGATAAGCCTTGGTTAACTGATGAGTGTTAGGTAAAAATATAGAGCTTATCAAACAGCCCTAAGAATTTTTTGTCAATGTAAATCTAGACCAAAATCACAGTGAGCATTGGCAAGAAAAAACAGAATAAGAAAATTGAAGCTAGACTGGAAAAAGAGTACAAAAGACATCAGGGTAATTTAATGAATTTCCTCAGTAAAAATTATTTGGATTTTTTGTTTGTTTGTTTGATTAATTAACGTCCTATTAACAGCTATGGTCATGTAAGGACGGCCTCCCATGTATGCGGTGTGTTGCGTGTATGTTGTGCGAGGTGAGTGTACTGGGAGACTGCGGTATGTTCGTCTTGTGTCTTCTTGTATAGTGGAACTGTTGCCCTGTTTATAGTGCTATATCACTGAAGCATGTCGCCGAAGACACCAAGCAACATACCCCACCCGGTCACATTATACTGACAACGGGCGAACCAGTCGTCCCACTCCCTGTATGCTGAACGCTAAGCAGGAGCAGAAACTACCACTTTTATAGACTTTGGTGTGTCTCGGCCAGGGAACAGAACCCAGAGCCTTCCTCACAGGGGCGTACGCTCAACTCAAGGCCAAAAGTGAGGCGGTGCCAAGGGAGGCATTAGGAAAGATAAAGTCAGTTAGGAAGAAGAGAAAAGATAAGATCCTAAATTTAGTCGCCTTTTACGATCATGCAATAGGGGCAGCCGGTACAATTCTAACGCCCTACCTGCAGGGCCAAAAAGAATGTGTCTATGAAGTTTCGTGGAAATATCTCTGCTGGTTTTAGAGTTATGCTCCGGAAATGAACCTGCTACAAAAATATGATATTTTCAGCAATGTTCCTATGGTTACAGAAAAAAGTACAAAAAAGTGAAAACCTTAAAATAGCAAAAGGCACTACTAGACCATAAGACTAATGTGCCTATGGAGTTCCGTGCATACATCTCAACCAGTTTTCCAGTTATGCTGCGGAAACGAACCTTGTACAAAAATATTATATTTTCAGCAATGTTTCCATGGTTACGGAAAAAATGCAAAAAATGAAAACCTAAAAATAGCAAAAGGCACTACTAGACCATAAGACCGATGTGTGTATGAAGTTTCGTGGAAATATCTCTACTGTTTTTAGAGTTGTGCTCCGGAAACCATTCGTACGGACGGAACCCATTTGTATATCGTTGGGCGGGGGATAATAACACTTTGTCGGGACCATGTAAGGATCATTTCATGCAAGTTTCAGCCAAATCGCACCGGTAGAACTTGAGAAGAAGTTCAAAATATGTTTTCAAGATCTTGGATTTCAGATCGACCCAAAAAATAATAAACACTTTTTCGGGACCATGTCAGGATCATTTCATGCAAGTTTCAGCTAAATCGCACTGGTAGAACTTGAGAAGAAGTTCAAAATGTGAAATGTTAACGCACGGCGGACGGCGGACGACGACGGACGAAACATGACGACTATAGGTCATCCTGACCCTTCGGGTCAGATGACCTTAAAATTTAAATGTCTTTAACCTCCAAAAACCGTAAAAAACCATTTTAAAATCAGAATTTGCAAGTATGAAAGTGTATACTTTTGTTAAAATATAGATTGTGTAGCAGGGATGTGCGTATCTGTTATTGTTTTTATTAGTCGCCATATTGTGTTTTCACTTTGAGGACCCGGATGTAAACTTTCTAACAATTCTACCGCCCTACCTGCAGGGCAGCAGATTAACTGTTCAACGTCCCCAATCATCCAATCAGAATGTCATGTTACAGTAGACAGTTACCAGTAATCAGCAGGCTCCACCAATGGCAGACCGATGTAACTGTAGTCTGAATGCCTGTTACTGGTGTCAGCCAATGACAGTCTATTGTCTTGACATCCAAGCCAGGATATTCAGTATAAATATAAAGTGTCAAGTGTGTGGAATGGCAGGAGCACTATATACATACCATTTTCTTGCATACCTACGGGTTATACTCTGTTGTTTTGTTGACCAGTGGTCAGCACGACAGTTTTGTATCAGATTGGTGTTTGGGAGGGCGCCGATCTAGCCATTTAGGCGATATCGCTGTCCTACAACATCGCGATCGCCATTTAAAGTGGTATATTGGTATTCGTGAGTTGTTTGTGCCACGTCCGTGGTCTGGACTTGTCCGTGTGTTGTAATTCGTTAATCGTCTGTCGTTTGTGTTCTTTGCGAATCGTCCGCTGTCCATCGTCCGTGTTCTACATAATCGTTTCTTGACCGTCGTCAGTCTTTGTAAACCCGTTAGCTCATCGTACTTTCGGTCTTTCCCGGTTTTTCATGAAGCAGCAGTATGGAGGTCGAAGATCTATACCAAACTACATCGTCTCAGGATTTTGATACATTTACCTTTGTAGGAAGACTAAACTTCGACACCCCTGATCTCACAGGATGCTAAGAGAAAAAGAATAAACTCCCCGAAAGACAATGTAAGTAAAGACGCAATCATCATGCATTGCAAAAATGTGAAACTATCCCGATGTAACCCTACAGGTGTTATAGAATACCCAGTGAAAAGCATCAGGGGTCTGGGAAACGGAGATTTATTGGTAGTATGTACTGATGACATGCAGAAAAAGAAACTATTAAAAGAAAATTAATTAATCAAACAAACAAACAAACCCCCTACTGTCGAATGTAACTGGTTGTGCTAGACCCTTGTTTGATTAATTAACGTCCCATTAACAGCTATGGTCATGTAAGGACGGCCACCCATGTATGCGGTTTGTTGCTTGTATGTTGTGCTAGGTGCGTGTTTTGGGAGACTACGGTATATTCATGTTGTGTCTTCTTGTATAGTGGAACTGTTGCCCTTTTTATAGTGCTATATCACTGGAGCATGCCGCCGAAGACACCAAGCAACACACCCCACCCGGTCACATTATACTGACAACGGGCGAACCCGTCGTCCCACTCCCTGTATGCTGAGCGCTAAGCAGGAGCAGAAACTACCACTTTATAGACTTTGGTCTATCTCGGTCAGGGGACAGAACCCAGAGCCTTCCTAACAGGAGCGAACGCTCAATTCAAGGCCAAAAGTGAGGCGGTGCCAAGGGAGGCTTTGTTTGTTTGATTAATTAACATCCTATTAACAGCTACGGTCATGTAAGGACGGCCTCCCATATATGCGGTTTGTTTGTTTGTTTGATTAATTAACGTCCTATTAACAGCTACGGTCATGTAAGGACGGCCTCCCATATATGCGGTGTGTTACGTGTATGTTGTGAGAGGTGACTGCGGTATATTCATGTTGTGTCTTCTTGTATAGTGGAACTGTTGCTCTTTTTATAGTGCTATATCACTGAAGCATGCCGCCGAAGACACCAAGCAACACACCCCATCCGGTCACAATATACTGACAACGGGCGAACCAGTCGTCCCACTCCCTGTATGCTGAGCGCTAAGCAGGAGTAGAAACTACCACTTTTAAAGACCCTGGTGTATCTCGGTCAGGGGACAGAACCCAGAGCCTCAGTATTTAGAAAAACATATATACAAAACATACAATAGTCAATAGTAGGTAAAGTGATTGAAAGATGCGTCTTTAAATGTACTTGGAACTTCATTATTGATCATCTAATCATTCCTAGGACTCCATCACCAACTACTTACAATAACTGACAAAAAAATTCGAATGGTGTTTTGCGATATTAGCATTGCCTTTTACAAAAAATTATTAAACTAAATTTGTGGTGAACTCTTTATATGGTTCAAAAATTCTCTTAATAATCGTAAGTAAAGGATTATTATTAATTGAAAATTCTATGTATGGACTAACGTCACCGCAGGTCTACCACAGGGTTCAATCCTTGGTCCACTAGAACCCTTCGAAAACATCTTTTTTATAACAAATCCATAATTGAAGAAAAGTTGTAATACGATTGGGAAAATGCCCTGGTAACAAATATACACAACAATCTTTTTCAGTAAAAACGGATCAAAAACAATAAAAGAAAACTATCGTTCGACAAGTCTGACCTTCATTCCTTGCAAGATTTAACAGCGATCATAACGGATCTGGAACGGAATGAAGCTGTTAACTATGCCACGTCAGAAATGGGGCGAGTTTGAATGAAAAGCGAAATACAGTCTGGCGTCCCACAGGGAGGCGTCCTCGGGCCAATTGTATTTTTGATATCTATTTAATGATATGATGAAACCGTTGATACAATAATAAGTCAGTTTACAGAACAAGTTAATCAAGTGGTTTTTTTTTGCAATATTGTCATTCCAGTTATAAAAACATACAAACGCTTTTCAAAACAAGAAGAACAAACCTCATAAGAATAGTAATAAGCCTTGGTTAACTGATGAGTGTTAGGTAAAATATAGAGCTTATCAAACAGCCATAAGAATTTTTTGTCAATGTAAATCTAAATCACAGTGAGCGTATTGGCAAGAAAAAACAGAATAAGAAAATTGAAGCTAGACTGAAGAAAAGGTACAAAAGACATCAAGGTAATGTAATGAATTTCCTCAGTAAAAAATTATTTGGAAAGGTACACATCAGCGTCTTAATAAGAGTACTTTGTGTAAGAAAAACACTATTTATGCTATTGTATAAGTTGAACTTGGAAGAGTTTCTTTATCTATTATCAGGAAAATTAGAATATTTAATTACTGGATGAAACTAAAAAATACTAACTATTGCATTTTAAAGGAATGTCTTAATGAAATGGAAGAAAACAATGATAGCTAGATTTTACAGTTGAAATTGAAATTTAATAATTGTGGTTTTGGCTATATATGTTCGTGAATATATGATTTAAAACTGTTTCTTAAATCTGATTCTGATATATTTAAATTCAAGTTAGAAGATCTTTTTAGATAGGAATGTATACGTTTGATAAATAATTCATTTAAAGGAAATGTATACAAACATCTTATCACAACTTATTTTTGTTAACCTTATTTAGATAAATCTTTTGACATTAAGTTAAGAGAAACATATCTAAATTTCGGTTATCTGCCCATGATTTGAACAGAGAGAGGGGAAGATACAGGAATATACCTAGGAATGTTCATTTTGTAATGATGATATTGAAGATGAAATTCGTTTCTGCTATAGATACTACAAAAGATATAAAATTTAATGGGTTTTTTTTTTTTGTCAAACTTGTATGAGTTGTTGTGAAAGTGTATAGGTTTTGTTATGTGAACAATGTCCTAATGGCTTATGTATTATTGTGTATGTATTTTAAATATGTTGCGATAAGTTGTAAAACTTTAGCAAAACAAAGAATCTGTAGTGCTAAACATGGTTGTGAAAATGATTCCCGACGATGCAAATTTCAGAACGACGTCATCAATTTAAGTAAATGGCCTGAGAAGTGGAATATAAAATTTAGCAACAGATATGTGTAGTATCGTGAGAGTAGATTTTTTTTTTTTGTATTAAAACTTTAAAGTGTATTAAACAATAACAAAAAAATCAGTCAGAAGTATCTGAGAAGTCAGGGCGCTAAAATATTTATATACCAATGCTGATCAACTTAAATAAATTGAAGGAGCAATTAGATCCAAATAAGTAAATCCAGACATCATACGAATCGTTGAAGTTAAAGCCAAAAATAATTATAAGTGGTCGTAGAATCAGAATACAACATCTGGAACCATTTCTCTATGTGTTTGCAACTCCAATTGATAACATCCATGAAGAAAAAGATCTAGGTGTAACAATTGACAGCAACCTTAAATTTTCACCACATATACAGCAGCAAGTGAGAACAGCTAATAGAAATCTCGGAATCATAAAAAGAACGTTTCAAAACTTGGACAAAAACTCATTCCTAAATTTGTACAAGGCTTTAGTGCGACCACATCTAGAATATGCTTCGCCTGTCTGGGCTGTTATCTACAAAAAAAGATGCAGTATCGATAGAAAATGTCCAAAGACGAGCCACAAAGATATTAAGGTCTATTCGAAACAACACCTACCAGGAGAGGCTAATTGAATTGGGACTGCCTACCCTTCAGTATAGAAGACTTAGCATGGACATGATTGAAGTATACAGAATTAAGAGGGATATTGACCATTGTGATAAAAGCCAACTTTTTACAGGCAACACCGGTAGAACCAGAGGTCACTCTGAAAAACTCCAAAAAAGTCACTGTAGACTTAACTGTATGAAGTTTTCATTCTCTCATCGGGTTGTAAATTCATGGAACTCGCTGTCGGAAGAAGGAATAGCATCAAAAACTTTAAACGAATTCAAAGGGAAAGTTAACAACCACTGGAAGAATGTACCTATCAAATTCCATCCTGACTGCTATCTAAACACACCGGAACCGGAAACAATAACTGTGATGACCCATCGAGCGGTGAAAGCCGATGATATATGACCTCGACGAAAGGTAACAGGTAACAGGTAACATTGGAACAGTCGAAAATAATGAAAGATACGTACGTTGATACAAGATATGTCCAGCAAGCACTATTCCCGTGTTCACGTTATTGGATACTTCAACTATCCCGGAATAAATTAGTTTGAATTTAAGACCTAAAAAGTTATGCGAAAAAGCGAGAACACACTACATTGGGTTTTTTTCAAAGTATTGTGACAGAAATAGGTCGCCCACAGTTAAGTTATTTTGTATATATAGCTGAATGGTTCATTTGAAGACCATAACCTACTTATATCAGCACTGGTTCGGTTGATCAACAATATCAGCTTGGCTTGAGTATAATGCAATGGTGCATTCTGATTGGCTGAAATCTGATTGGTTGATGCTGACTATAAAAGTAGAGAACCCAGCTCTCCAGTATCATTCCTGCTCCAGCTTTTCAAGTGGACACTACTATATATAGCGCTGACGCAATAACAAAGGTAAATCCAGTAATACCCCCAAGGCATACCAGGTGCTAAGAGTACTGAGGATAAGTGTACAGGGTGCACAGGCACAGGGTACATGGTGTAAAGGAGTACAGGGTGCATAGGCACAGGGTACATACCAGTACAGGGTGCACAGGTACTGGGTACAGGGTGTGTAAGTGTACAGGGTGCACAGACACAGGGTACATACCAGTACAGGGTGCACAGGTACAGGGTACAGGGTGTGTAAGTGTACAGGGTGCACAGACACAGGGGACATACCAGTACAGGGTGCACAGGCACATGATACATACCAGTACAGGGTGCACAGGCACAGGGTACAGGGTATAAGGGTACAAGGTGCACGTCACAGAGTACAGGGTGCATAGGTGTACATGGTTAACAGATACAGAGTACACAGCAGTACAGGGTGCATAGGTACAGAGTGCTGGCACAGTGTATAGTAGGCTATTGTTGTTTGATCACTTAGTACATATTTCTTTCTATCTGTATGTTGTTCATTGAGTAACTGTGAGGTACACAGTGCATGTTTCTTTCTTTGTTCACATGTCATAGGGATTTGTTATGTGTTGGTCAAGGTAGACCAGCGGTTCCTCTGTATATATTTGCTACCGCCAACACCCCAACCCAGGAAAAGACCTGGTACGAACTCAAACACGTTACAAAGAATGAAAGCATCAGGGGCCTGGGAAACGGAAGATTTATTGTAGTAATGTACTGATGAATTCAGAAAAAGAAAACTATTAAAAGAAAAACAATTGGGCCGGAGTAATCAGATATCTGTAAAGGAACCAGTCTCTACAGACAAAGTTGAAGGCGTAATATACGGCCGTCTCTCCAGACATCTCAGGAATGCTGATATTTTACAATGCCTGCGAAGATGGCAAGGAAGGTTGGTAAAGTCACCCGCATGAAAGGGTGCAGTATGATAGTACTGAAGGCAGTACAACTGTCAAATTAACTTTTAACTGTAAAACCTTGCCCGAGCGGGTATCCACACTGGCCCGTATACATAAGGGCATTGCCCGCCTGGCATTTCTTTCCCTAACTTGTTTGTTTGTTTGATTAATTAACGTCCTATTAACAGCTATGGTCATGTAAGGACGGCCTCCCATGTATGCGGTGTGTTACGTGTATGTTGTGGAGGTGCCGTGTTTTGGGAGACTGCGTATATTCTTGTTGTATCTCTGCATCAGTGGAACCGTTTGCCCTTTTTTACAAGTGCTATAACCACACGAAGCATGCCGCCGAAGAACACCAAAGCAACACATTCCACCCGGTCACATTAATAACTGACAACGGCGAAGACCAGTCGTCCCACTAGCTGTATGCTGAAACGCTAAAGCAGGAGCAGAAACTACCACTTTTTATAGACTTTGGTGTGTCTCGGCCAGGGACAGGACCCAGAGCCTTCCTCACAGGGCCGAACGCTCAACTCAAGGCCAAAAGTGAGGCAGTGCCAAGGGAGGCATTAGGAAGAGATAAGTCAGTTAGGAAGAAGAGAAAAGATAATAGCCTAAATTTAGTCGCCTTTTACGATGCATGCAATAGGGGCAGCAGGTCATAATTCTAACGCCCCTACCTGCAGGGACTTACGATTTATTAAGAGATTTTTGAACCTAATAAAGAGTTTACCACCAAATTTAGTTTAATAATTTTTGTAAAAGGGCAATTGCTAAATATCGCAAAACACCATTCGAATTTTTTGGTCAGGTTATTGTAAGTAGTATGGTGATGGAGTCCTAGGAATGATTAGATGATCAATGATGAAGTTCCAAGCTACATTTAAAGACGCATCTTTCAACCACTTTCTAAACGTCAAACAAACAAACAAACCCCCTACTGTCGAATGTAACTGGTTGTACTAGACCCTTGTTTTGATTAATTAACGTCCTATTAACAGCTTTTGGTCATGTAAGGACGGCCACCCATGTATGCGATTTGTGGCTTTGTATGTTGTGCTAGGTGCTGTTTTGGGAGACTACGGTCATATTCATGTTGTGTCTTCTTGTATAGTGAACTGTTGCCCTTTTATAGTGCATGTACCACTGGAGCATGCCGGCCGAAGACACCAAGCAACACACCCCACCCGGTCACATTATAACTGACAACGGGCGAACCAGTTGTCCCACTCCCTGTATGCTGAGCGCTAAGCAGGAGCAGAAACTACCACTTATAGACTTTGGTGTATCTCGGTCAGGGGACAGAACCCAGAGCCTTCCTAACAGGAGCGAACGCTAAATTCAAGGCAAAGTGAGGCGGTGCCAAGGGAGGCTTTGTTTGTTTGATTAATTTAACATCCTATTAACAGCTACGGTCATGTAAGGAACGGCCTCCAATATATGCGGTGTGTTGCGTGTATGTTTGTGCGAGGTGCGTGTTTTGGGAGACTGCAGTATGTTCATGTTGGGGTCTTCTTGTATAGTGGAACTGTTGCCCTTTTTATAGTGCTATATCACTGAAGCATGCCGCCGAAGACACCAAGGCAACAACACCCCATCCGGTCACATTATACTGACAACGGGCGAACCAAGTCGTCCCACTCCCTGTATGCTGAGCGCTAAGCAGGAGTAGAAACTACCACTTTTAAAGACCCTGGTGTGTCTCGGCCAGGGGACAGAATTTTGTTTGTTTGTTTGATTTATTAACGTCCTATTAACAGTACCCAGAGCCTCCAGTATTTAGAAAAACAATATATCAAAACATACAATAGTCCAATAGTAGGTAAAGTGATTGAAAGATGTGTCTTTAAATGTACTTGGAACTTCATTATTGATCATCTAATCATTCCTAGGACTCCATCACCAACTACTTACAATAACTGACAAAAAAATTGAATGGTGTTTTGCGATATTAGCATTGCTCCTTTTACAAAAAATTATTAAACTAAATTTGTGGTAAACTCTTTATATGGTTCAAAAATTCTCTTAATAAATGGTTAAGTAAAGGATTATTATATTAATGAAAATTCTATGTATGGACTAACGTCACCGCAGGTCTACCACAGGGTTCAATCCTTGGTCCACTAGAACCCTTCGAAAACATCTTTTTTATAAACAAATCCATAATTAGGAAAAGTTGTAATACGATTGGGGAAAATGCCCTGGTAACAAATATACACAACAATCTTTTTCAGTAAAAACGGATCAAAAACAATAAAAGAAAACTATCGTTCGACAAGTCTGACCTTCATTCCTTGCAAGATTTAACAGCGATCAATAACGGATCTGGAACGGATGAAGCTGTTAACTATGCCAGCGTCAGAAATGGGGCGAGTTTGAATGAAAAGCGAAATACAGTCTGGCGTCCCACAGGGAGGCGTCCTCGGGCCATTGTTATTTTTC
>SAYR01044025.1:285858-295951 GCA_004382745.1 Argopecten irradians irradians
ACAAAAGTTATTTACTTTACACTATTACCACCCATTGAAAAGTTTGTGCTTCTAAGTTCACTATAAAGTAATTTCGAAAATAATAATTGCATCCCGAAAAATTCCATGCCACCGTATAGTCCTAATAGGAACGAAGATACTGATTGCGCATACCCCAAAGCGAAATACAGATATTTTTATATTTATTTCTTTTGTTTAATCTAGACGTATATATACACGATAAGAACGTCCACATTAATTGTCAAATGATGAATATCATTTATGGGTCTGTCGCGTTGGAGCATCTTTAAAAAAAAATGATGTCTCACATATTACGTCAAACCCTCGCACCTTTGTGGGTCTCGAGTTCGAATCCCATCCCATTGGGGGCAGTTGCCGGTATTGTCGTGGTTGGTTTTTCTCCGCGATACTCACGGCTTTCCTCCAACCAACAAACCTTGGCACGTTCTTACATTACTCTGACGCCTTAACAGGACTTAAACTAATCAAACCATAAGTTTCTTCACATTGCTAAATGTTGTTGTAGTGACAAAATTGTGCCTCTGCTGTTTTCATTTTAAATGGAAAAGGAGTGTAAACTTGCCCAACTGCTAATTAACATCATATGTCTTTGAAGTGTCCAGACCAATCGAATCCGTGATTTTCTTATTAATTTGTGTGTAACATTAAACCCAACTTTGATTCTATTCTTGCGCAAAATTCACTGAATATCTTCCTTTAAAGCATAATGAATACAATTTGCAGTAATGATAGTCCCAAAATGAGGGTCGCCAATTCAATGCGCAATTTTCTTTCGACAGATCATTCCCATACATACCTGTAACGTCAGTTTGAGTTCCTACCAGGACTTTCCTGGGTTGCGGTGTAGCGGTGTTTTTAAGCACAATACTATACAAAGGAACTCTGCTGCGTTCTACCTCTTGACCCAACCACATAACAAATCCCTATGACATTGAACCCAAAGAAAGAAACATGCCCACTGTGTACCTCACATCACTCAAATGAACAACATACAATAGAAAGAATATGTACAAGTGATCAAACAACAATAGCCTACATACACTGTCCAGCACTCTGTACCTATGCACCCTGTTACTGCCTGTGTCACTCTGTATCTTTAACCATGTACACCTATGCACCCGTACTCTTTGACGTGCACCCTATGTACCCTGCTGACCCTGTACCCTGTGCCTGTTGCACCCTGTACTAGGTATGTATCATGTGCCTGTGCACCCCTGTTTAACTGGCTATGTCCCCTGTTTCTGTGCACCCTGCTACACTTTACACACCTTACCCTTACCTGGCCACCCGTGTACTGGTATGTACCCTGTGTCTGTGCACCCTGTACACCTACACACCATGTTACACCGAGTTACCTAGCGTGCACCCGTGTTACTGGCGTAATGCTACCTGTGCCCTATCAACCCTGTTACTCCTTTACACCATGTACCCTGGCCTGTGCGATCCTGTACACTTATCCTACATACCTCTATGCACCTGTATGCCTTGACGGTATTAACTGGATTTCCTTTTTATTGCGTCAGCGCTATATGTATAGAGTACTACCACTTGAAAAGCTGGAGCAGGAAGATACTTTAATGGAACTTGGGGGGTACGTTCGGCGGGTTGGGCGGCCCATGTGCGCAGTCGCCTATGTGCATGGTAGTGTTACGCTTGCTCCCACGTACTAGTATGTTATGTCGTGGGAGACGACCGGAAAGGGCCAAGAAGGCTACTGATAAATATATATAAAAAATCTTACATATCTATTGTATATCTGAAAATAAACTTTTTTCTGTTTTATAAAAAGATTATTATTGTGTATGTTGTTGTTCATAGGGAGTCATTTTTAACAGTGGTGTTGTTGCCCGATCTAGTACAAACCAGTTCACAACCCGACAGTAGAGACTTCACCGCTTCCTTTGAGCTACGCCTGGCTACTTTGGCCTTTTGCCGGGTTTGGCCGGAGTATCAGATTGTCCCGGGCGGTTCCCGCTAATCGTGTGTTGTGACTTATAAAATATATTAAGCTGTATGCGTTATTAAGTAGAGGAGAAAACAAATAGAAACTTTGTATAATCACTCTAATATAATTGATCAAAATTTGTACATAAAATATCTATTTATAAAAATTGAATTAAAAATCTATAGTATTCAAATGACTTCCGGCACGTCAATAATAATTATATACTTAGTAAAGTAACTTAATAAGGAACCAACAGCTTAAAATTTTTTTACGTACGGATACGTATATTTGTTATAGTTGAATTAAAAGATATAAATTTAAAAGATTAAAAAAAAAAAAAAATTTAAAAATTTAATGAGTTAGAAGCCAATTAGCTGTATATCTTCATATATCC
Source organism: Argopecten irradians irradians (assembly GCA_004382745.1). Taxonomy (NCBI): domain Eukaryota; kingdom Metazoa; phylum Mollusca; class Bivalvia; order Pectinida; family Pectinidae; genus Argopecten; species Argopecten irradians. The sequence continues at coordinate 288,219 of SAYR01044025.1, forward strand.
TATAATTATGTAGATCAACTGTTTAATCTGCCCACGATTAAACCTTTGACTTAATAATATAACTATACTAGTTATACTATGTATATATAGTTTAATATAAAAACGATTAACAAATCGTTAGAGCAAAATACCAGCGGCGCCATGCCCTTATGCTATCCTGGCCGGATTTAATTAGGGGTTGCCCCTATTTCCACATCCTGTACAGTGGGGGAGAACCATGTATTTATTTATCAAACAGAAGGAAAACAAGTCAGCATGTGCCCGGTAGCTTCTAAACATCAAAAATAATTTTATAAGGTAATTATCCAGTTACTTAGAGAAATTGATGTTGGATTAGTAATATAAGGAATAAGTTTTTAAGGAAATCAAAAGGATGAGACCATGTTCATATTATTATGAATCAGTTCTCGGTTATTATAGTTAATTTACAAGAAGATGCCCAGAAAATTGTGGTGTCATTGTAGCGATAAAAACACTTGATTGTTTCATTTAATCAAACTGTATCTGCCTGCACAGAGTACCAAGTTTTTCTTACAGGGGGTTTATCAAGTGTTAAAAAAAAAATGAAGAATACTTATTGAAAAAAATTTTGCCACGATGGGCTGAGCCCTGTCTTGCTGGCCCCGGAGTTTGAGTACAACTCCCTTGTCCAACACCTGTAATCCAAGTGGAGCGAGCTTCGATTGTACTTTGGTAAAAAAGTACCACATACTGTCAACCGACTCGCGTGGAATTATAATAAAAATAAAAAAGTTACATATCTACTCAAGATCTTGTTAATATTAGTATTATAAAGCAAAAAAAATAATAATCCTGAGCATAGTTTATCGCCATTTTCTATATGCGAAAAAACCGGTGATGTACCATTTGTAGGTTAGTAAACTAGCCCTCGTAAGAAAAACAACGTGGTTATGAACACCCAATCTATCACGCACCTACTCCAGTCACAAGTGCAAAATACCATGTGTGTTTAAAGTATGTAAAGTATATATATCGAAAAGTTTGTCACAACGTGTGTAAATGTACTCACATGTATACTTTAACCTTAAATTTGATGTTCAATGTTCAGACTAAAGGTTCATCTCGTCTCCGAGGTCCACTATAAGTAACCACGACCCGGACCGTTATGAATCTTCATTTTCCAACAATAGCGTTGGACCCTCCTTCCGACGACTCATGGAACCATTCATCATACTATTTTGAATGTCGAATAACCTAAATGCGTGCGACGATGAAGGAACCGAATGATTATTTGTTGCCACTCGTCGGTATGATATAAGCTAACCATCAGCGGTCGGTACCTCTGTGCTATAATGCTCCTTTAGTCCCATCTATTACTAGTGAAAAATCTTACTGTAGAAGCGTGAGATGTGTGTGAGTGTCCTAACAAAAACTAGCTATCAATAAGCAAAAGAAAAAAACTCCCTTATCAGGACTTTAACATATATAGTTTAATAAATCTTTTGGTCAACTGACGCCAGCCAGTATCACAAACCTCCCCCTTATTTATAAAAAGTTATTTATTGCAAAAAAAGACGGGATGGCGTTGCGGGATGCCTATTAACGTGTGCGAGCATACGCAGCCACCGACTAAGCCCAACCCCCTAGACCGAACACACACATCTAGCCTATCTAAAGAAATCGTCTTCCCGTGAGATATCGTGTAACAATTAATACTAAAAAGTGTCTTATTATAAGCCACTGGGTGACTGATGTCGACTATCCCGTCTGTGCTGGCTTCTGTCGAAATAGTCAGAATTTTAAAAAAAGTGTACGTCGCCATAGCACAAAGTAGTCCGTAGACTACAACGAGGACTATGAACCACTGTGAAACGAGTATATATATATACCTATATTGCTCGCTGCCATTCCTGTTGTTGAAGATGAATTTGGTTACAGCTGATGAGACCTGTGGCGGATCTGAAAATAACTGAAACAATTTAATTGGGTTGTATTGCTCATTGACTATATGTCCCCGGCCATCTCTGTATAACCGCTGTGTCCTGATAAATAACAATTTATCACAGATACTAAAAAGATAGTTTCTCATGCCGTTTCCCTGTGACACGTTACATGTTTCACATAATCCATCAGAATGTAATTCATTTGGTATAGCATAAAAATTGCAGTGCCGGCATTTCCCAGTCGAAGACGGGTATATGCTTCTTGTTAGCTCGTAAAATTATTGTACAACTTAAGTATTGTGCAAATGTCTCTTCAAAAAATGCGGAGCATTTGTGTTCAAGACCTCCCCACGTCTGGCGTTCATTCCATTTAGTTTGCCAGATTTTAGTTTTCCCTGAGCCTGCAAAAAAAGACCTTCTTCGTCCTTAGATAGAGGACTTCTTAACTATTGACGTTGTGCTCTATTTAAGGGCAGCTGGGCTTCCGTATCCGCCCAAGTCATCTACCAAGATGCCGACATGCGCTCGGAGATCCAAGTCTACTGAACTCAGTCCGTATTACAGACAATAGATATAAAAGTTTCATATTAAACAATTGGGATTCTTATGTTGAAAGCTGGCGTTTTATAGCTGCAATGAACTCAGGAGTCTGAGGTAAATATTACACTTATACATATTATTATTTCGAATGTGTTTAAAAATTGTAGATCTGAGTAGAATAGGCTGATTAGTTCCACAGTGCATAATTGAAATATGATTACTTAGTCTGAATTTTGTTTTGATATTCATTTCCCGGAATGATCAAAGAACACATCACAATAGTTGTGTGGTTGATCTTTAATCCATCAGTATTATATGTGTACTCCTGAAAAAGATAGGATATATTGACTGCAGGACCTAGGCATCTGCCCGGACATTGACTGTTTACGGTGTCGTGAGTGCTCTGCCTCAACTTCCGGTTTCGCCCTCAGCCGTCCACTAGTGGATTGGCTGCTAACTCGGAGGTGCATCATCACCAAACGGAACCACTGTGAATGATGTGCTAGCCTGTAAAGAAAATTTGATTTTATCAGAAGGTAGTCACTTGTATCGTTATTGCATTTTAGTTCGTAGTATATATGAATTTGCATCTTCTGTTAGGACTTTTGAGTTGTTAGGTGCCGGCGTTTTTAAGTCCCTCAATTTTCAGCTGAATTTCACAAAATTAAAAAATTCCTGCTGGGAGTTGAAAGCGTGGTCATGCAGGCTCTCCGCCTCAGCACTAGAAAAGTAAGTTGCCTTTCATTTAGCATGCAAACAGAGTCTTAAAACATTTATATTGTAATTGATCTAGCGCGCAGATGTGCTATCGCCGCTAGTTATATACTCAGCGCCATACTCTTACTATACTTCTAATTAAGTTCTGTTATATAATGTAGTTGAAGTATTATAACGATCGCAGCCCCAGGTTAAGTACCGACTTAAATGTTTTTATTAAATTAGGCGTTGTCGCCACCAGCTGTCATCACAGAATCCTCATATGTGTGCTCAGTTAAACCTCCCTTGTCATTAAAACATACCAAAAAGAAATTTTGCACTGAAACAAAATACTAAATTGTCTGCTCCTGTTTTTGATAGTGAAACAATACCATTTGTCAGCGGTGGAGCATCTTTAAGGATAAGAATAATTTCATTTTCCCATCAATAGGGCCTCGGGACATCTTAACCCCTCAATCACCGCGGTCCTTCATTGAAAACAGGAACAGTACCAGATGATAGGAAAATAACGCAAATAACAGCGGGAAATGGCGAAAAATGCGAACCAGGAAATTATTACCAGCTCTTGCATTCAGAAGGATCAGAGGCGACATGATCGAGGTGTTAAAGTTAACAAGTAATTAGTACGACAAGGAGGCAGCAGATTATTCCAAACTCTGGTGCAACTAAGTATCTGGTCATGTAACAAGAGGTCACTCAAAAAAGCTTTATGCACAACATAGCAAGATGGACATTCGGAAAAGGTTTTTTAGCATTACGTGAGGTCAAGATATGGAACAATCGTCCAGAAGATGTGATACCGGCAACCACAGTGAATTTTTTTTTTTTCTATAACTACATATCAGATATATTTTAGATTTGGAACTGTGGTCACAATCACTTTTATCCTCACCATTACCAAGATGTATATTTGATTCCAGTGTAGAGGATCTTAGGATCCTGTACTGGTAATAACTTAAAAATAGTAACAAATTGGTACCGATCGGTATATCAGTGATCATTGAAAGAAGTAAACCTCACAATTAAATAAAAAACTACCCGATATCTACAAAAGAGATTAGTACATTTTTAAGTAAAATATTTGATTATACCAATGAACAAAGGGAAGTAACTCTTACTTCAAAAACTTGTGGACGATTTTTACGGTAATTAGGTGGTTTTAATAATGAAATACAGTATTATTTCTACATTAACTGGTCAAGTACTTTTAAGTTTATCAGTTCAATCATGTTATTTTTGCATTTCTTATCACCTGCAAAACGCGTTTGCTGGAATTTAAATTGTGCTCTCTTCGTCCGTCCGAGATTCTTTCCCAGGCTGTAGCTCCAAAATCATTCAACGAAACTCCTTGAACTTTCTTTTTATCTTTTGATATTGCGGACCTTTAATGGTATTTGTTGCCACCATAGAAAATAACTTAGTAAAAAATACCAAATTATGTTTGCTTTGTTACCTCCTGTTATTTTTTCGGTTTAAAATACTCACATATTGATATTTGTGACTTTGGACAACTTCGTACACATGAGATAAACATTATAAAATGTACTTATTTATTTGGACAACTGCGTTCAACATATGAGATACAAATTATAAAATGTACATATTTAGGTATGTAATATAGCTTTTGTTATGTTTTATAGTGTCGATTGATTATATACGTCGATAAAAGATTTAACTATTGTATATCATTATTATACATGGAATATCTCGAAGTCCATGCACGTGTTCCCCTAGGACCATTGTTGTGTTATTTGGGACAGATTGGATAACAATATGGCCGGCATGCCGCCATCTTCGATTGTGATCATTGAAGTTTGTTACCGCTATTCTCCGAATTAGGCATATGTCTAAACTTGTATCAGGGGCGTAGGAAGCGGGGGGGCAGGGGGGGGGCAACTGCCCGTTCCCCAGGACGGGGGGGCAAACATGTCATGTCCTTTTTGCCCCCCCATAATTTCGCCGACTGAAAATTTTCTCTAAAAAAGCTTTATTGAGAAGAAAAAGGGTCTCCTGCAAATTTTTTCGTACTTCATTCTTAGAAAATTTTCCGCTGGCGCGCGCATTTCCTAAAAGGTTCAAGCACATTGTCAAACCTTAAATTGTAAAAATTCAATACACACAACTAGACTAAAAATGTTCCATCAAGGGATTCCCCCTATGTAACTATTTAAAAAATGTTCTTAAAAGATCAATTTGTTTAATATGTCTTAGCGAGACAATTAATTTTTTTTTTTTCTGATACACAACAATGTCCGATGGTGTGAAGCCGCGAGTATATTCAGATGGAGTACGGGTTCCAATAATGTTATGACGACACAATTAATCATTTCTAAATGCAGGTAAGCTTTAAATACGAAAATTCCTGTTAGAACTGCTTATAATCATTAACTTTATCGTAAACTTCTAGCCATTCTAAAATCGTAATTTTTTTCTACGCGGGGGAGACCCGCCGGAACCCCCTAACACCACATTCTTCGCGCCTTTGGGCGCTCCGCAACTTATTAAACTGCATTGGTAAATAATCTACAGGCCATTCTAATTGTAATTTTCCCGGGGGAAACCCGGACGCCCAAACCCAATTTCTCGCGTTTTCGGGCGATCGCAAATCAATCAAAAATACATAGAACTCATCCGGGGGTCCCTCAGATCCCTAATAAAACACCAAAATCTTTGCGCCTTCAAAATATGGCCATTTTGCGTATTCGTTATTATCTCCTTTTAGCGAACCCACTGTCTTATAAATGTGTACAAGGATATTAAATTTGGTGATCATAGCTGAAAAAATGTAACATAAAGGCTATATATTAATATGGTTGGGAGTTGAATTAATCTCCTCCTGTAGGTGTCGGCGGGGGTTGGGGGGGGATGGGGGTTGGGGTTACAAAATATTGAGGACCTTTGCCCCCCCCCCCATGACGTTTTCATCTTCCTACGCCACTGCTTGTATAGGTTCCATTTGGCCCTAGTTGTGCAGAGACGGCCGACAGGCCGCCATCTTGAAATTGAATTCCTCATGGAACTGTATATAACAGGACCTACAGGTGCATATGCTAATCGTTTAAACAGCCGATCTTTTTTTTTATAACATTTATGTATTCATGGCTATGGTACTCAAGTAACTAGAATGATACATTTTAATAATTGAATTGAAATTTTTTTATACGCTTATCAAACTGAATATTTCATTTTATATCTTCCTCAATATTCCAGGGGTTCCGATCACTTACGATCTCTACACCCTGGATTATCTCATTGTGAAATTGAAAGCAGCTCAGTGGAAAACATTTGACCATCACAGGCTAGCAAGATTTCCTTTGTAAGATTACAGAGAGAGGCGAACGCCTAACATCAAAGGGCCACACAGTGTACCGTTCATACGGCTTCTCTGATGTACATCAATGATAATTACTGTTGTATTGGGTGAAATAGATTGCGTAGCTGGAATTAAACTTATGCACTGTCAAAGTTTATTTATGTAGATACACACTGAGCTATACTCTAATTCATTTATTTCTCACTTTAAATATATTAATTATCTCTATTTTGATTATAAGAGGCCTCCCCGCCGACAGGAGCATAAATGATATTTCATTTGAACAATTAATTGGTGTTTAATCGTGTTATTATATCGTAATTTAACGACAAAAACATCATAAATAACTAATTCGTCTCCTTTTGAAGGTGAATGATAATTACATTTCAGCTGTTCTAATACGTATGTGCCATGCTTATTTAAATGATAACTAATCAAATTATTGTTACTGCATGATTTTGTTTTACATTGAAACGGTTGAGCTCCTTTGTTTCACATGGATGGCAAGTAGTAACTTAACTATCAAGTAACTAAAAATATTAATCGATCTGGTCTATTGAAGAAATCATGCACCTGAGCAATAAAGTGGTTTCTAAATAGAAAACGAAATGTATGTTATGCAGTTTATTTAATAGTTTTCGTGTTAATATGTAATTACACCACCTTAATGTTGTCTAAGCCAGTGGTAAGAGTGCAGTAAGGTGTGCGTGAAGTAATAACTAATAATTTTTAATTATTGAATCTATTATAGCACCACTATGGAGAAGAGTTATTTAGGCTAGGCCTGTTTCTTATCCATTTATATGTCTTTGCATAATAATAAATTAATTGAAAATTATGTCCGAATTCAACTTTATTTTCGTAAAAAATAAGACAACACTAATGTTTTCTTCGATTGTTATCTGTATCTCTTAGATTAAAATTGTATTCAATTATAAATTGTAATTATCTATCTACAAAATCAAGAAAGAGTCTTTGTATACTGATTCTACATGTATTAGGTGGCTTCCCAAGCTCTTATCCTTCCTTTCAACCGCATAATGGTTGGCACTAAATGTGTTTCTTGTCATAATTTAGAATTATCAAAACAGTTTTGCCTGTAAAGTTATATGTGCTGTATATATTTTTATACCAATGAATCAAGAAGAAACTTTACGAGTCAAATATATTTCATCAAAAAAATTACGACATTTTGAGAATTACAGTACTTTAATACATAGGTTTTTATTTTACAAGTACAAATCAGAGTGAAAATGGAT
>SAYR01044025.1:303798-320060 GCA_004382745.1 Argopecten irradians irradians
AACAATTAATTATCTTCTTTTAATTTTAGTTTCATTTAAGATTTTTTTATCAGCAGATATTGAAATAAAAGATGTGTAATATCATCATACTAATATGAGCAAAGAGGCCAGCAAACATTAATTTTTATGTCATATAAATTAACTTTGAAATCAATAATTCTACACAATATAATTTTTTCTACTATCCAAAGGAGTTTCCAAATCAAATTTGATTCAAACAGCAACTAGTCTTTTTGGTATGGTGAAATGTAGTCTTTTTGCAAGGTTCAAGAATATATCCTGTACTATTGTGATCATCAGTACCATCAGTCTCTGGCAATTTTCATAATACATGTAACAGGTATTATAATAAATACATATTCCAATTAAAGCATTCATTTTTTAAGTTCTTCTTATTTAATTATACTGCTATCATAACAGGTAGGTAAATTAGGTAATTTTAAATTTTTCTGTCTTGATATTATATATGTATACTAATTAAGTCCAGATCCCAGGCCAGTGTGTATAACCAATATGTTGCTGAGATCTACATCTCTTATCATGTAGATGGGCCCAGCTGGGCACTGGACTAGGGAGGTCAAGGGATAGGATTCTGAGTCATAAAAATTCATGGGGCCAACCAAAGGGCATAGGTTTATATCTAAACAAGTATGATTTATCTATTAAATCTATTTACTGGAATATATAATAATTATGTTTACAGAATTATATAAACATGTCTGTAATGTAGTTGTTTTCAATCAAATATGTCAAATGAAAAACAAAATCACTTACTATGTAATTATTGTGATACTTGTGGGACACATATTTAGTTAAATGATGAGAATGCTATTGTCATATTGAATATTATTGCCAGTAAAATCCTTCTTGAGATCAATATTGTTGGATCATATCAGTACATTATAAGCACAAAAATTAGAATTTATGAAGCATCAGTATATTGTTTGTAACATAAATTGTATCACTATGCTATAATTTACAGCTTGCATCCACTTGAACTATTAAAATATGTCAAATACATGTACAGAGCAGAAATAGTTTGAAACCTCAGTCAGAGAGGTCAATCAATACATATATACAATAATGCATGCTTTTTGTCCAGCTTGTTTTCCTAAAACCTAGCTGTGATTTTATTGGATTTCAGTGAATTTATAATACTGATGCAGCTTTATAATTATAACTATAATGTTAATATAAAAGTAAAATTAGGATTAGGATGTTGATAAGAGAAGATCAACTAATTTTTTTAAACTAAATTGAATGGTTTTTTTCTGTATTTCAGATAATGTAAAGTCAACAGTTACACCTTGCTACTTAACAAATTAAACTATCAATGAAAGGAAGGATCAGTTGTACCAGGAAAAACTCTTTAATGCGAAGAGGAGCAAGAATATCATGGAAAATAAAACATTGTCTTATTATCTAAAGGACTTAATTATATATATATGTGTATATATATAAAGAGGCATTGAAATATTATAGATATATGAGCTAAAAGCCATAATATGGTTAAAGGACTAAATTGACTTTTTTAACTTCTATATTAGATAATTATTGAATAAAAAATCCTGCTTACAAACTTTCTTGTTAGTTTTTTGTTTATTTTGTTGACTTCCCTGGTGTACTAATAAATCCGATCAGACATGTGGCTACAGTAAACTATCATCTGGTTTGCAGAAAATCTGATAAGATTTTTTTCCCAAAATCCAATCGGAATAAAATTCAAAATACGATTGGGTTTTTAGAAAAATCTGATCAGATTTTTTTTCTGAATTCTGGTCGGAATTTTGAGTCGGATTTTATCTGCTGAGATTTGAATACAACTGGATTTTTTTCTGCACGGATTTTCCATATATGGAAAATCTTACTCTATTCATTTAAATATTACGCCCCTGTTTTCCAATCAGAAAAAAGTTTTCCCGATCGGATTCAGGAAATTATGATCAGATTTTGATATACTGTAAAGAGAAGATATTAATCCGTGCAGATTTTTGAACATTGAAATCCAATCAGATTCCGATTCCAGTCCGACCAGATTATTTCGTACAGGTACCATGAAGCCAAACTGTGGTCTACTATTTCTTTTCACATTTTTTCAGTGGTATTACATGTACTGTGATTACAAAGTGATTTCTGCAGGTATTTTTGCCAACTAAACATTCATAAGGCATAAAAAAACACCAATATTACAGTACATAAATTCTGGTTAAATGGTTATAAGGCATTTGAATGATTTTCACAGCTAAATTCATCAAATCTTATGGTTTTCATGGATTACTGAAAGAAAAACATGTTAAGTTTATAGCACATTGAACTTCAATAAAACTTAAATACATGTAAAGAGAAAGTGTACTTGTGACAATACAATGTAAAATTATCTTTATACCATTTATATTGTAAAATTATCAGTATGAAATATTTTACTGATTAAACAATTAACAAAAATAACTTCATCATTGAAATGAAAAAGTCATATCAAAAATCATGACAGGATCATATTTAGTGGGTACAAAGAATGAGGCTAAAGCAATAGCTTGTGAAGCCAACCATAACAATAGGCAGGTGTGAGAGTGTGTTCAGGTAATTAAGGTAACAGTAGAGAACAATAGACAGGTAACAGTATCATTAACTGTCCTTTAGGGAACAATAGACAGGTGTGAAAAATCCAGGTGTGGTAATTAGTCAAGGTAACAATACCCTTACCTGTACTACAGATAACAATAGACAGGTAAGCTGACTGACTACAATACAATTACCTTGATTACAAATCTGTTCACTAGGACAATAAGGATAACAGGAGTGATAACTGTAAAATCAAGTCACCTTTCTCTACCAATCAGGGGGGAGATTAACTGTTCACCTCACCAATCAACCAATCAGAATGTCCTGATACAGCAGACAGTTACCAGTAATCAGCGGGCTCCACCAATGGGAGACCGAGGTAACTGTAGTCTGAATACCTGTTACTGGTGTCAGCCAATGACAGACATCTGTCTTGGCATCCAAGCCAGGAAATTCAGTATAAATAAAGTGTCAAGTGTCAGAAATGTCACCAATCACTCAGCTGCCAAAGTTGACATCTGCCATAACCTGACATCACTCAGAACTACTGCCATGTCTTTTGACGTCCCTTCACCGATGCCGTTTGAGGTTAAGCCTGACACAACCTTGTCCGATATCATTGAAGCCACCATTCTTGATGGACACACTAAACTTGATGACCTGCTAGATTTCCTGACTGAGGGAGTTCCACCATTAGAGACCACTACCCAACCCCACTGCGAGACCACCACTACCCGTCCCCACTGCGAGACCGCCACTACCCGTCCCCACTGCGAGACCGCCACTACCCGTCCCCACTGCGAGACCGCCACTACCCGTCCCCACTGCGAGACCGCCACTTCCCGTCCCCACTGCGAGACCGCCACTTCCCGTCCCCACTGCGAGACCACCACTTCCCGTCCCCACTGCGAGACCACCACTTCCCGTCCCCACTGCGAGGCCACCACTACCCGTCCCCACTTCGAGACCACTAACGCCTGCAGCCCTGTATCAGAATCCCGGCCTGACTCCATCTTCAGTTTGCTGTCTTCCACTTCACCACCATCCACTCCACTACTCAACCACCCATTCTTCTGTGAGCTCAGATCTGTCCTCCTAGATGAGTGTAAGAAGTCTACCACTCCCGACTCCCTTCTGTCTGCCTTCCAACCCAAGTCCTACTCCTCTGTTTCTGACCGAGAGCGTCGTCTACAGCAGATGTTCAAGAAACTCCACAGTGTCCATGGTGATGAGATTCAGCAGCTGTCCAGCTTCTACCGATACCAGGCCGGAGCAGTGGAGATGGAGCGTCTTCAGAATCTACGTGATAGTCCCGCCACCTACCACCCATCCATCAACAGTTACTATGACAACCAGCTTAACCTCATCATGGACCGTGTGGAGACCAGCCTTGATGGACTAGACACCACAACCCGCGAGAGAACCCGCCACCAGAGTGAGCCACTGACAGCCTCGACTCGTCCGCTGTCCAGACCCGTCCTCTCCAGGAAGGCTGTGCGTCTGATGGAAGAATGGTACTACCTCAACACCGAGCACCCCTACCCATCCCCAGATGTCATCTACCGCCTCGCCGACCAAGGACGCATCAAAGAGGAGCAGGTCAAGAAGTGGTTCAGCAACAAGAGAAGTCGTACCAACAACACCAAGACAGTCTCCGAGATCTCCAAGAGACGCCGCCGACTTCAGGGATCCCCCAGTGTGATCTATCTACCCAGCTTTGACTATTGCTGAAAAGACTACAACTTCACTCATCGTGCTACAAATTATGTAAAATCTAATTTTGATGCATTGTATTGTGCTTTGATTGTTATGTGCTGTATAATTCATTGATGTTTGAAATAGTGCTTGATATGTATTTGTATTAATTTATGTATGACTATAAACATAAAGTGCTAAATGTATTTGTTATGTGAGATATGTATGACTATAAATGTGAAAGTGCTACATGTGTAAAAAGTGCTAAAATTTCTATTACTGTACTATTTATGCTTTACTGTGTAATAAATATCACTCTAATCTCATGTGTTTTATTCATCTTTTTCGTCCATAGATCCTGACTTGCAATAAAGTTGAACACAGATTTATCAACAATAATTGGAATCAGCACTTTAATTGTGAAAATGTATTCAAAATGTTGCAAGTTCTTTCGTCTTTAAATAGTTTTTATGCAATTTTTGGGACAAATTTCAGACACTGACCATTTGTACTTTACTTTGACCTTGATATTAATGACAGACAAATTTCTGGTTTAACAGATGGATATGGTGATCAATAAGGTAACAAACATCATGATAGAGATACATATCTTTAATTCATCACAATTATTACATATAAATACTGCAACTTATTTGTTGATGCCTCTACAATAACCTTGTTGTGTCATCTTCCCCCCCCCCCAAAAAAAAAAAAAGAACATCAAAACCTGTCTTTGTGACCATGCAACTACTTAATAAGACATGTAACATTCTTGGAGTATCATTTGTACATTCTCATGAAAATTTCTGATCAGCAATTCATGATTTTGGATCAAAAGAGTTCAAATATGTCTAGGGGTGAATTAAAACTTGACTTAAATATGAATACCACTTACTTATATACGTTTCTGTTTGTGGCTTTTCCAGACAGTTTTCAACTCTAGTTATACATGCAAAGATCTAGATTCTTGTAATGATTTTTTTTGTCTGTGCTTTTGGAATAGATCCTCACCAACTTCTAATAGTTATTACAGTACTGAGAATATTTTGCGAATACATTGTTTGTAAATTAGTCATATGGAGTATTTGCTGCTGTTAATTCCAGTGCACCTTTTAAACAATATTCACCCTCGGTTAACACATTAGAACATATTTATATATTAACAATATGAGTTAACATCCTCTTCTGTTTTTTGCATACCACAGAGTTATCTGCCCTTGCAGGTAGGTATTGATTGTGACGTTATATGTTTAAAAACAATATGGATTTCACTCACAAAATAATGGTGTCACAATGGATACCTATGCGCAAGGGAGGAAACTCTGTAATATGCAGAGACAGAATATTTACAAGGGAGGTACAAGTAAACAATCATGTAATAATAATTTGAGCATTAAAACTCTCGACCTCTTACAAACAAAACTGACAACATGCACATAACATACCTTTCATCAGAACAAAGCTCTCTTTCTGTGATTGATTTTGGCTTTTGGAATGTGTATAATGTAATATTTAACATTTGTAGTAGCAAGCTGACATTTCATTTTTTGAGGATTGTAAAATATTTCTGGTGTTCAATAACTACCATGCATGTCCTTCAATTAATACATCTTTCGAAAAACAGCAAAAGTCTTTCAAGGAAATGTTGGTGATCACAAAAAATCACATAAATGTGTCATAATAAGGGTTTCAAGATCCTAAAACGATGTTGGTAGAGTACGATTTTCTGTCGATTAGTCACATCTATTCCAGTGATTATCACATCACAGAAATCACATCAAAATATGATGTCATAATTACAGGAAATGAGACTCATTGACAGCAAAGTGTGCCATACCATGTAGGCGATGGTACAAACATCAGGATTCCTTACTCCCTCCATTTTGAAAGTTGTTCACAAGTTTTGCGTCTGCTGCCATTCCATAGAAGACAGAATCTTGATTACTAAGGAGTTTGGCAGGTGAATCAAACTCTGCTATCTGGCCGTTACTAAGGACCATTACCCTGGGAAATTAAAAGGAAAACAATATACATTTAAATATACACAATATCTACATACATTTCTCCATTAACCATCGACTTGAAATTACATCCGGTTTTTTTCCCTATTTCAACAAATGAAGTGGCCTTTCATTACAATTAAACTTAAGATTGTGATAATTTCATGATGCATTAACCTTTTTTTGGTTATACTGTCAGGAGTTTTGAGAATTTCATATCCATTTGACATTCATGTTGTAATCTACATTGTTGGTTCATTAGCAAACATGTCAAGATGTGGAAATCTTGGCATGTGAATAGAAATATTAAAGTTATAGATGCATAACAAGAAAAACTACCATATCGCCAACAGTTTAAAAGCTTAAGTGAAAATATCAACACAGGTAATCATGTTTGCCAAGTGTATATATGTAACGTTTGGCTAGCTGAGATTTTGTTTTGGGTACTCAATTCTGTGTTAGCCAATTACAGTTATCTACCCTTTTTGGTAGGTAACAATTGTGACATCATTATTTCCTCAGCAAAACTCAAAACATTTTCTTAAAATATGAGGTAGTGCATGCACATACACATGCAGCGTCGTAACCAACACCTACACCCGCAAGGGCAGATAACTCTGTGCAGATACAGAATGAAACTTACTTGTCATAGTCAAGTACGGTGTTAAGACGGTGTGCGATGGACAGAACTGTACAGTCGTAGAACTCATTGTGTATGGTCTCCTGTATCAAAGCATCGGTCTGCATGTCTACAGCGGCTGTAGCTTCATCCAGGATCAGTACATTGGTCTTCTTCAGTAACGTCCTGGCCAGACACACTAACTGTCTTTGTCCTACACTGTTAATGTACAATACAGCTTCAATGATAACTTTTCACCAAGTCTAAAATTATTCCAGGACTTCTTTGTTTACTTCAGTATCTCCTGCCATCTAATAGTGTAAAATCATGATCAGTAATCTATCAAGGACAACCTACTATTTATTGTTATTTAACCTACAAAATAGCAATTTGAATTAATATTTTTCAGTTTCTAGTTTCCCTTATGTTGTATGGTATTTCTAAAATGTTTCGAAATATGGTGAAGCTCTTGACACAAAAACTTTGGGTTTCAATTTTTCAAGGTGTAGACGTACCAAGGGCAGTTTCAAATATGTAAACAGGTTATCTCCCCTTTATTTTGTTTTCAATAAATACATTATCAATATTTTGGTTGAAAAAAATTATAGTTAAGGTATTTTTTTTTTCTTTTCGAAAATGACTTCAAGACCATAAACACTGAAATATAAAGAAATAATTAATTGGGTTAATTTTTCAAAAGGAAGTGAAAACGAGCCAAGGTTACCTTCTAAAACAACCCGGGTGGTGTAAGTGCTAGGAGGAATAAAAGTAGCATTACCTGAAGTTCTGTCCTCCTTCCCCACACTGGTAACTAAGCATCCCCGGTAACGTCTTGATGAACTCACTAAGATGAGCCTGTTGTAATGCGGTCCATAGCTGGTCATCATTGTACTGGTCAAAAGGGTCAAGGTTCATCCGTAACGGCCCAGAAAACAACACAGGATCCTTGGGCAGAAATAACAAAAATAAATTTCACAGAAAACAGAACTGGGTCCAAGGAGTGAAATCTTAAATGACACAGAAAGCAGTAAAGGGATCTAGCACCATAAGCATCAATTAAGACAAATTATGCCCTAGAAAATAAATATGAGACACAATGCCACAAAACAAATATTGGTAAGGAGGAAAGTTGGAGTACCTGGAGAACAAACACCACCCTATGTGTAGCACCCGGCAACTACACCTCCAAATCAAATCCCAGAGATGGAGGGCCAGTGGTAAAATTTCGGAACATTTGAACATATTTCCACTTGCCTGCTAATAACATATGTATTACAAGTATGACTTTAATCCTTACCTGCGGTAGTATAGTGAGTTTGTCACGTAAGTTATGTAAACCAATGTCTGCGATCCTAACACCGTCGATGATGATGCTGCCTCCAGTGCCTTCAATCAGTCTGAACAGTGACAGTGTGAGGGATGACTTCCCCGCCCCAGTCCTCCCAACGATGCCAATCTGTAAATGAGCATGATTTAAAGGTTAGAAGAATTAAAGATAATTCAATAAATTTTTGTATGAAACAATTCATTACTTACTTAGTAAAGTAAATTAGAAGCAAAAGTACACCAAACTGAATTTCTCTTCTTTGGGTCAAAGGTTGTGGAATGGTCATTATGACTGACATTTTTAATCTTAAGCCTGAATCAAAGATAATTTTTCCCCATTTTCAGGACAGGACAAAACTTATATAATTACTCTAAACTTAATGACAGTAATAAACAATATCACACTTTACAACAGTTTTAAACCTTCAAAAACAGACTCTAAGTTGCTGATACAATTTGATTTTCTCAGCTGAATTTAAATATACCTTATCTCCCCCTAGTTTGAAACTTCTAGAAACAGATATGTCTCAAGAGGAAACATCAAAACTGAATCCAAAATTTAAGTGGCTATTTGAGACTAACAATAATATCCAGAAATATTGAAAAGTGTGTCTCTGATAAATTTTCTGCTGCCTGTAGCTTACCTTCTCACCATGGCGAATGTTGACAGAAATTCCCTTAAGAACTAGGTCAAGGTCATGTCTATATCTCATCTTGTAGTCCTGGAAAATTATCTCCCCTTGTCGTGGCCAGCCGGGAGGTGGAGGATTCTTACAGTACCATTCCGCCTATAGATAATAAATTGACTTAATATTTCATAACATTATGCTTGATTTTTCAGGGAATTCAAATATTCTAAATGCATGAAGAGAGTGTGTATGACATTCAACATTTAAAATAAAGACAAAAACAAGAGGCCCAAAAAGTAAAATAAACATTTAATATCAATATAACAATATGCCAGTTATATAATATTTTATTGTGACAATGTAGTTAGCCAAGTCTGTGGTGTATCAGAGTTATCCGCCCCTTTTTTCCGAATCACTTCTGTATATGAACTGTATCACTTTTTATTATATGCCTACGTGACGGTAGCTAGTACAAACAAGATGCTCTGTGTATCCATAACATATTAACAAATACTTTGGTGATGTTGGAAATTCTTCATCAAAATAAAATATTTTACCAGGCCACCTCAACCAGAGTCCAAACAAATCCTGGCCATGGTAATGTTATAATTCAGACATATTCCATCTTTGCACATTAAAGAGTTACTTCATTTTCAGGTAGGTAACCATCGTGACATCATTATTTTTGTGAACTAATTCAAGTTGCTTTCTCTGAGATATATGATGTTACTCTCAGAAACACACAATATCACAATCCACACCTATCCACAAGGGCAGATAACTCTGTAATATGCAAATACAGAAATATATGGCATACCTCTGACTGGACTTCAGAGTACTCCTTGATCCTCTCCACAGACACTGTATTACTCTGTAGGTCACTAATGTTTACCACCAACACGTTTAGTACACTCGTCGCCTGGCAACAGCAATGACATCAGTATATCAGAGAGTACAAGACAAATGTTGGATCACAAATATCAATGAATTCTCCCAAACATATTCTATAGCTGGTAATTTTCTCAGGGATTTCTCAATTCCACATGATATTGACTGAATTGTGGAAGTTAAGTCCACAAACTAATGAATAATGGGTATTATATAAATATTAATTTATTTCCTCCAAACTGGAGATCACAATTTCACATTACAATAATATTTATATAAATAAAGACAATGATATATGCAAAATTCTTATTGCCACATCATGACAAATTTGTTCAAATTGAATTTTCTTGTTTTAGGTTAAATTGTGAAATTATTAATTGAGACATTCTAACTTCTCTTCATTTAAGCCAATCATAACATATATCCAATCTGATTTTTTTCTTCAATTTGCTTTTATTAAAAATTTTTTAAAGACTTTTGACTATTGAATGTAGAGCAAAGAGGACATTTCAGAGGAACAGAATACAAGTTAAAAGTCAGAAACATATCAGCAACTAATTTCAGTTTCATGTTGTATAATGAAACAACACTGCGCGGTTAGCACACCTGTCATTTTTACCTGTAACGCATATGATATAGACAGACCAACCACTGCTCCGGACTGACCAGGTGAAAAAACACCAAATAAAGCTGCGGCTAGGATCAGTAAATTTCCCAACAGCTCCAGGCGGACTCCCAACCATCTACAGCATTCAAGGGGATTAAATTCTAAATTAGTTATATATTATCTACTTTTGCAATTCATTAAATATTTCAATATACAGTAAACCACATTTATAATGGACATACTTTTAACACGGTTCCTATAAGATATACATATGTAAGCAACACCATACTTGTACAACAAATAATGGTAATATTTTAATATTCATAGCAAAGTAATTTTGTTGGTCCCTTGAAATTCGATTTAAACATGTTTTAACATAATGAACTATCATTGCTAGTTGTAGATTTTAAGGAATCAATTTAATGTTATATTCATATTATAGAATGATGTATGGCATTACTGCTGACTAGAACACCTAGTCATTTCTTTTTAAACAATCATTCCATATTTTAATATTTAGAAATTAGAAGCTAAAAGACTTTAAAATCAGATTTGCATGAGAGGACACTACTGAGATACAACAACAGCAGTATCTTTCTTATCTTAACTAGCTGTGAATTTTAAAGTTTTGTAGTGATAATTATAGACGATGGCAGTTGCCACATACTGGCTACTGGTCAGTGGTTTTTCTCCAGGTACTCTGACTTTCCTTCACCAATAAACATGACATGTTCTAATTATTGACCCTGGCTGTAAATAGGATGTTAAACTAATAAAACAGATATAATGTAACAGAGACCTAGCTGACACAAAGTATGCATAGTAGAAGACGAGGTTTTGGTCGACGCGATCCATGGATTCCTTGATGAAGCGGTCCTGTGCTCGGTACGCCCGGATCACACTCGCCCCCGACACACTCTCGCTGAAATGATTATAGACTGGAGACCGCGTCATTGACTCAAGTCGCTTCAGCTGCCTTGACGTGGGGATGTAGAATTTCTATCATGGAAAAAAATGTAACAAAAGCTTTAAAAATATTAGACAATGAAATCATCTCAAAAACACAATCAAAAATATACTCTAATTAGTCAGTATGGACATCAATTTCACCTAAAATAGATGGTTCTAAACAAACATAGCATGGTTAAAACAAATAATCTACAAATCTAATAATAACTTTAACTATTGGGTAAGAATACTTGAAAAATGGCCGTTCACTTTCACATGATTCTAAGATCTAGTACACCTAAGATTTCAAAGAGAACACCTTGATATCTAAGAGTACACCTTGATATCTAAGAGTACACCTAAATTTCAGAAATAACAGGTATAATTATAGGTAATAAATTTCCTCACCAGTATGATGAAGTAGAGAACTGCCACAGGTACAATGATGATGAGAAACTGCGGGGTATTGACACTGACCACGATCACTGTACTTAGAGACAGGAAGAAGGTATTCAGTGAGATACGACACGTGATTGGCAGATTATTGTCCATGATATCCACATCACTCGAGAACCGGTTTATGATTCTACCGATCGGTGTCGTGTCGAAGAAGGTCATCGGACACCGCATGATGGTGAGAAGCATTTTCTGGTGAAGTTTACCGGCGGCGACCACCATCCTCACGGCTAGCATCAGACCATAGATCAGGACAAGGACAGCTGTGTGGGATCAAAATATTAATTAATAGTGTAATCTCTAATTATATATAAACTTTATTTATTTTACATCTGTTGCAAAACAAGTCACACAACTTGTACAAATCACTTCCAGAGGTTTCAATATCAGGCAGTACCCAGTACTTTTTGCCGGGTAAACTTAGCCGTGTAAAAGTACCCCCTGAAATTGCAATTGTAGCCCCTCTCCTGAAAGATAATGAAACCCATGCACTTCTAATGGCCCAGATGAAAGCTCAAGAGGGGTCTTAGAGTGGGAGGAAACAGGAATGAACTGAGAAAACCCATATGATCGGGAAGGTGACCCCTGATCTTTCCATGTCCTTACAGGGAATCAAATCTCAGCCAGCTAGATGAAAGGCTAGTAGCGTAACTACATCACCTTATCACCTCATATAATCTCTAATTCTTTTATGTTTTTTAATTTTCACAACATTCAAAACATAATGGTCTAGTAAAATTTGAAAATAATAGGACCAAGATTTAGTCTAATCTTTCACAAAATTATTGCACACAGCAATTTGAAATAAGAAATCAAATAGAGAAACCTACATTATATGTAAACAGTTCTCATGGTTTCAGTCTGGATTTAAGTCAACATACCATATAGTAAAATTGGGAAAAAAGAGAATCAGGGGTACTTACTGTGAAATCATTAATTTTCATGGGGGTTTAATTTTCGTGGATTCGTTTTTTGACCAAAATCAACGAATTTACATCCCCACGAAAATGTATATACCTATATAGACCAATGTCATGTAAGTTTATGCGTTCATACATTGTAGGATGATTATTTCCTCACTAAATAAGGTCTATTTGGGGACAAGCATGACAAGTTCATTACGAGTTTTTTATTATTTAGTAGAGAACAGTTACATATTATTCCGATTTTTGAATGACTTGATCTCCTTCTCATTGTAAGGTCTGGAGCTCCAACGCTCGTGAAAAGATCTTATAACTTTTTTTGTCGAGAACTTTATTACAGAAGGTTGCTTTCTCTGAGATTTTGATGTTTATCCCAGAAACACACAATATCAAATCCACACATATCCACAAGGGCAGATAACTCTGTATCATGCAAATACAGAAATATATGGCATACCTCTGACTGGACTTAGAGTACTCTTGATCCTCTCAGACACTGTTTACTCTGTAGGTCACTAATGTTTACACCAACACGTTTAGTACACTCGTGCCTGGCAACAGCAATGACATCAGTATATCAGAGAGTACAAGAATGTTGGATCACAATATCAATTGATTCTCCAAACATATTCTATAGCTGGTATTTTCTCAGGGATTTCTCAATTCCCACATGATATTGACTTGATTGTGGAAGTTAAGTCACAAACTAATGAATATGGGTATTATATAAATATTATTTATTTCCTCCAAACTGGGATCACAAATTTTACATTACAATAATATTTATATAAATAAAGACAATGATATATCAAAATTCTTATGGACATCATGACAAATTTGTTCAAATTCGAATTTTCTTGTTTAGGTTAAATTGTGAAATTATTAATTGAGACATTCTAACTTCTCTCATTTAGCCAAATGAATATAAACATATATCCAATCTGA
Source organism: Argopecten irradians irradians (assembly GCA_004382745.1). NCBI lineage: Eukaryota > Metazoa > Mollusca > Bivalvia > Pectinida > Pectinidae > Argopecten > Argopecten irradians. The sequence continues at coordinate 317,397 of SAYR01044025.1, forward strand.
TTTTTTTCTTCATTTGCCTTTTATTAAAAGAATTTTTAAGACTTTTGACTATTGGAATGTAGAGCAAAGAGGACATTTCAGAGGAACAGAAAACAAGTTAAAAGTCAGAAAATATCTGCAACTAATTTCGTTTCATGTTGTATAATGAAACAACACTGCGCGGTTGCACCTGTCATTTTTACCTGTAAACGCATATGATATAGACAGCCATGCTCCGGACTGACCAGGTGAAAAAACACCAATAAAGCTGCGGCTAGGATCAGTAAATTTCCCAACAGCTCAAGGGACTCCCAAACCATCTAACAGATTCAAAGGGATTAAATTTCTAAATTAGTTATATATTATCTACTACTTTTGCAAATTCATTAATATTTCAATATACAGTAAACCACATTTATAATGGACATACTTTTAACACGGTTCCTATAAGATATACATATGTACAGACACATATTTGTACAACAATAATGGTAAATTTTTAATATTCATAGCAAAGTAATTTTGTTGGTCCTTGAAATTCGATTTAAACATGTTTTGAATAATGAGACTATCATCTCAGTGTGTAGATTTTAAGGAATCGATTTATGTTATAATTCATATTATAGATGATGTATAGTCATTACTGCTGACTAGAACACTAGTCATTGTTTTTTAACAATCATTCCATATTTTTTAATTTAGAAATTAGAAGCTAAAAGACCTTTAATATCAGATTTGCATGAGAGGACACTACTGAGATACAAAAACAGCAGTATCTCTTTATCTTAACTAGCTGTGATTTTAAAGTTTTGTAGTGATAATTATAGACGAGTCGGCAGTTGCCACATACTGGCTACTGGTCGGTCGGTTTATTTTCCAGGTACTCTGACTTTCCTTCACCAATAAATCGACATGTTCTCTTATATGACCCTGGCTGTAATAGGATGTTAAACTAATTAAAACGATATAATGTAACAGAGACCTGCTGACACAAAGTATTGCATAGTAGAAGACGAGGTTTTGGTCGACGCGGGATCCATGGATTCTTGATGAAAGCGGGTCCTGTGCTCGGTAGGCACGGATCACACTCGCCCCCGACACACTCTCGCTGAAATGAATTATGAGACTGAGACCGCGTCATTGCTCAAAGTGCTTCAGGCTGCCTTGACGTGGGGATGTAGAATTTCTATCATGGAAAAAAATGTACAAAAGCTTTAAAAATATTAGACGCATGAAATCATTAAAACGACAATCCAAAAGTATTCTCTATTGTCAGTATGGGACATCAATTTCACTAAATAGGGTTCTAAACACCTAGCATGGTAAAGAACAATAATTACAAATCTAATAATAATTTAACTATTGGGTAGAATACTTGAAAAATGGCCGTTCCATTTCACATGATTCTAAGATCTAGTACACCTACAGATTTCAAAGAGAACACCTTGATATCTAAGAGTACACCTTGATATCTAAGAGTACAACTAAATTTCAGAAATAACAGGTATATTATAGGTATAAATTTCCTCACAGTATGATGAAGTATGAGAATGCACAGGTGCAATGATGATGAGAAAAACTGCGAGGGTATTGACACTGACCACGATCACTGTAACTTAGAGACGGAAAGAAGGTATTCAGATGAGATACGACACGTGATTGCAGATTATTGTCCATAGATATCCCATCATATCGAGAACTGTTTATGATTCTTACCGATCGGTGTCGTGTCGAAGAAGGTCATCGGACTCCGCATGATTGTGAGAAGCATTTTCTGGTGAAGTTTACCGGGGGGCGACCACCATCCTCACGGCTAGGCATCAGACGATAGAGATCAGGACAAAGACAGCTGTGTGGGGATCAAAATACTAGTTAATAGTGGTATCTCTAATTATATATAATATTATTTAGTTTTACATCTGTTGCAAAACAGTACACAACTTGCCAAATTTCCAGAGGTTTCAATATCAGGCAGTACCCAGTACTTTTGCCAGGTAAACTGTAGCCGTGTTAAAAGTCCCCTGAAATTGCCAGTTTGCTACCCTCCTCCTGAAAGATAATGAAACCCCTGTGGCAAGATGAAAGCTCAAGAGGGTTTAGAGTGGGAGGAACAGGAACTGAACTGAAACCCATATGATCGGGAAGGTGCCCCTGATCTTTCCATGTCCTTACAGGGAATCAATCCAGCAGCTAGGTGAAAGGCTAGTAGCGTAAACAATCACTGATCACTTATATAATCTTAATTCTTTTAGTGTTTTTAATTTTCACACATTCAAAAATAACGTCTAGTAAAATTTGAAATAATAGGACCAAGATTTGTCTAATCTTTCACCAAAATTATTGCACGAGCAATTTAAAAATAAGAAATAGAGAAACCTATATTATATTGTAACAGTTCTCATGGTTTCAGTCTGGATTTAATTCAACATACGATTTAGTAAAATTGGGAAAAAAGAAAATCAGCGGTGCTTATTGGGTCAAACAAGAGACATAGTCATTCCAGATCCGCTGCCAATGGAGATATCAAAGCTGAAGTAAGTTTGCATTGTTGGAGATAATTATGTGTATGAAAAAAATACAGGAAAAAGGAGTTTGAGCTAAAGAAAGATGGAGTTAATTCAAGTAAGGCGGGGCTGCAATTGTTGAGTCAGGTGAATGACAGTGCTTTACATTTATTAATTAGAA
>SAYR01044025.1:326892-337542 GCA_004382745.1 Argopecten irradians irradians
AGTTATAACACTCAAACTTACTGGATAACACAAGTTATAACCCTCAAACTTACTGGATAACACAAGTTATAACCCTGTGGACAACATAGTTATAACACTCAAACTTACTGGATAACACAAGTTATAACCCTCAAACTTACTGGATAACACAAGTTATAATCCTCAAACTTATTGGATAACACAAGATATTAAGTCAACATTATAAATATAATAGGTACTCTTATCTCTGATCTCTTTTTGCCTTACAGTAATACCTTTCCTCCAATCTCTCTTTCCCTACAGTAATACATTTTCTCCCATCTCTCTTTCCCTACAGTAATACAATTTCTCCCGTCTCTCTTTCCCTACAGTAATACATTTTCTCCACTATCTCTTGTCTTACAGTAATACCTTTCCTCCAATCTCTCTTTCCCTACAGTAATACATTTTCTCCACTATCTCTTGTCTTACAGTAATACCTTTCCTCCAATCTCTCTTTCCCTACAGTAATACATTTTCTCCACTATCTCTTGTCTTACAGTAATACCTTTTTCTCCAATCTCTCTTTCCCTACAGTAATACATTTTCTCCACTATCTCTTGTCTTACAGTAATACCTTTTCTCCCATCTCTCTTTCCCTACAGTAATACATTTTCTCCACTATCTCTTGTTTTACGGTAATACCTTTTCTCCCATCTCTCTTTCCTTACAGTAATACATTTTCTCCACTCTCTCTTTCCCTACAGTAATACAATTTCTCCCATCTCTCTTTCCTTACAGTAATACATTTTCTCCACTATCTCTTGTTTTACATTAATACGTTTGCTCCCATCTCTCTTTCCCTACAGTAATACATTTTCTCCACTATCTCTTGTTTTACAGTAATACCTTTTCTCCCATTTCTCTTTAAATTTCCTTACATTAATACCTTTTCTCCAATCTCTCTTGCCTTAAAGTAATACCTTCACTCTAATCTCTCTTGCCCTAAAGTAATATCTTTACTCCAATCTCTCTTGCCTTAAAGTAATACCTTTTCTCCAATCTCTCTTGCCCTAAAGTTATACCTTTTCTCCAATCTTTCTCGCCCTACTGTAATACCTTTTCTTCTATCTCTCTTTTCCTACAGTACAGTAATACCTTTTCTCTAATCTCTCACCCTACTGTAATACCTTTTCTTCTATCTCTCTTTCCCTACAGTACAGTAATACCTTTCCTCTAATCTCTCGCCCTACTGTTATACCTTTTCTCCAATCTCTTTTGCCCTACTGTAATACCTTTTCTCCCATCTCTCTTGCCCTACTGTAATACCTTTTCTCCAATCTCTTTTGCCCTAATGTAATACCTTTTCTCCCATCTCTCTCGCCCTACTGTAATACCTTTTCTCAAATCTCTCTTGCCCTAATGTAATACATTTTCTCCAATCTCTCTTTTCCTACTGTAATGCCTTTTCTCAAATCTCTCTTTCCGTAAAGTTATACATTTTCACCAAGCTCTCTTTCCCTACAATATAACATTTTTCTGTAATCTCCCTTATCCTACAGTTATACATTTTCTCAAATCTCTCTTCCCCTACAGTATAACATTTTTCTCCAGTCTCTCTTGCCCTACAGTACTACCTTTTCTCCAATCTCTCTTTCCCTACGGTAATAGCTTTTCTCCAATCTCTCTTGCCTTACAGTAATACCTTTTCTCCTATCTCTATTTGATCCCCACCAGGTAACATCTCCAGATCTGGTCCCAGTCCACAGGCCTCTATCACCTTCTTGTACTTTTTGGCAAGTAGCTGTTTACCGAACAGGATGTTGTTCATTAGTGTATTATTCTGAATCCAAGCTGCCTGGGGAACGTAGGCAACCTTTCCCTGTAATTAGTGGAAAAGAAGACATGTGCATATTTCATAGATAATTTTATGAGTTTTCATTAAAATTTCACATAAATGAATACAAAACACCAACAATTCTACTTTATATTTGTAAGAATTTTGGTATCAAAAATATTTTGCAGAAATTATAAGCTGAGCCAACTTATTGTCATGCCAATTTTAAATCCAAATGTCATACTCTTGGGTTTCCTGATGAGCATCACTTATGATGCATGACATCACAACTTCTAGCACAGCAAAGTCAAAAACATATACAAAACATATTACATGAACAAGTCAGTGGATACCAGGCATATTACCCAATAAAAACATTTATTTCCATGACAACACTTTTACTAGATTTAATTTGCTGGTGTTGACCTTGGGACTGACCTTGACTGTGACATTGCCCTGAAGTTTGTTGAGGTCGCCCAGTAGAGAGGAGATAAGGGAAGACTTCCCAGACCCGACCTGTCCCACAACTGCTACTAGCTGGCCGTCAGGGATATGGAAATGTATGCTGTGAAACACATGTACAAATGTATTTGATAGAAATGTATACTGTGGAGATCAGAACTACACAAAAATCTTGTATTTATTAATACTTCATACCAACAACAGTATTCACTGGCGATTTGACTCCTGTGAAAATTAACTTAGAGGTCATATTTGTATTTGTTTGGAAAACTTGGTAGACTCTCACCTCAGCATAGTACAAGGACATTATAAATGATGTCATTGGGAATTTTCATTATTAACTTAATATAAATAAATACCTTTGAAAAGCTAAGATATCTATGCCTTGAGAATTTTGTCAAATAATTATTTAACATTTTTCACACTACCATCATTTTACCATATGTATGCTGTGTTCTGCCAATAGCAACCCAATTAACAGCCAGAATCATTTAAGGACAACCTCTCATGAATGTAGTGAGTGTGTTTTGGGAGACTGTAGTATATGTTCATGTAGGGCTCCTTCGTAATACATGTAGTGGAACTGTTGCCTTTTTTATAGTGTTAGATTACTACATTTGTTGATTTTATATAGCAGATATTACAGAAAAACATAGTAAGGTTCATAGCATAGCTGGGTTTTTTTAAATGATGGGATATAAGTTTTATATTCAATCAAAAACTTGTATCAAGATTATTTCAATGCGTAAATGAGATACTTACTCTTTAAGTGTGGGCTGAGGCATTTCCCTATCCCAGATAAACGTACCATGATTGACTTCTACTGCATAGTCTGTACATATAACCACAGTAGTAAGTTTGAGCTTAAATTCTCAATAAATTGTTGTATATATTGGGGTCAAGGTTAGTATCACTCATACCGTATATCATAACTTACATAATATCTGTAAAGACATTGTTAGGGTCAAGGTCACAAAACACAATTATCACTTACCATTATTATCTGTAAAGTGAACATTGTTGGGGTCAAGGTCAACATCACTCATACCGTAATTCATAACTTACATAATATCTGTAAAGACATTGTTAGGGTCAAGGTCCCAGACATAATTATCACTTACCATTGTTATTTGTAAAGTGAATATTGTTGGGGTCAAGGTTAGTATCACTCATACCGTATATCATAACTTACATAATATCTGTAAAGACATTGTTAGGGTCAAGGTTCCAGACATAATTATCACTTACCGTTGATATCTGTAAAGTGCACATTGTTGGGGTCAAGGTCAGTACCACTCAGATAATTTCGGATTCTTTTGATGGATACCATTGCCTGTCAATCAATAAAACACTGCCGTTACAAAATCTACAGTTCTTTAGGACCTTTCATCAGCATCAGGGTTTTTACAGAAATAAATCTAGTAAGCTTATAGATATTTAAAGCCTACTTAGGGAATCTTTAGGAATATGTATGCCCTCTAATCATTTCATTTACCATATGATATGAATAAAAGCATTGCTTTGACACACTTTGAACAAATCATTTAAGATGTGCTACGTGGAAAGCAGAGGAGAACAAGAAACCTAGAGAAAATTACTTTACTAATTAAAATAACAGCACCTGACAAGTGGTCTACCAGAGCTGGAAGAGGTGGAGAATGTACTGAACTGTATTGTCTCCAACATCAAATACCATTTGTAGGGGATTAGTATTATTGTTCTATTTAACTTAATTTCAAAACAAGTAACCCAACACTCTAATAACAATTTTTTAAGCTCATTTAACATATTTCTGTACATTTGAATGTTACCTGAACCCCGTAGGAGATGAGCTGTGATAGCAGGTTTACTGGGACCCTTAAGATGTTGAAGAGGGCCAATGCTACAAACGCCTGGTCAGCCCTCAAAGTGTGTGTCTCTGACGTTACAACGTAAGTCGCAAAGGTAGCAAGCATCACCTGGAACCAAGAGCAACCATGAAATAGATGTGATTAAAATTCAAAATTGATCACTCAATCTATACCTAGCATTATATACATTCAGCTGTTATTATGAATTTTTTAATTTTTAATTCTTATACTCTACAGTTTTCAAAACATTTTGGTATCAACTTTCAAATGTAATTTTTGTTCTTGCCCAGAAGATTAGAACTTTAGTTATCTAATCTAAACGATTTCACCTTAACGGAAAATCAGAATTCAAGTGAAAATCTAGCCCCACATTATCCAAACAAATTTAAGCCAACTGACTCAAGACCTTTCAAGTTATTAATTTATTAATCAAACTTTATTTAGGGGGTGTTCCATTTTGGGTACTCAAACCTGCTGAAACACAGAGCTGGACTGAGCATACTTCCAGGCTCTATATTTATAAAAAATATGCACTGCTGACAAGTAAACAAATTATGAAATTAATATTAAAAGCATCTATTTGTTAAATGTTAAGAAAACTGGATTCAACCACACCTTAGAACATTTTTACAATTATTTTCAAAAAGTGTTCCAATATGGGTAGCGTCATGTTAAGGTTTAAACTTGAGTGAAGATGTTATCCTAAATAAGCAAATTAAAGGATCTCACTGAGTAAGTGAAAAGTTTGAGACTGAAGCCTACCACAAAAGGAGCCAGTAAGAAGCAGAAGGTTGTGAATCCCTGGAGATAGGCGATGTGTTTAAGTCTTGTTAGTTCCTGCTGACGGATGGCTAACACTTTCTCTGTGAAGGATGGCTCCCATGCATACATCTTCAATACCTACAGCAACAATATAACAGGATTAATGATATGCACACCATCAATACACAATTATAAATACTGGCAGGCGACCAATTCTCGCTAACTACTCATTCTTGCCATAGCATATGTATTTGTATTTCACATGATTCTTCAATCAATATTTTTAGAAATCTGCATTGTAGTGTCTTCTATCAGCAGATGATTTTTTTTAATTCACGAAAATTCACTTGTAACCATATCAATACACATACAGGGTAATTATAGTCTTTCATGATTGAAGCATCAACATATATTTATTTAAATCTGATTTTGAATAATCAGTTAAAATTTTGAAATGAATTGGACCTAAATACCTTCATTCCATTCAGGATCTCACTAAATAGTTTGATACGCTGTCCTTTATATCTGAGAACGAGGCCCTGAAACTTCCTCTGTTTCACAGCCACAAAGGAGTTGAGAGGCACCATCAGCATCAGAACTGCGAGCCCGGCCAAACAGGACGGACCGAGCTCCACGTACGTCCATAGCAGGTAGATACCTATAGTGACCTGTAGTGGCACCGTAAACAATGACCATAGATAGTTAAATGTATCCTGGATACGCTGGCAGTCGACAGACATGAGGTTGACCGTCTCCCCTAACGTGGTGCCTTTCTGTGTCTCACTGCTCATTGTCATTGCCTGTAGGAAGAAAGGACCGTGTAACATTCAGTGGAGAATAAACAATTCACACAATTGTGTCATATTAAGAGACAGCTTACATGTGTTAGACTTTATTTTACTACATCAACACATGCATACATTAATAAGTTTGGCCATTTGTAAGTAAAAGACTCCTGCTCATGGTGATCTGCAAAAATCTTTCAATAGGGCTAATGTTTATTCAATTATTTAATTGACATTTATTATTATTTGTATTGATAATAATTTATCAACTGAAAATGCTGCCTTCAAATGACCTTTCATAAAGGTTAATACAGCTGTTGTAACCAGAGGCATACAAATTAAACTACCGGTATTTTCACCATTCACCAATTTCACCATTCATCCAACATTGAAATATCAAGATACAGAAAACAACAATAAGAAAGATGAAGTTTAAGATATTTTATTCACAACAATCTGTAAAACAAAAGTCATTGATAAGACATTAAAGCATAAATTTCAAAATTTAATGCATATCAGTATTTAAATACAAAGCACTATTAATGATTTAACATACATAAACCATAATCATGTTAGAAAATATCATGACATCAATAAAACCAGGTAAAATACATTAATAGCACAAAATACAGTATAAGTAGCACTATAACATTTTATATCAATCAAAAATACACATCAAACATTCTGACAATATACAGCACTATATCATACATTCTCAACAGTAAGATTTGGTGTTGGGCTTCAGCAGCAACTGGGTAAGCAGCTCATACTAGGGGATCCACGCTGTCGCCGGCGTCTCTTGGAGATCTCGGACAAAGTCTTGGTGTTGTTGGTACGACTCCTCTTGTTGCTGAACCACTTCTTGACCTGCTCCTCCTTGATGTGTCCTTGGTTGGCGAGGCCGTAGATGACATCTGGGGATGGGTAGGGGTGTTCGGTGTTGAGGTAATACCATTCTTCCATCAGACGGATGGCCTTCCTGGAGAGAACGGGTCGGGACAGTGGACGAGTCGATGCTGACTGTGGCTCACTCTGGTGGCAGGTTCTCTCACAGGTTGCAGCGGTTAGTGTGTCAAGTTTGGTCTCAACATCATTCATGATGAGTTTAAGCTGGTTGTCATAGTAGCTGTTGATGGATGGGTGGTAGGTGGTGGGACTATCTCGTAGATTCTGTAGACGCTCCATCTCCACTGCTCCGGCCTGGTATCGGTAGAAGCTGGATAGCTGCTGGATCTCATCACCATGGACACTGTGGAGTTTCTTGAACATATCTTGGAGAAAGAGCTCTCTGTCAGACAAACTGAGGTAGGAGTTGGATTGAGGACTGGATCGGGTAGACTTCTTACACTCGTGGAGTAGGGCACTGAAGAATGGGTGGTTGAGAAGCGGGCTGGGTGGTGGAGAAGCTGACAAGCCGAAGAATGAGTCTGGTCTACCTTCAGAGATAGGGCTAGCACAAGTCTGGTAATCAGTGGTAGAAGTGGTATCATAATAAGGACTTGCAGGGAAGTTGTAGATGGTGTTGCAGCTTGGTGTTGTGGTGGTCTGGTCGCATGGGCTGGCTGGAAAGTAGTGGGGATAGGTAGCGGTAGTCTCGCAGTGGGGAAGGGTAGTGGTGGTCTCGCAGTGGGGACGGGTAGTGGTGGTCTCGCTGTGGGGATGGGTAGTGGTGGTCTCGCAGTGGGGACGGGTAGTGGTGGTCTCACAGTGGGGACGGGTAGTGGTGGTCTCACAGTTCGGACGGGTAGTGGTGGTCTGGTCGCATGGGCTGATTGGAAAGTAGTGGGGATAGGTAGTGGTGGTCTCGCAGTAGGGACGGGTACTGGTGGTCTCACAGAGGGGACGGGAAGTGGACGTCTCGCAGTGGGGATGGATAGTGGTGATCTCGCAGTAGGGAGGGGAAGTGGTGGTCTTGCAGTGGGGACGGGTAGTGGTGGTTGTGTAGTGGGGACGGGTAGTGGTGGTCTCACAGTGGGGACGGGTAGTGGCGGTCTCGCAGTGGGGACGGGTAGTGGTGGTCTGGTTGCATGGGCTGACTGGAAAGTAGTGGGGATAGGTAGTGGTGGTCTCACAGTAGGGATGGGTACTGATGGTCTCGAAATGGGGACGGGAAGTGGTGGTTTCGTAGTGGGGACGGGATGTGGTGGTTTCGTAGTGGGGCTGGGTAGTGGTGGTCTTGTTGTGGGGATGGGTAGTGGTGGTCTTGTTGTGGGGACGGGTAGTGGTGGTCCCGCAGTTGAGAGTTGTGGTGGTCTCGCAGTTGGGACGGGAAGTGGTGGTCTCGTAGTGGGGACGGGAAGTGGTGGTCTCGTAGTGGGGACGGGTAGTGGTGGTCTCGCAGTGGGGGTTGGTAGTGGTGGTCTTATAGTGGGTACCAGTAATATCATAGTAGGGACTTCCATGGTAGTTGTAGCTTGTGAAATCTGTGGTTTGGTAGTCGGGTTGTTTTGTACTCTTGGTCTGTTGGTCTCGAGCAAGGATATCTAGAATGTCGTCCAGAGTAGAGTTCCTATCCAGGAATGCAGCTTCAATGAGGACTGGCAAGGCGACATCAGGCTGAATGTCATAAGACATGGCAGTAGTTCTGAGTGATGTCAGGTTGTGGCAGATGTCAATCTTTGGCAGCTGAGTGATTTGTGACATTTCTGACACTTGACACTTTATTTATACTGAATTTCCTGGCTTGGATGTCAACACAGAAGTCTGTAATTGGCTGACACCAGTAACAGGAATTCATACCACAGTTAGCTCGGTCTGCCATTGGTGGAGCCTGCTGATTACTGGTAACTGTCTACTGTAACAGGTCATTCTGATTGGTTGATTGGTGAGGTGAACAGTTAATCTCACCTCTGATTGGTAGAGAAAGGTGACTTGATTTTACAGTAATCAATCCTGTAATCCTAATTGTCTAAGTGAACAGATTTCTAATCAAGGTAATTGTATTGTAGTCAGTCAGCTTACCTGTCTATTGTTATCTGTAGTACAGGTAAGGGTACTGTTACCTTGACTAATTACCTCACCTGGATGTTTCACACCTGACTATTGTTCCCTAAAGGACAGTTAATGATACTGTTACCTGTCTATTGTTCTCTACTGTTACCTTAATTACCTGAACACACTCTCACACCTGCCTATTGTTATGGGTGGCTTCCCAAGCTGATGCTCTAGGCCTGACATTCTTTTTACCCATTAATCAGCTAGTTTACACCTGTCTATTGTTTTGATCAAGCACCCAAGCCATTTCCTGTCTAATTACAGACTGTCCTTCATTACATGTTTATTAATTATATGTACTCATTAACTTTGCTATTCCTGACAGGCTGTTTATTACCTATTGGTGAATTTTTATTTTTTTCTATCAATTCAGATAATATGTAATATAATATTACCAAAACCACTAAATTCTAGCTATGTAACTAAAACACTAATTTCATAAAATCTCGCATGAAATAAACATAAATTGCAGATAAATTTTCATTGCATTCATCATATTGTTTGCTTTAATTAGTCATTGAAAGAGAATCTGAGTTAAATGATAAAGTAATAAAGAGGTACATGGAAGATGTCAGGTTCTATTCAAGTGGGAGGATTCATATGTTTGAAGTTGATGTGACCTTTAAATTGTCTATACATCAATTGTCTAGCACAAAAGGATGTGTAACTTATAATACATCCCCCTGTTGAACAAACACACACCTGCAATTATTATACCTTGAAACAATTTACAATATTATATCTCAAAAGATTCATAAATGATGTAATTTGTATTCTTTTTTAAAGATGCTCCACCGCTGACAAATGGTATTTTTTCACTATCAAAAAACAGGAGCAGACGATTAAGTTTGTTTTTTTCAGTTGAAAAAGTTATTTACTTTACACAATTACCAGCATTGAAAAGTTTGAGCTTCTAATTTTACTTCAAAATAAAAATATGAAAAATAATTAATTGCATCCCGAAAAAATTCCATGGCACTATATCCTAGATGGAATGAAGTACTGATTGCGCATGCACCAAAGGCAAAATGAATTATTTTATATTATTTTTTTTGTGTTAATTAAACATATATATACCCGATTATCACCAATAATTGCTCAAATGATGAATATCATTTACCCTCTGTCGGCGGTGAAACATCTTTAAGACTTCTTGCTCTCTTATTATATATTCACATAATTTTGGATAATGTACATTTTATGTTTCAGTGCGCCATATGCATAATGATAAAGACAGAACATGTAAAAGTCTGGTTTTGAAACCCAGGTCGAAGACATGATTTTAATACAAGCTTTTTCTTAGCGGAGTTTAAAGTTTAAAATATAGGTTACAGTGACATGGTTTTTGTGTGCGATATATTGTCTCATCTAGGTTTGCTCCTTAAAGTTCCTTTAAACTTATAGCACAGGAAATAACACCTAAACATGATTAGAATGAGTGAAGTACACAACACATGCCTTGTCCCCTACTTTGTTCCAACTAGGGAATACATGTACTAATAAATGAACACACTTATATTAATACAGAAAATTGATAGTGGTAGGAATTCCTGTAAGTCTAAAGTGACTGTTTGCATCATGTTCTGCATGAATTTTCATTGAGACGGCCAGGTCTGACGAAGAAAATATTGTCATATACACATTGATTGTTTTGTAAGCACAAAAAAAATTCAAGACCTGAAAATTAACTTAATTTCCTTTTGTTTATATATATTGTCCATTTACTTTGTACACAGAGATCCATGATGCTTAATAAATCAATTAAGGGTTTTCTACATTTAAAATTAGTGGTACTGTTCTATCATCAGGTATACAAGTAAACTCATATGGTATACACTCTAAGGGCACTATTTGTCCATATGAGTGAGTTTAGCATGGCCTAGCTGATAGTACAATACTAAGATAATTATGACAAGCCTATGTCACACACACATATATACACATCATCAATAAGCAAGGAAGATCTCTTAGTCATAGACACCTTCAATAAGTGAGATCACTT
>SAYR01044025.1:349566-367727 GCA_004382745.1 Argopecten irradians irradians
ATCTCCGCTTATCAAAGGTGTCTATGACTGAGTGATCTCCTTATGGAAGGTGTCCTATGACTGACGTGATCAACCTTATTGAAGGGTGTCTATGACTGAGTGATCTCCCTTATCAAAGGTGTCTATGACTGAGTGATCTCCCTTATCAAAGGTGTCTATGACTGAGTGATCTCCCTTATCAAAGGTGTCTATGACTGAGTGATCTCCCTTATCAAAGGTGTCTATGACTGAGTGATCTCCCTTATGGAAGGTGTCTATGACTGAGTGATCAACCTTATTGAAGGTGTCTATGACTGAGTGATCTCCCTTATCAAAGGTGTCTATGACTGAGTGATCTCCCTTATCAAAGGTGTCTATGACTGAGTGATCTCCCTTATCAAAGGTGTCTATGACTGAGTGATCTCCCTTATGGAAGGTGTCTATGACTGAGTGATCAACCTTATTGAAGGTGTCTATGACTGAGTGATCTCCCTTATCAAAGGTGTCTATGACTGAGTGATCTCCCTTATCAAAGGTGTCTATGACTGAGTGATCTCCCTTATGGAAGGTGTCTATGACTGAGTGATCAACCTTATTGAAGGTGTCTATGACTGAGTGATCAACCTTATTGAAGGTGTCTATCACTGAGTGATCTCCCTTATGGAAGGTGTCCTATGACTGAGTGGATCAACCTTATTGAAAGGTGTCTATGGACTGAGTGATCTCCTTATCGAAGGTGTCTATGACTGGAGTGATCAACCTTATTGAAGGTGCTCTATGACCCGAGTGATTTCCCTTATCAAAGGTGTCTATGACTGAGTGATGCCTCTTATCTGACCTTGTTTAGGTGTTATTTTCCTTTACTAAAAGTTCAAGGAACTCTCACATGATACAAATGTAACTTTGTATATGAAGCAAACCTAGATTGAGACAATATATCGCACACAAAACCATGTCACTGTAACCTATATTTTAAACTTTAAACTCAGCTAAGAAAAAGCTTGAATTAAAATCAATGTCCTTTGACCTCAATTTTAAAACTTTTGCATTTTTTTAGGTCATCTGACATTTTGAACTTCTTCTCAAGTTCTACCGGTGCGATTTGGCTGAAACTTTGCATGAAATGATCCTGACATGGTCCCGACAAAAGTATTGTTATTTGTTATTTTTCGGGTCGATTCGAAATCCAAGATGGCCGCCAAAGCCGCCATCTTCTGAAAACATATTTTGAATTCTTCTCAATTTCTACAGTGCGATTTGGCTGAAACTTGCATGAAATGATCCTGACATGGTCCCGACAAAGTGTTGTTTATTTTTCGGGTCGATCCGAAATCCAAGATGGCCGCCACAGCCGCCATCTTGAAAACACATTTTGAATCTTCTTCTCAAAGTTCTACTTGGTGGATTTGGCTGAACTTGCATGAAATGATCCTGACATGGTCCCGACAAAGTGTAATTATTTTTTGGGTCGATCTGAAATCCAAGATGGTCGCTACAGCCGCTATCTTGAAAACATATTTTGAACTTCTTCTCAAAGTTCTACGTGGCGATTTGGCTGAAACTTGCATGAAATGATCCTGACATGGTCCTGACAAAGTGTTGTTATTTTTCGGGTCGATCTAAAATCCAAGATGGTCCGCCAAGCAGACCGCCATCTTGAAAACACATTTTTGAACTTCTTCTCAAGTTCTACCAATTGCGATTTGACTGAAACTTGCATGAAATGATCCTGACATGGTCCGACAAAGTGTTATATTTTTCGGGTCGATCTGAAATCCAAGGATGGCTGCACAGCCGCCATCTTGAAAAAATATTTTTGGACTTCTTCTCAGTTCTACTGTGCGATTTGGCTGAAACTTGCATGAAATGATCCTGACATGGTCCCCGACAAAGTGGTATTATTTTTCGGGTCGATCTGAAATCCAAGATGGGTCCGCCACAGCGCCGCATCTTGAAAACTATTTTGAACTTGCTTCTCAAGTTTCTACCGGTGCGATTTGGCTGAAACTTGCATGAAATGATCCTGACATGGGTCCCTGACAAAGTGTTTGTTATTTTTCGGGTCGATCTGAAAATCCAAGATGGCCGCCCAGCCGCCATCTTGAAAACACATTTTGAACTTCTTCTCAAGTTCTACCATGGCGATTTTGGCTTGAAACTTGCAATGAAATGATCCTGACATGGGTCCCGACAAAGTGTTATTATTTTTTCGGGTCGATCTGAAATCCAAGATGGCTGCACAGCCGCCATCTTGAAAACATATTTTGAACTTCTTCTCAAGTTCTACCGGTGCGATTTGGCTGGAATTTGCATGAAATGATCCTGGCATTGTCTCCAAAGTGTTTTATTTTCGGGTCGATCTGAAATCCAAGATGCTGCCACAGCCGCTATCTTGAAAAACACATTTTGAACTTTCTCAAGTTCTACAGGTGCAATTTGGCTGAAACTTGCATGAAATGAACCTGACATGGTCCCGACAAAGTGTTGTTATTGTTCGGATCGATCCGAAATCCAAGATGGACGCCACAGCCGCCATCTTTGAAAACACATTTTGAACTTCTTCTCAAGTTCTACCGGTGCGATTTGGCTGAAAACTTGCATGAAATGATCCTGACATGGTCACGACAAAGTGTTGTTACATCTCTGTTGATCCCAAATCGAACATGGCTACCATGACACTATATCTAATTAATTTCCTACATGTTAAGGCCCTTTGGCCCCTTGTTTAAAATAAAATTTGTTGAAAGAAATTGAAAATGATCCTGACATGGTCCTGACAATGTGACCCTATAAAATTAATTTTACTATTGCCAAGGTAGTCAGATGACCGTTAAGGCCCTTTGGGCCTCTTGTCTTTCTTTATTATTATGCATATGGCGCACTGAAACATAAAATGTACATTATCCAAAGTTATGTGAATATATGATAGGAGAGCAAGAAGGCTTAAAAAATACAAATACATTTATTGAAAAGTTCGCAGTGGGGACGGGTAGTGGTGGTCTCGCAGTGGGGACGGGTAGTGGTGGTCTCGCAGTGGGGACGGGTAGTGGTGGTGTCGCAGTGGGGACGGGTAGTGGTGGTGTCGCAGTGGGGACGGGTTGTGGTGGTCTCGCTGTGGGGACAGGTAGTGGTGGTCTCGCAGTGGGGACGGGTAGTGGTGGTCTCGCAGTGGGGATGGGTAGTGGTGTTCTCGCAGTGGGGATGGGTAGTGGTGGTCTCGAGTGGTGGAACTCCCTCACTCAGGAAATCTAGCAGGTCATCAAGTTGAGTGTGACCGTCAAGAATGGTGGCTTCAATTATATCGGACAAGGTTGTGTCAGGCTTAACCTCAAATGGCATCGGTGAAGGGACGTCATAAGACATGGCAGTAATTCTGAGTGATGTCAGGTTGTGGCAGATGTCAACTTTGGCAGCTGAGTGATTTGTGACATTTTCTGACACTTGACACTTTATTTATACTGAATTTCCTGGCTTGGATGTCAACACAGAAGTCTGTCATTGGCTGACACCAGTAACAGGTATTCAAACTACAGTTACCTCGGTCTGCCATTGGTGGAGCCCACTGATTACAGGTAACTGTCTACAGTAACAGGACATTCTGATTGGTTGATTGGTGAGGTGAACAGTTAATCTCACCTCTGATTGGTAGAGAAAGGTGACTTGATTTTACAGTAATCACTCCTGTTATCCTAATTGTCCTAGTGAACAGATTTGTAATCAAGGTAATTGTATTGTAGTCAGTCAGCTTACTTGTCTATTGTTATCTGTAGTACAGGTAAGGGTACTGTTACCTTGACTAATTACCACACCTGGATGTTTCACACCTGTCTATTGTTCCCTAGAGGACAGTTAATGATACTGTTACCTGTCTATTGTTCTCTACTGTTACCTTAATTACCTGAACACACTCTCACACCTGCCTATTGTTATGGGTGGCTTCCCAAGCTGATTGACTAGGCTTGACCCTACCTGTTTACCATCATGTGTTATTATGGTCACTTTTATAATTTAAGTTATATTTAGATACTTTACATAATATTTTTTCTAATTTTCCAAAAAATAAACACTATGTATTGATTTTTTTTATATATTTTTGGTTATATAAATAAAGTATGCAAATAACTTAATTTTGATATATTATTTAAGAATGAATTATATCATCGATATACCTAATTAAAAAAATAAACACTGTGTATTGATTATTTATATATTTTTGGTTACTTGACTCAATTTTTTAAGTTTTTTCATATCCTTTCGACGGCCGGCAGGATTCGATCTTGACTCAGTTTTGATAGTAGGTTATAATATATACAAATGCCATCTTTGAAAGCAGTTTGCATCCATATTTTGGTTTGATGCCATTTTCACGATGATAACAAACAGTACATACTTCAAACAAGCAAAAACAGTCACCAGAAGTCCCCTAAAGGTCACCAGGCACGGGTCATGGGAGGCAGAAACCAGCGCGTGGGACTTTTTCTTTTTTTTTTGAAATCGGTGCTTTTTTCCCCACCGAATACACAGTACAGGTTTGATAATTAAAAGTCCACATACCTTTTTATAGATTGCCGATATCAACGCACTGCGAATCCTCATGCCAACAGTCATGCCAATTTTGAGGTTTTGGTGGTAAAAGACAGACTGGACGAGGGCTACAGACAGCATTAGTATAGCAGGAACATAGCCTCTCCACTGAGGAAGACTGTCACGATTGTCTGCATAGTTTATAATGTATCTGGTGACAAAGAAGAAAATTGTGCTTGAATTAAGCTCCTCCATCTATCAACAGGAAGATTTTCTAAGAATCCTCTTCTTACCTCTTCTTAGAAGAGTGCAAATCAAGTTTTCCTCAGGTCCTTATAGGTATCCTTATACACAGGGACTTTTTAATTAAAGAGATTATACTGTATATTCCACATACAACACAGCCACAGAACACAAGCAAACAGTGAAACATATCATAGTATATTCATACCTTCAACATCAACATGTATTACTGTACATGCATACTATATCATGTATCATCTTTATCAATTATGATTCTGTAACACCTTAACCGGCCAACAGTAGGAACAAGAGATCCCAGAGGGATCTTGGTGCCCACCAAAGATTGATCTATGTCTGACAATTCGACAGATGGATCTTTTCTCTTCTTTTCAAACTTCAACTATCAAATTCCAAGATGGCAGCCTGTCAGCCATCTTGTTGACCAATCTGTCCCAAAATGCACTATGCACAACAAGAGCCCAAGGGAAACCAACATATGGAATTTGAGACAGATCCCTGTAATACTAGTGAGAAATAGTGGTAACAAACTTCAACTACCAATATCCAAGATGGCTGCTATCTCGATTGGTCCCAAGATGAAATATGCACAATTATAGCCCAACAGGAACCTTCATACCGAATTTGAAAAAGATCCTTTCAGCACTTTCTAAGAAATAGCAGTACCAAATTTTTACCGACAAAATCCAAAATGGCTGCCTGGTAGCCATCTTGTTAACTGCTCAGTCTCAAAACCTAATATGAACAACTAAGGGTCTAGAGACACCTACAAATGAAGTTTGAGAATGATCCCTTTAGTAACTTCTGAAAAATAATGTTAACAAACTTTAACTATGAAAATCCAAGATGGCTGCCTGGCGGCCGTCTTGTAGACCGATAGGTCCCAAAATGCAATATGCAAACTAGGGCCCTAGGGGAACCTACATGTACATATGGAATTTGATAAAGAGTCCTTCAGTACTTTCTGAGAAAAGAATTGTTAACAGACAGACCACGGACGAATAACAATTTGAATAGCCCACCATCTGATTAATGATGGTGGGCTAAAAAACAAGAGAACCCAAATCGAAGAAAGCAAACATGGCTAGGCAGACTCCATCCTCAACATCCAAGGTGTTACTTGCACTGTCGTTACTACCAAACAATTGATAGTAACCCCAAGACGTTCAAGAATGGTCAGACCCATTCATCTAGAAAACTGTGTTATATATCTCATTCTGATCTATCAGATTTACTTCTCATCGATTAACTTTGTCAGAGCTCAACTTGATTTGCACTCTTCGAAGAAGAAAAGATGTCTTCACAGTAGATCTTCCACCTCATAGATGGAAGTGCTTCCAGAAGCAGCTAGAAGAGCTGCAAATCAAGTGCCTGGAAGTTATATTCTAGAAGTAGAAGGCAAATCGTATTTGGCTCAGTACTTCAAAATGAAACAGAGGGAAGTAACTCTGGTATATTTCAGTGAGAATAGTTACATTTGGTGTACATATCATGTTACAAAATTGTGTGTGTCACACTTGTCCACATGATCAAGGTACTACAAAGTTCTTTACTTACTGTAGTAGAACAGGGTTGATGAACTGAAGTACATCTGAGACAGATTTAAATATTACTGCACAGCCATAAGTAGGTCCAAAAGTCTTAAACAGAGCTTGGAATAGTGAAGGTTTATGTTTAGGTATGTCAGGTTTTCCATAGCCATTTTTGATTCCGAGAGAATTTTTATCGGTTTCAGATTCCAAGAGGAGTGGGGTTTTCTCCGTGAAAGTGGAGACAAAGGAACGGTTGTTAAACTGACTAGCAGTACTGTTACTGGATCCAGACAATGACACGGATCTGAAATAAAACATAAAAGTTAGGCAATACTTTCAGTTTGTATTGTGATCAGAGTGCAATATGGAGACAGATACCATAATAATGGGAGTACATGTATCACAATCATGCATATCAGGAGTGTATATGGTATTATTTTTATTGCAAAAGAAAGTTTTCATGAAGAATAAAGAGGCAGTTCATCAACAAGACATTTTTAGCATACCCATCATTATTTAAGACTTCTCTTCCAAGCTTCCTCTAACTTTGACTTTTGCTGACATTTTATTTCTCATGAGGCTCTAATTTTGAGCTCTTCTCATATTATTTAGACTTCTTCTGACCTAATTTTTTCATGCGTCCCTATCTTTGAACTTCTCAAACTTCAAATTTCTCCAAATTTGACCTTCTCTGACTTTGACCTTACCCATCATTATTAAGACTTTTGGTGACCTCCTTCTCCCATGCAGTCTCTAACTTAGGAGCTAACACTTGACTTTTATCCCATGGATTCAGTGTCCATAAATCATCAATCTCTAGTGGCCTTTTGAATGCCTTTACTACCAATCTGTGAAGACAACAACATATCAACATGTGGCAAAGTTCATCCTGTAAAATACATAGTAAGATTACCGAACCTTGAACTTCATATTGCTATTTTTAAACTATTACTACTTCAGAAAATTGCTAATTTCTTATGTATTCTTACAGCTGATGCATAATTCTGGAAAATAATTATGAAGCAATTCCATCTTTATATATTTCAGTTACCTCCCTTGCAATAAGATATCCATTATTTTGTAATTACCATAAGTGATTGTCCAAAAATCTACTTGAAAATCTAAAATTTTCGAAAGATCACACTTCACGACCTTAGACTTAAACTTTGACTTTGCCTTGTATTTGAATTAATAGCCAACCAAAATTGCCGTTACATCCAGTAACATCATCTGTGATTGGCTATAGTTATTTTCAGACTAAAGATGGTTTTATAATCTTGGGAACTGGGAAGTCTGATGCCATATACACATGCAGTTTCTCACCCATTCATCCACCAGAAATAGAGCTGATTCAATATGGACACACTCCCTTCTGGACATTGCTCCTGTTCAAACAAAAACATAGCATTATTCATCTACATACCCAACCCAAGCATCATTCATCATTTGTATGTATGACACCCTACTTCAATCATAGGAGGAGCCAGGGTGATGGTTAGACATATGTACAATCTTGTACTACATGATACTTCCTTTATAGTCCTGTAAAATCTAAGCATGATTTTAAACACTAGTGATCTGTTGATGACAATTTGCACCTTAATGTACCTGATTACTCTTTGATGTGTTTCCTTTGCTTTTTCTTCAAAATGTTCGCAAATATACTGTATTTAAAGGCCCATTACCTTTCCCGAGCAAAATATCAAGGTTTCTTAAAAAACATTAATAACATCAGAAAATGCATACCGGTGACCTAAAATAAGGTTACGACACCAAACATATGCAAGATTTCCTGCGTAACATATGAAAACAGTGGAGAGTCAATTCGTTGTTTTGCCGTCTGGCGCAGTGATAGTCAACTACTGCGTGGTATTTAGGATGACGGCGGGAAACATAATACGACCCGCGTTATGAAAATAAACATTTTATTTATTTTAATCAAATCGTTCAGAAGGTGATGATAAATGTAGTGTTAACGGTAAGTTAACAATTTTTGCGACTCTACAAAATTATCGATCTTGTTTTATATTCCCATTTTAAAAATTAAAAGCCGTTTCGGAAAGGTAGTGGGCCTTTAACAAAGGTATTAAAGAATATTACACAAAACTCATATACTCCTGAAAACACATTTGGACTTATGAAAATTTAGTGGTAAATGTGTTTAAAATTACATATTTTCTATGCCTTAACACACATGGATAACACCTTAATTTGATATCTTCATTATTTTTTTTACCTTTTCCTCATTGTCCAGTATATATAACTTGTGCTCCGCAAAACAGTGTAGAAGGAGTTGTAATATCAGTAGTGGGAAATAGCAGAAAAAGGTGACAAATAGGAACAAATCGGTCTTATAATCCTGTAAAATCAAACAAATGGACACAAATTTTGATAGTGTTAATTACTATATATAATAATCAGACAAGAGCAACTACTGATAGGTGTTATTCTATATTTGCATATTACAAAGTTATCTGCCCTTGTGTAGATACTGACTGACGTCATGTCTTTGTGAACGTAACATCGTATTTTTCAGAAAAAACGACATGAGTTTCACCAAGGACTTATAAATGAGAAGGTTTCGTGACTGTCGATCGCTTTACATTACTAAACATCACGCGAGACGCCTATGAACTGGGAATAAAAACCATTTTTCTCAACAAATACTTGTCTTATCGAATCAAACAAAACACCAATGTAAAGATTATTAAATTTCACGTTTATCACTTGCTTTTAGGACGAAAGATTTAGAGGATATGTCTTAAATTTTCGTTCAAAAATATGACAGCTCATGAAATGACGGCCCGCTTCAGAAAGTAAGACGGTAACCCTCGCACCCGCAAGCTACATCAAAGGCTGCGCCGGCGGATATCAAAGGAAAATCAGTCGACGCCCAATGTCACGGTCAGTGCACAAACACAAAAGCTCCTGCCTTGTACTTCCCCAAAACCCAGTGTGACTTATCCTTCTCATATACGTCCTTGGTTTCATTCACATAATAATGACGTTACAATGGATACCTAACCACAAGGGAAGTAACTCTGTAATATGAAAATATGGAATACTCCAGTCTGTAAAATTAAAATATTCCCTGTAGTACAGAAATCAGTTTGCTGATTCTAAAATGTTAAAACAAAAACTTGTGAATAGCAGTCAACTTGCCGTTTAATACTGTAAACCAGCTTTCTTTTGCATGTGATCCATGAATTATCATCTACATCATATTTATTTATAAAATTTCCATTCAATTTTTCAATCCACAAATTTTAATCTTTGCTAACTTATTTTGAAATGAAAATCGCTACTTGGATCAGGAAATACACAAAAGTAAATCGTATGCAAAGAGTTGGTTTATAAAATCTACCATACTACATTTATCTGTAAGTGAGGCACATTTATCTGTAAGTGAGGCACATTTATCTGTAAGTGAGGCACATTTATCTGTAAGTGAGGTGTGTGTATTCTAGATTGTATTAGGTACCATTGCTTAGTAAACAGTATGGAGAAGTCTGTCCTCAATCTAGGAGTTACCCTGTTTGATGAGAGTGTTTGTAATCGTAACCCCTGGAAGTTAAGGATGCCTTATTTATAAATAAAGTGAGTATAGGTATACCTTACTCCACTAATAAGTTTAATACACTGTGTATATAGGTTTTATACTCAATTCAAAAATGGTGAGCTAGTGTATATACTGTAACGACAGTCTGCCACTTTAAGCACTAGTCCAATGCCCATGACTAGTAATTTTACAGTGTTTATGAGATTATTTCAGTCTGGATGCATCATTTTGTGAGAATTTGTGTTCACGAAGGCGTCCAGACAGTAATTTGAGTAAGAATTGAAGTGGTGAAGCAAAACGGCTGTATATTTAACTTGGACTAGTGATTAAATAGTCGGGCTAGTAAAATTTTGGGGTTTACAAGTCCAAATGACTATAGCAGGTGTCTACAAAGTTCATGTATGGGGTAAAAATACTCTTCTTTTTTTTTCATTTTACTGTATTTTGGTAAATTGAAATGGAAGGTACCATGTCTCATTTGTAAGATTTTTCTGTGTATCATACCTCACTTAAAATTTTGGTGTATGTCAGTATAACTGTTGATATCATACCTCACTTAAAATTTTAGTGTATGTCGGTATAACTGTTGATATCATACCTCACTTAAAATTTTGGTGTATGTCGGTATAACTGTTGATATCATACCTCACTTAAAATTTTAGTATATGTCGGTAAATATCATACTTCACTTAAAATTTTAGTATATGTCGGTAAAACTGTTGATATCATACCTCACTTAAAATTTTAGTATATATGTCGGTATAACTGTTGATATCATACCTCACTTAAAATTTTAGTATATGTCGGTATAACTGTTGATATCATACCTCACTTAAAATTTTAGTATATATGTCGGTATAACTGTTGATATCATACCTCACTTAAAATTTTAGTATATGTCGGTATAACTGTTGATATCATACCTCACTAAAAATTTTGGTGTATGTCGGTATAACTTTGGGTATCATACCTCACTTAAAATTTTGGTGTATGTCGGTATAATTCCAGCGACGACCATTAACAGCCAGAAGAGAAACAGCAGACCTGACGTTTGGATCCCTTTAATCCTGAGGATGTGTGTCAGTAGGCCTGATAACATCTAGGAATATCAAAACACAAAGTCAACAGGACATCTCAACAATCACATCATGATACATACCAAGTCTGGTCCCAAAGAAAAAATTTCATTTGAGAGGTATTTTTGCCACATCAAATGTGTATGGAGATTTATTGGATTGGTGCCTAAAATGCTAACCCGATGCATGTTCTAGTCGAACCATGAATCGATTATCCTGTCACCACACAAACTTTTGAAACTGAGATTTGAAATCAAGCTCCATTTACAAATGAATAATTGAAGCTCCATCTACAAATGTATAATTGAAGCTCAATTTAAAGATGTATAATTAATTTATGGCACAAATAAATAATCATAAATCAGTATTTTCATATTTTTTTCAATTCATTGATGTGCAAGTCTTTGATTAATGTATGTTGTACCACATACTTGCGAATTTTCCAGTTTCTGAGTTCGAGATCAATCTTAAAACTATCATATCAATAACTTGTGCACCATGGCTTAATCCAGTGTTACCATATCTAAGATACATGTATGTAGTAATACTTACAAAAGCCACTATTTTGAGGCTGCAGGCGATAGCTATAGCTATAGGAAAATCTTCTTGTACTTGTGTCTGGTACACAAGCTCAACCAAAACCAGACATATCAGTAATACATTTACCAACTGTAACAGAAAGTAACCAGTCAGCATTGCCAGAGAGTGTGACTGGGTATATCTTTTAATTATCATTCAGTTTTTTTTATCATATGATAATAAATTCATATAAGCAATGCTATTAGCCGAAATTCCATTACGAGTGTGGCCAGAAACATCAGTATGCCATCACAAGTGCAGTTTAGAGTGATTTATAATTAACTGTACAAGATCTGTACTATGAAGTTTCAGACTTAATAATCACAACTTTACCAGTTTTGCGACATGGAAACAGCAACATGGACTTGCAATGTTGATTTTGCCGTTGGACTGTTTGTATAAGTAATACAGGTAGAACGGGAAGGACAGCAGTAGTACTCCACACGGTATCCATACTAACAAGGTCTGCTGGAAACACTCGCTGAACTCAGGAAACGAACCATCAATTATCTCTGAAAAATTCTGTGGATAAAGACAGTTCATATTAAAAAAGAATTATTTGTGAGTATGTTGTGCAGTGTATATTCGTTTATGGTTTCTAACTTCCAAATTATTTTGTGTGGGTTGAAATATTTGTGGTTCGCAGATAGAACAATTGTACTGTATTCGACCCAATAAGGGTCCATGTCCCTATAAGCGCCCCTCACCATTTTTGAGGCCTCAATTACAATCGCCTAGGCATAAAAGACCAAAACTACACAAAACTGTAAAGATTTGCAAGAATTTTGTCTTATCAGCATCTTTTCATTATGATTTTTACAAATTTTTAAACGTCCTGTGCGCTTATTGGGTCAAATACGGTAACAATATTATGTAAAACAATTTTCTTTGTTTTTACATTCATGGTACCATAACAACCATGATAATTTCTACACAACAAAAATTTTAAATTATACAGTATATGTTCATAGTAACATGTCTATAAGGAAGCTATTCAGTTAGTAATAGATCCCAGAGGGATCTTGGCACCCACCAGCAAATGATTGTTAATTAAAGTAAACAGGGGCCTTTTGCTTTTTAAACTTCAACTATCAAAATCCAAGATGGCAGCCTGTCAAGTCATCTTGTTAATCCATTGGTCCCAAAATACAAACCTAGGACACCAGGGGAATCAACATATGAGATTTGAGACAGATCCCTTCAGTACACTCTGAGAAATAGCGGTAACAAGAATTGTTTAACAGACAGAATGGACGACAGACCACAGACGAATAGTGATTTGAACAGTCCACTATCTGATGATACTGATAAAAGACTAATAATAGTGATATTAAGTAGCAGTAAAATCACTACAGTACATACTTTCTGAGAAATAGCAATAGCAAGCTTCAATCGACAAATTTTAAGATGACTGCCTGTCTGCTATTCTGAATTTCAATTGTTTCCAAAATGCAATATACAAGCATTTTGGTCCCAGAATGCAATTAACTAGGCACCAAATTGAACCTACATATTAAATTTGAGAGAGATATCTTCAGTACTTTTTGAGAAATTGCGCAGCAATAAGAATTGTTTATGGACAGATAGAGGTATAGATCTAGACCACAGACAAAAGGCAATTTGTATAGAGGCTCAGAGACACATATATATTATATAGTATACCATCTATTTCTCTGATTAAGCTAAAAAAAAACATCAAGCACCATACATTAAGGAATTTAGAAATTCTTAAGACTTATGTTTTAAAGGCCCACTACCTTTCTGGAAATTTTATTTTCTTAAAATCAATTGGCGGTATAATAGCATCAGAAAATGTATATTGATGGCCTAAGATGAGATAACAACACCAAACAAATGCAAGTTTTCCTTCTCAATCTATGTTAAAACTGCATATTAATTTTGCTGTTTAGCCGTCTGGCGCAATTAATATAACGTGTACATGCATATGTGGTAATAAGAATTTGATATATTTAAAATAAATTGTTCACTTATGAAGATAAGTGTAGTATTAATGGTAATTAAGTTAATAACTTTTTGGAACCTACAAAATTATCAATCTTGTTAAATATATCCCCATTTTAAAGGGACAATTCAGTCTAAGATAACATTACAATTTCTCCATATATCGTGAAAAAACCCAGTTCTAATGGAAATTAGACCAGTCGGTTTTACTATGATATGCCTGAAAAGCCCATGGTTGTGACATGTGTGTAGATGTTCAAACTCCCTCGCAGTCCGCCATTACACATTGTGGTCGAACTTCTTGTATGCCAAACCTTGTCCCTTGCTCGTAGAGTAATGCAACTTTTGTCTAAAACTGCTCAAATCACTCTGACAGTAGTGTGTTTACCTTATTAGGTGAATTGTCTTGCCTAAAATCATTTTATCACCTCCACAGTGGTTATGTTGTTTATTTGTTTAACGTGTGGAATAGTCAAGATAATGAATTGATTGAGGCCCGTAAGGGCCGAGAACTATTCATGATCATTATCTTGACTATTCCACAGTTTGAGTTGTTTCTCATACTTAAAACATGGCACTGAATGTCACTGGTTCTCTCCACTTTAATTACACTGGGTATTGTTTAACTATTCCACAGCTCCAGGTAAACCCTTACTACCTATTTAAACCTTGAGACCTATTCTTGATTCATTTATTTACCTCACTAGGAGAACAAGAATCATGATTTGCATGATTTATTTTAAAATCCATGCACAGGTACTATATGGTACTCACACTGAGACATTTACTCAGTTTAGTTTTCACTGTTCAACATGGAGGACCATAAATATGTATTCATTGTTGTAGCTCTGTATATGCAATAGTGATGATTTTTGGATATGAATTTGAAGTGATTTGGGTAAAAATCTTTTCCCATGCAGCACAGGCCTTAGTGTGAAGTTTAGAAGAAGAAAAAAACAACAAAATAATCCCCAACGTTTTGGATATATACACAAAATAGTGAAATCCTGTTGCAAAAGAGTGTGTTTTTTGAAAGTATTTCTTGGGAACTATTATCTTCTTGAAAGGTGTTGGGATGTAAATTTGTTTGCAATTGATTGATGCCATTTTTATGGAATATGAAGTGATTTGGATATACAAAATATGGAGAAAAAAAGCATGTCAAGCATCTGTAATTTCATTTTGGCAGAAAATTCAGCATTTATCTCATGGGATTTAATCTTCTCTCTTCTAGATTTGTTGAAATTAATTCTTTTTTGGGTTATGGATACAGTGGCTGTGAAAGAACTTATCAAATTTATTTTGGAATGAAGAGATGAAAATTGTATGCATATATACATTTTTTTTTTTTTTTTTTTTGGACTTCTTAAGTTAGATTTTAGAATATATTTGTGGATACAAGAGACAGATTCAGAAGTCTTGTCTCCCATCATCCGTAGCGAGCTTAGGTAGTACGTCGGTCACGAAGACTTTCAGTAAGTATAACGCTCAGATTAATCTGATCGTGGTATGGAAGTGTGACTGGAATGGGTCTATCATATCGGGCGTGGAAAGAATTTATTCGTTTGTGATCTTTTATGGCAAATTATACTTTACCGAGGATAATTGCTTAATTATGATACTGAATGAGTGATATGTGGAATACTAATTAAAGTACAGGAAAATACAAAGATTTTATCTGAAAAGTGAGATGGCTGAAGCTGGGAAACTTTACCTGAAAATTCTGCAGAAGTTCCCGTATTTGGGTAAATATTTGTTCTTATAGCTAATTAAGAATATTTACGAGGACTTCACTGTATCATGGTTTATGATTACACACCCTATGGTGTATATTTAGAAAAATATGTTCTTGGAATTACTATTAAGTCGATACGAATAGCATTTATCAAATATAATTAATGGATTTAAAATTTAGTTAGAAAATATATTCTCAGAATAAACTAACTACGTACAGTATATCCACACACACACACACACACACACACACACACACACACACACACACACACACACACACACACACACACACACACACACACACACACCCACAACACACACACACACACACATATATATATAAACAGTAACTAATTGTCGGATCCCCGTTACTTTGGTGAAATGCTTCCGACAGTGAGATAGCAAGTTATAGAAGGCAAAAGTTCACTACAAAGAGATACAAAACGAATGTACAGCTATTATATCATATGTACAAGGACGTACATATCTCACTTATAATCCTTGCATGTACTTAATACCGCAGCCTCTTAAACGTACGCACATTAGAGCACGTAAACACATTACAAATAGGGAAGGCCGTCCTAAGTTTTAAAGTAAATTACCTTGACATCAAGTATGTAGCATCAAACTTACTCTTACGCAACGATGACGTGTTACCAATCAGTTTCTTAGTAGAGCGCTGATACTAGATTATCTCCCTAGTTTGGACGCAGAGACAAAAAGTTGAACTTTTTTCGTGATTTTAAATATTCCAGAGACAATGGCTCAGTCTTGTATAATATGAATTGTCGGTTATTATTGAGATTTCATCGCAATGAGATGGTCGATTTCACATGTACTGACAACTGTCTTCTAACTTACCCATATAAATAGAGCGTCATAATTGTGGTTTTGTTTTTCTTACTATTAAACCAGATTGTTTCTGATTAAACCCACAGGGGCCACTCAATGAAAATGGATGTTGTCAACATGTTTTGTATTTGTGGATGGACTGATGAGTATATATGACAGTCATGTGATTTTTTTTCGAAAAATACGAGATTTGAAAAATTATTAAAAAATCGGGATATTTGCTATAAATCTGTTTAGATACAAAACATGTATGACAACATCCATTTTCACTGAGTTGACACCCTGTGATTAAACCATTATACTACATATAATATGGTGCTCCTAACCAAACTTTAACTCGGAAGGACATCATTATCACTTTAAACACTACTACTAATTTCAGGCTGTGGGATTCAGAGGCTGTGAATCGTAGTGATGCCTAAACTCTACTTATAGCTTTTTCCTTAAAAAGTATAAGTCTATTCTTATCAATCTTGGAATATAGCTAAATGCCATCATTAGATCGATCACATCAACACATTTTATTTGCAGGATTCCGATTTCGGACGTGGGATTCAGGGCTGTGAAACTTACTAGCCTAGGGATAAATCATCAATGCGCTACTCGGGCGATACTTAGATCTATATATTACGCGTAATTCTTGTATAGATCCAGATCTATATAGGCTTTAAAATGTTTTAAAGCAAATATTTTTAACCATGTAAAGTTTATATTAACTCGGGAGGGTTGTCTACATTAGTATCACATGAATACAGGTACGAGTGATAAGTTTAATTTGGAGCGCGAAAAATGTTGCGCGAGAATTTGCGAGATTTTGCACCTGCTGATGGAGAGGGACGTGCGCGCCATGTTTCATTCTGGACCGGATTGACCATTGACCTTTTAGGGACCACTATAGATTTAGGTATAGATCGCAGTTGAAGGTCAAACTTGCTGTTAAGGTCATTTGGAATACTAATGTTAGCTACGTACATGTCCTGTCTGTACCAGAAACATATATATATATATGTATATATATATTTCTGACTGTACATAACACAAACTGTATCGGTCCTGACTACTGTGACAAAACTTTCATTTATGAGAAATTCGAAAGGTAGATTTAGACACAGGGCCTCGTTACTAAATATCATCATTAGTAACGAGGCCCTGTGGTCTAGGTTAACGTTTATGGCAATCCTTATATTAATAAAATTTGGTTTATGGTCGCATCAAGGACGTCAAACACACATATACATTGTATATATGTTTCTGTAAAGGACGTAAATCCTTGGGTCACATTTATAGGGAAAACATGCAATTAAGGGAGCGATATCGATTCATGATTTTGGATATACTTATATACTGTAGTGTACATGTATCTGCACATGTGTATCTTTACATATGCATGTACTTAGTTAATTACGAGTGTATGTAATCATCATACCAGGCGTTTATAGAGATCATGCAGAAAAATTATATCCACATGTACATGTAGATACAAAATAATGTATATCATATTGTATTTATTTTGTTTCTAAATATGTTTTTGGTTATTTGTCTTAAAATTTCATAATCTTACATTAACAACATTATTTTTATCATTTGACACTTTGATTTCTCGCTAAATAAGCAATTATTAAAACATGGCTGTGATGTCATCTATTGTTATAGCTTGAGGTATAGTCGGAGCAAAGTCTTCTATTATCACCTTTTACTGTGGAATAGTTACCTTTTTGCTGTGGAATAGTTGTTTGTGAACTATTCCATGGGAAAAGTTATAGTGACTCAGGTGACAATAGCTTAGCATGTAATCAGAAATACATCCTCATTCATTAAATCCTCGGAGAGATGGGTGAAAGATTAACCCAGGTACTTGTCAACGTTGTTGTGATCGCACAGTATTTGTAAACTTATTTTCATAATACCGATATACATATACATGTATATATGCATACAATTTTCATCTCTTCATTCCAAAATAAATTTGATAAGTTCTTTCACAGCCACTGTATCCATAACCCAAAAAAGAATTAATTTCAACAAATCTAGAAGAGAGAAGATTAAATCCCATGAGATAAATGCTGAATTTTCTGCCAAAATGAAATTACAGATGCTTGA
>SAYR01044025.1:367737-436399 GCA_004382745.1 Argopecten irradians irradians
TAGTAACGAGGCCCTGTGGTCTAGGTTAACGTTTATGGCAATCCTTATATTAATAAAATTTGGTTTATGGTCGCATCAAGGACGTCAAACACACATATACATTGTATACTTGGGTCACATTATATATATATTAATCTCATTTGAAACCCTTTGTTTTTTCTGTTTACTTCCAATTAACATAACTTTAGTTTTTTCAGTGTTAATGACCATTTTGTTAGTTTCACACCAACTTTTAACATTTACGAAGTCCGATTGTAGACAAGACTCAATAACATCAGTTTTCTTGTCTGCTACTTGCATGGATGTGTCATCAGCATACATAAAAACTTCACATTGTTTACAATGGAGAGGCGTATCGTTTACATATAATAAAAACATCAGGGGACCAATAATCGAACCCTGTGTTACGCCAGTTAAAATTTCACATGGGTCGCTAAGCGATGATTTAAAACATACAGTCTGAAAACGATTGGACAGTAATAGTAATATGCTGTGGTTAACAAGGTCGAAAGCCTTTCTAAAATCAACATACATAACACCAATGAGGTTTCCTTTATCAATTTCCTCGTACCATCTATTGGATAATGCTATAAGAGCAGTTTGACATGAATGTTTACTCCTAAATCCAGACTGTTTTTCAATAATAAGGTTGAATTTTGTTAAAAAATCATAGAAGCTAGAGTTCACATGTTTTTCTAAAATCTTTGATAATAATGGCAGGATTGAAATAGGTCTATAGTTGGTAACACTACTTTTTTCACCCTTTTTGTAGATAGGATTGACTTTAGCATGTTTAAAGTTGTATGGTCTATCACTTTCGCTATTTTTGTCATAGTGAAAACTGTTTAAGTGTTATACACATTTTTCCCCGTCTGTCCGAGGTTTAAACTTTCTACTTTTACCACTTTTTATAAAGTTGCAGCACTGGAAGTATTTTTAATTATAGAAGTAAAAAATCTTTTTAACGTATACACGTCAAAAATAAACTCGAAAGATGCCGAATCATTCCGAACTCTTCCGAACATCGTCGCGACAATCTCGAAGTAACACGAGAGTTGTGAAACCAAATGTCAACAATTTTTTTCATAAACAAAACATGCGGTCGACCTCAGCAGACTGGATCTACAAAGAAAATAATGTTGCACAATTACAATATTTGATTACACAACAATATTGAAGTACAGCAATGTGTGAATAGATGTTTCAAATACTCGCTCTGTGGACATATACCAGCACAATTTGGCTCAATATTAGCCAGAAGGAAAACGTAAACAAACACATTGCGCATGTACGCTAAGTTACCTGGATCACCACGTGGCAGGGCGTGTGGACATCAAAGTCACGTGGTACGATTCGAATGCCGACAAAAGCCGAAGGTACTGAACATGGCGGTGATTGAAGCGCTGTATTCCAAAACCAGGAATATATACATGATCCCTAGATTCGGCCGGCGCTTATAGCCGACTATTCTTTGGGGAGCTTAATCATAAGTTACATGTGCATGTTCAAATATCAAATGTTTAAGCAATGTATCGTTTACAGTGAAAATTACCAGAAATACAACTTAAGTTGATCGGGAAATTACATTTTGACTTATACACATTGTTTAACAATGAACATGTATAATAGGTCAGCAAATGACAGTAGCTGTATTTTTAAATATTTGAGAATCCAGCCAAGATTTATTCATTTTTTACATTTCCCCCTCTTGTTTTTTTTCCTGTAGCTTATTCTTATTCAAAATAATTATGAAATAAAAACCAATTTATGTCAAATTTTGTTACAATGCATATACAAAATAAATAAAAGAGAAAATTTTTACAAACATATTTGAAGATTATTTGGACCATTCTCTTAATAGATCAATATCAAAGATATTCCTTTCCGTATTTTGCCACAGCACTTCTCATGCATCTGGTTTATAGAAAGTTTAAACCTCGGACAGACGGGGAAAAATGTGTATAACACTTAAACAGTTTTCACTATGACAAAAATAGCGAAAGTGATAGACCATACAACTTTAAACATGCTAAAGTCAATCCTATCTACAAAAAGGGTGAAAAAAGTAGTGTTACCAACTATAGACCTATTTCAATCCTGCCATTATTATCAAAGATTTTAGAAAAACATGTGAACTCTAGCTTCTATGATTTTTTAACAAAATTCAACCTTATTATTGAAAAACAGTCTGGATTTAGGAGTAAACATTCATGTCAAACTGCTCTTATAGCATTATCCAATAGATGGTACGAGGAAATTGATAAAGGAAACCTCATTGGTGTTATGTATGTTGATTTTAGAAAGGCTTTCGACCTTGTTAACCACAGCATATTACTATTACTGTCCAATCGTTTTCAGACTGTATGTTTTAAATCATCGCTTAGCGACCCATGTGAAATTTTAACTGGCGTAACACAGGGTTCGATTATTGGTCCCCTGATGTTTTTATTATATGTAAACGATACGCCTCTCCATTGTAAACAATGTGAAGTTTTTATGTATGCTGATGACACATCCATGCAAGTAGCAGACAAGAAAACTGATGTTATTGAGTCTTGTCTACAATCTGACTTCGTAAATGTTAAAAGTTGGTGTGAAACTAACAAAATGGTCATTAACACTGAAAAAACTAAAGTTATGTTAATTGGAAGTAAACAGAAAAAACAAAGGGTTTCAAATGAGATTAATATATATATAATGTGACCCAAGTATACAATGTATATGTGTGTTTGACGTCCTTGATGCGACCATAAACCAAATTTTATTAATATAAGGATTGCCATAAACGTTAACCTAGACCACAGGGCCTCGTTACTAGTGATGATATATAGTAACGAGGCCCTGTGTCTAAATCTACCTTTCGAATTTCTCATAAATGAAAGTTTTGTCACAGTAGTCAGGACCGATACAGTTTGTGTTATGTACAGTCAGAAATATTTATATACATATATATGTTTCTGATACAGACAGTACATGTACGTAGCTAACATTAGTATTCCAAATGACCTTAACAGCAAGTTTGACCTTCAACTGCGATCTATACCTAAATCTATAGTGGTCCCTAAAAGGTCAATGGTCAATCCGGTCCAGAATGAAACATGGCGCGCACGTCCCTCTCCATCAGCAGGTGCAAAATCTCGCAAATTCTCGCGCAACATTTTTCGCGCTCCAAATTAAACTTATCACTCGTACCTGTATTCATGTGATACTAATGTAGACAACCCTCCGAGTTAATATAAACTTTACATGTTAAAAATATTTGCTTTAAAACATTTTAAAGCCTATATAGATCTGGATCTATACAAGAATTACGCGTAATATATAGATCTAAGTATCGCCCGAGTAGCGCATTGATGATTTATCCCTAGGCCTAGTAAGTTTCACAGCCCCTGAATCCCACGTCCTGAAATCGGAATCCTGCAAATAAAATGTGTTGATGTGATCGATCTAATGATGGCATTTAGCTATATTCCAAGATTGATAAGAATTAGACTTATACTTTTTAAGGAAAAAGCTATAAGTAGAGTTTAGCATCACTACGATTCACAGCCTCTGAATCCCACAGCCTGAAATTAGTAGTAGTGTTTAAAGTGATAATGATGTCCTTCCGAGTTAAAGTTTGGTTAGGAGCACCATATTATATGTAGTATAATGGTTTAATCACAGGGTGTCAACTCAGTGAAAATGGATGTTGTCATACATGTTTTGTATCTAAACAGATTTATAGCAAATATCCCGATTTTTTAATAATTTTTCAAATCTCGTATTTTTCGAAAAAAAATCACATGACTGTCATATATACTCATCAGTCCATCCACCAAATACAAAACATGTATGACAACATCCATTTTCATTGAGTTGGCCCCCTGTGGGTTTAATCAGAAACATATCTGGTTTAATAGTAAGAAAAACAAACACCACAATTATGACGCTCTATTTATATGGGTAAGTTAGAAGACAGTTGTCAGTACATGTGAAATCGACCATCTCATTGCGATGAAATCTCAATAATAACCGACAATTCATATTATACAAGACTGAGCACTTGTCTCTGGAATATTTAAAATCACGAAAAAAAGTTCAACTTTTTGTCTCTGCGTCCAAACTAGGGGAGATAATCTAGTATCAGCGCTCTACTAAGAAACTGATTGGTAACACGTCATCGTTGCGTAAGAGTAAGTTTGATGCTATATACTTGATGTCAAGGTAATTTACTTAAAACTTAGGACGGCCTTCCCTATTTGTAATGTGTTACGTGCTCTAATGTGCGTACGTTTAAGGAGGCTGCGGTATTAAGTACATGCAAGGATTTATAAGTGAGATATGTACGTCCTTGGTACATATGATATATAGCTGTACATTCGTTTTGTATCTCTTTGTAGTGGAACTTTTGCCCTTCTATAACTTGCTATCTCACTGTCGGAAGCATTTCACCAAAGTAACGGGGATCCGACAATTAGTTACTGTTTATATATATATGTGTGTGTGTGTGTGTGTGTGTGTGTGTGTGTGTGTGTGTGTGTGTGTGTGTGTGTGTGTGTGTGTGTGTGTGTGTGTGTGTGTGTGTGTGTGTGTGTGTGTGTGTGTGGATATACTGTACGTAGTTAGTTTATTCTGAGAATATATTTTCTAACTAAATTTTAAATCCATTAATTATATTTGATAAATGCTATTCGTATCGACTTAATAGTAATTCCAAGAACATTATTTTCTAAATATACACCATAGGGTGTGTAATCATAAACCATGATACAGTGAAGTCCTCGTAAATATTCCTTAATTAGCTATAAGAACAAATATTTACCCAAATACTGGAACTTCTGCAGAATTTCCAGGTAAAGTTTCCAGCTTCAGCCATCTCACTTTTTCAGATAAAATCTTTGTATTTTCCTGTACTTTAATTAGTATTCCACATATCACTCATTCAGTATCATAATTAAGCAATTATCCTCGGTAAAGTATAATTTGCCATAAAAGATCACAAACGAATAAATTCTTTCCACGCCCGATATGATAGACCCATTCCAGTCACACTTCCATACCACGATCAGATTACATCTGAGCGTTATACTTACTGAAAGTCTCGTGACCGACGTACTACCTATAGCTCGCTACGGATGATGGGAGACAAGACTTCTGTAATCTGTCTCTTGTATCCACAAATATATATCTAAAATCTAACTTAAGAAGTCAACAAAAAAAAATCATCAACACCAAATATGTTTTAAATAGATATGCGGAGTAATGAGGTTGAGGTAAGCGCTTGTGCATATTTCATCGGTATACTTTAATCAACCAAAATGCGCTAGAACGTTTAAAACTTTAACATGTTAACAAATAAAAACAACCCTATCAGGTTGGTATGAGAAGTCACGAGTTTTTAAAAACCTGACAATGTATTTAGGCATTCTTTTATCTCTATGAGACAATATTACAGAACATGATCATGTATATCACATGCAGTGTACATCTGTTTTCTAATCAGATCAACTATTATGTAAATGTTTTTTGTTGTATTTTTTTTTCTCGTAACCTGCCCATCATTTTTAAACTAACCAATTGAACAGTAACTTTCAATTTAGAATTTACAAATGCAATTCACTTTAACGTATAACTAATTGATTTTCGGAAGTACTAGTCCGCTAACCCTGTATATCATTAGACTTTTTCGCCTAGTAGATATATTAGGGGAAAAACCTAATAATAAAGACAGGTTTAGCGGACTTTGGAAGTACATGCACTTTAAAAATTTTTTAATATCTTTTTATTTTCTTCCGAAAAACTGGCAAAATTGGTCTTATTCATCAGCCATATGTTTCGTTTGTGAGTCTCCTACACAGTATTCGTGTATTAATTAATTATCCTAAACGATCTATAGAAGTGATGAGTCCCCAATGCTAAAATGTTATGATGACTATAACTACTTTTGTATTTAAAGCAACAAAACTAAAGTACAGTATTCAATATAGATTCTATGATTTCGAAAATAATGTGTAACGAAAAAATGTGACCGTGTTTTGACCAGCTCATATGACTTATATTACCAATCGGATCACCTCGTCATTTTCTCCTAACTAGAAGAAGTTGGCGATGTGTTCCGATTGTTCTATTACGTTCGTCTTCTCACATGACGCGACTTGAGGATGAAGGTAACCGAAGTCACTCAACCGTAACGAGTCTACGTATGGATTTACATTATCCCTTACAAATATGTATGTAGATAGGAAGTAAAATTAAGGAGGACTTGAAAGTTATATTAATAGATGCATGGATTATTCATTTGGTTTTGCTTCCAACTTTCGGCCTATCAGTCATACAAATATTACAAATGAGCTTGACGTATACAATACAATTTACTTATGTCATATAAGGCAATGTAGTATACACGTATAGTTACAACATATCATTTATCTAATAAATGAATTATAATGACTGTACATCAGTCGATACCTTGATTATTTCTTAGTTTTTAATTGTTTCCTCCATCTTCGCTAGCCAAGGCTTCTGATTACGTTACACTTCACGT
Source organism: Argopecten irradians irradians (assembly GCA_004382745.1). Lineage (NCBI taxonomy): Eukaryota > Metazoa > Mollusca > Bivalvia > Pectinida > Pectinidae > Argopecten > Argopecten irradians. The sequence continues at coordinate 374,264 of SAYR01044025.1, forward strand.
GGCTAGCGAAGATGTGTTTCCTTGTGCATGCATATTATATATATTTTGATAACGAACGCGCCTCCTTTATATTTTTCACTCTTAATAACTCAATTAATTTAAAAACAAATGGTTTTTTCCAGTAGTATGTTTTTCTTAAATTATTATATTTGTTACATTGAAGGATAAACTATTCGTCTTCAATTTCTCTTGAATCACACATACTGCAAAATCGTCTCGATCTTGAATGATCATTTACATCTACCAGCTTCAACCGCAACTTGGTAAGACAAACTCTATACCGTTTGTCGATATATTTCGTGAGATGAAAAGGCAAGGTAATATTATCTACAACATGACTAACGACTGTGCTAGCTATACGTACACTGTATACGTTTAGTGTTAATGTAAAAAAAACCGATATCACCGTTCCCTAAAGTTAATCAAAACAAAGTAAAATGTATTATTTACCCAAATTATGTGTAACTTAAATCCAAAATTGATGTAACAAAAATGGTGTTATTTTACACCAAATTTCGCTTGAAAGTGTAACGTTACACCCAAGTAGTACTACTTCACACAAAATTTTCAATTGAAAATGAAACCTTACACCACAGTGGTATTACTTTACACCAAATCCACAAAATCCTAACTTGAAAGCGTAAACTTTCACCACGGTGGAATTACTTTACACCAAATCCTAACTTGAAAGGATAACCTTACACCCAGCGGTGTTACAACACCCAGCGGTGTTACATGTATATACGTACTTTACATCAGATCTTCGGTGTTACATGTACTTTACACCAGATCTTCGTTTGAAGTGTTACCTTACACCACAGTGGTGTTACTTTACACCAAATCCTAACTTGAAAGGGTAACCTTACACCACAGCGGTGTTACTTTACACCGAAGCCTAATTTAAAAGGGTAACCTTACACCACATCAAAGATTTCAGTTCCCGATTGCGGAGTTATTTGACAAGGAGGGGAATAACAACATCTAAGAAACACTAAAGGGACACTTCTGAAATTAGCCGAAAATGCCGACCAGTTAAATTTATCGGCTCTCGAGACAGACGATTACAAGGAAACATCTCGAAACCGGAGTTGCAATTGGCTTTGTAACCTGTCGCAGCTACCCGATATCGAGTTTGGGGGGTATCCTTGTGTATATCTCAGTAGTGATTGTGGTTGGGTCAAATCAGGCATTATAAAGATGAAATTTCATTGTAAAATTGTTATCAAATGTAATGGCAAATTCAACTTAGCGCGCTTTATTAATTGTCACTGTCCAGTTGGCATACGCTTCAGTAAATTTACAGCTGTCCAGTTGGCGTTCATACTCCCATAATTGCCAACAGAATGTAGTTCAATGTTTAATTAACCGGTAATGAAAGACTAACGACAAGAAAATTGTTATCAAACATAAAGCTTTTGCGGTGAAATTCTCCACGCAACTCATGTGTATTACACAGTCTAATGCTAATAAGGTATACAGTCGGTGGATAATACAATTTTCAGAAATGAAATTAATTTTGAAACTCATGATTCAAAGAAACAACTACATAAAGACTTACTGATATTTGAGATCCATTGGATGTAGATTGGTTCTGCGGACTTTCCTGAGGACACCAAGTGGACATTTTGACTATTGCCGTTCCTGTAAATGCTCTAGTGTATGGCAACATACATAGCCAAAGGTCATACTGTCATTCATGTGTATCAATATATTAAATTTTCGGTAACAATTTATAAAATATTCAAACGCACATCCCTGATCAATCCTATAGTACACACAGATGTTATAATATGTCCCAGATTTAGACAGTTGTGGAAAGTGTAACATTATGCCTATCAAAGTTAAGCACCATTCAAAATTATAATCCTAAAATAATTTTAAGATACAGTACCACATACTAAATGGTTCTTTCCATATCTGGATTGAGATGGGAGGTATATTTTATAACCAGAAAAGGTCATAATGCTGCATTATTTGAATAGGAAATATTTAACCTACATATTGACCCTGAAACGCGAGACAACCATCCACATGTATACTGAAAGTGGTCACGTTATTTTAAGCAATGCATCTCTTATAAATTACGTCACTATTAGAATAACTTATATTTTTTTAAGTTGTCGATTCAGTTAGGACGGTTGTCTTTTGTGTAATTCACCTAGGCTATTCCGAAATGTAGCCTAGAATTTTAAGTCTTTGGACCAATATGATGACGTACATGTAATTCATTCTTTTAACATATACATTGTATATATAAAGCGCATAGCCCGGACCATATCTACCTCAAAGTAAGGTTCATTGGTAGGTCAGATCGATAACTTCCTAATACCTATTTACGATTCTGTTTTAATTTTAATATTCACAAATATTTAAACCGAAAAGTGTTGTGTTACATACAACTCGGAGACTGTTCGCTCTAGCTCTACAAGTTTTAATCTGATTCAAATTACAGTATTGTTCTAGATACATTCACATGGTTCTCATCATCATATAGTCCGTTACACCTGCATATATATTATTTGTTTTTGTTTTTTTGTTTTCGCTTTTTTGCTTATATATAGACAATTAAAAAAAACCTAATAGTATAGGCAGGTTTAGCGGACTAATCATGATAAGCATACATGACATCAGGGTCAGTGTACAGTATAACACCTTTTTATAATTAGTGGGTTGTTAATCTAGCTGGCGGTGCTTCGCTGAACCAAATTGAAAAAATAACGAACTATACACTTAATATATTTATGTGTCACTCTATAATAACACTACAAAAATGTTTTTAATAAAAGTATATGTGTAAAATGAGTTGGATAATTGTATACGCAGAGGCCCAGTTTAGTAGTTCGCAACACACAATAACAACCATGCACAGAAACGATGAAAGGTATCGCTAATAAGCATTAACAAATGCTTGCCATGTTATGAACTTATATCCTCTAAAACGTTGAATGTTTCTGCAGTATCTCGTCCTCTCCTGTTCCGTATCAGTCGATATACCCGCGATTGTCCGGAGCATCGTTTGTTTCTATCTTTTACTTTTATCTTGGATAGGAGCTGTTAATTATCACTAGAATACATTTATTCATATATTTACTCGAAGATGATGATCGATATTTGTTTCTTCTTGGTAGTAGACTTTGCATGGAAATAGAAAATGACGAGTGGGAAAGCTGCATCATCGGTGTTGCCCGATACGTAGAGCTTATGCTCTCTGAAGTAAATTTTCTTCTTACAAAGTGACACTTTATCTGAAATGTCGGCTAAACTGACCAATTGACTATGTACATAGCCTGCATTGTTTATCACAAAATATGTAATTTATGCACCAGTTACCATGTTATCTTTGATTCCATCGAGTTAATGTTATAACATTTTATTCGTGTAAGACATGTAATATCAATATTGAGGAAATAAAGAATCTGTCTGTCTGTCTGTCCCAGAAAATTGACACAAGGTGTCCCGAGCAGCGTATTCCACTTGAAACCTTTGGATATACACTCCATTTCACTAGTCCGCTAGTAATCTTCAATAACCATTTTTGATAAGGAACGTCCCTTTTGGACAACAAAGCAATTTAAAGGTTCAGTTTTCTGTATCGTTGCATGTACCCCCATCCTAGTCCGCTAAACCTGCCTATATTATTAGTTTTTTTTTAATTATTTTTTGCCTAATATATAGACTATATATTAGGCAAAAGAAAAAAAAAACAACCAAATAAACAATAAATGAAAAAAAGCTTAATATAGGCAGTTTAGCGGAATACCCCCATCCTAGATACTCCAGAGGGTCCTATCACATACGATCTCACACCCATGGACTATCTCATAGTAAAACTGGAGGCTGTAGAACAGGTAATTTAGTCATTTGATGTACATCAAAAGAGCACTGTGGTTGACTGTTCGGTTTTGAAGTAGGACTTTTGTTTGTTTGATTAATTAACATCCTATTAACAGCTATGGTCATGCAAGGACGGCCTCCCATGTATGCGGTGTGTTGCGTGTATGTTGTGCGAGATGCGTGATTTGGGAGACTGTGGTATATTCATGTTGTGTCTTTTTGCATACTGGAACTGTTGCCCTTTCTATAGTGCCAGTATATCACTGAAGCATGTCAAGGCCAAAAGTGAGACGGTGCCAAGGGAGGCATTAGGAAGGATAAAGTCAGTTAGGAAGAAGAGAAAAGATAATATCCTAAATTTTGTCGCCTTTTACGATCATGCAATAGGGGCAGCAGGTACAATTCTTACGCCCTATCTTCAGGAAAATCAATATGAAAATGTCTGGCGAAAATCAAAAGGATGCAGCCATTTTGTCGCAATATACTCGAATCCTGGTGTTATACACACTGTATCTTTGTTTACTGATGTCACAACAGTGGCGCAGGAAGATGGAATGTAATGGGGACTAAAAAAGGTTCTTAATATTTCGTAACATCCCCCCTCGCACGCCCGCACCCACAGGAGATACTTTATATACATTTTTTCATATATCATCATAATTGTAATCCTTGTACACATCTATAGACAGTGGCGTCGTTAACAGGAAATTAATGAATACGCAAAATAGCGTGCGAGTGTGTGTGTGTGTGGGGGGGGGGGGGGGGGGGTGCGGGGTATTCCTGGAAAAATATTACGATTTAGACTGAGATGAGTTCTACGATATATTTTGATGATTTTGCGAGCGCCGAAGACACGATAGTGAGGTGCTTGGGGGGGGGGGGGGGGGTCTCCCACGGGGAAAAAAAATACGATTAAGAATGGCTGAGATGAGTTTTACGATTTGTTGAATTTGCAAGCACCGAATGCGCGAGATTTAAGTGATTGGGAGGTCCGAGGGTCTCCCCGGAGAAAAAGAAATTACGATTTAGAATGGCTGAGATGAGTTTTACGATGTATTTTGATGAATTTGCGACCACCAAGAGCGTGAGATTTTGTTTGGAGGTCCGTGGGTCTCCCCGAGAAAAAAAAAAATCACGATTTGGAATGGCTGAGATGAGTTTTACATTGTATTCTGATGATTTTAAAGCGTTCTTAATACGTTGTTTTTTCGATATAAAGTTACCTGAATTTAGAAATGATAATTGTGAGTGACGTCATACCATTATGCAACCCAGCTCGATCTGAACATACTGGATTCACATCATCGGCATGTTGTTGTGTAAACCAAAATAATAATGAATTGATTTTCTTGCTAAGACATGTAAACAGATCAAATTTTTAAGTGGCATTTTTGAAATAGTATAATCCCTTGATGGACATTTTAAATCTAGTTCGTGTGTATTGAATTTTCATTACGTGCTTGAACGTTTTAGTAAACGCGCCGCGCAGCGGAAATCTTTTCTAAAATGAAGTACAGAAATGTGCATGAGGACACTTTTTTCTTTCAAATGTGCATTTTTAGAACATTTCACTCCTTTCCTACGCCCCTGACAATGTATATCCTGTTCCGGATAGTCCATGAAAGCAGTTCCAAGTCACATCATAACACTAAATGACATAGGAAAAATATTCTGTTCAGTATTTGCATATTAGTTATCTGCACTTTCGAGAAGGTATTAATTGTGACATCAAATGTTTGCTAGCATAACATTATACTTTTCAGAGAAAACGACATAATTTGTACTTAGACGTCACAATTTTCTTTTTTTTTAATTGAAATATCTGCCCACAAGGGAGATTACTCTGTACTATGCAAAAGGGGGGAGGGGGGGTTGCACATTAGACAATTTATGTGATGAACTGTATTATAACTCCATATTGTCACAAACAAGAGTAACACTAAGGGGCAATGTGTATGAAGATATTTAATTCATGAGCTTGGTACTTGTCACATTTAATAAATAAGCATAACATATCAATAATATCTATCCTGAAAATCACAATATCGGAGAACGACATGATTTTGTTACTAAGATCCACACACTGCCATCATCGTATCTAAATACACACAAATATGGAATAGTGATGATATTTTCCCTGTCTACCGCTGTACAACCATGCTCTGCAGGGCTATAATACTTAGTTGTAGTAGGAAAAGTTATCAGGAACACTTAGGACAGAAAATGGAAACAACTTAACATAAGACAAATGTTCACCACACAACATATCCAACATTCTGTTACATGAGAGTTACTTCCCTTTGTCTTATCCATCAGAACTGATGGAGTGAGGTACTGACACAATCACAATTTATCTGAGAGATTTCCAGCAATCTTCAGATATCATATACATTGTGTGTATGTATGTTATATAACCAAAGTTTGTGGGATATTTATCCGAGATGTTGCGATTAGTATACTGACAGAATAAAACAAAAGGGGAAGTAACTCTGATAGATCAAAATGCATACCTGGTAAATCATTGGTTTTGAATTTCGGTTTTAATAGCAGTAAGTCACAGCTTCCATGCAATAACAGAGATCATCTTCAATAACATATCCAGTAAGAGCTAACAGATACATAATACGTATAGTGTTAACACAAGTATCAGAGAAGCACAGAAAAAAAGTTAAATTAATGATAATTTATATTATCTTCCAGTTACAAGTACAGTTGCAGTGCTACTCACTACTACCGGTAACACTATCTCTCAAATCTCACAACAAAATGAAGACTTGATAATAAAACAAACAAACAATCTTAATATACTGAGATTCCAAATTATACTTGGACTTCCTATTTTTCAGAGTTTTCTTCCCTTGAAAGTAAGTAATAGTTGTTTCATCTCTGGTTTTCTCACATGTGTCATTTTCACAGAAAGTAATGTTTTACTCAAAATAAATGGCATTACATCGCAAGTCATACCTGCTTCCAAGGGAGACAACTCTAACACAAAAAGTCTCAAATACCTGGTACTCAATCATTGCCTAAATGGATACTCGTAATATCACACAGGACCAGAAAAAAGACTGATGTTTTAATTAGGACAGTAAAACCAGATCAATTTACCATCCTCAGAGAATTATATTAACAACTTGATTCAATTGTTAATCAAATATTGAAAAGATTATGGTGCTGTTTAGTTTTACAGTGAAGAAAAGTGATGATTTAAATTTAATCAAAACCATGGTTTTCAGTTCCCTCTAAAAATATTTTATTATAGACTTCTTCAAAAAGTGTGAAGACTGTTTTAGCCAGTATTTAACATTGAGAAGAATCTAAAGCCCACACCTCATGGTAATGGTAATCTACAATGTAACTTTTATATACATTCATGTTTGTTTCAGTGGTCTTTGCTTCACCTGCCTGTTTTGAATATGCTATACCTAAAATTAATGGTGTTATTGATGTGAATAGTATATTTCAAAGTGATGTAGGTTGAAAATAGAAAATGTACAAATAAAAAGGATTTCACAAAATGTACCAAAACATAAAAAAAAAGTTTGTAAAGTTGTTCATTTTTTTTTCTTCAAAAAAAAAAAAGGCGATGTCACAATAAAATTATCACTATCACTGAAACTCTATAAATTATGAAGAATACACCCTGTATAGATATTTTACAGTTATATCACACTAAAATCAAGAACATCTAATATAAAGTCTATTTGTAGGTGTACTGTTAACTGTAACTTGGTCTTTTTCTGCAATTGTTTGTTTATATTGGTCGATTTCATTGGATGAACAGATGATAGAAGTAACCGAGAAAGTATTTATTTTATTGAATGTTTTTCACATTTTCATGCTAACAAAATTTTTCACAGTTATTTCATTTTGTGAGAAATACAAGTTCCACTTGACCTTTTATTCATTCTATTTTATTTGGCAGCTAATTTTAGTGTTTTACCATAAATGTATAAAAGCTGCATGAATAGAATTGCCTGTACATATTTTATCCAGAACAATCATTTCTTATTACGACATTTTTTTTATGAGTAATTTCCTTAATAGAAACTTTAGAACTTCAGGACACTATACATAACAGTATGTATATCAAGGTGAAGTGATTTGTACAGTTGTTTATTATGCAATTCCTTTGAATCAAGGCTTAATAATAACTTCTCATAATATCAATCTCATCAATCACAAAGAATCACATCACTAACATGATTTATGAAGCTGTACTTCTTACCCTCCACAAATTTTGTACTCCTCAAAATAAAGACATTGAGAAGTTACCTTTAATAAGTGGTATCTCATCCACAATAAAGGATCCCCTCACTCGTAAACGTAAAGTTCTATAAATCCAATACAGTGCACCTTGTCTAAACTGGATGTCTCGGGGACCAGCATTTTTTGTCGGTTTAGACAGGTTCTCTATAAGGAGGATAATGCCATACAACTATGCCGTAAACACAGGAATCCAGCAGATTTTACAGGTTTTTCATAACTAACTGTACATGTAAGTTAAAGAGAAAAAGGGACCTTGATTAGAAAAGTGCTGGTTTGGACAGGTTACACTGTTATTTTAGCAACTTTTTTATAGCATGGAATAAACAATAATTGATTTCCAACATTTTCAAAAATATATAATTTGCATATAATTACTTTAGTCATCCATGATAATATACCGCTTCACAATCTCCACATTAATGAGAGCGAAATACCACGATTTATAGGGGAGGGGTTATTGTGAAACCCCTTTTGTAAAAATACCTGGTATTTCTAGATCAAATGGAATTAAAACAAAATTATGATGAGAAAAAACACACATGAAATATACAGATGGTCTTTCTTATGAACATCAAAGTGAAAGTGTTTTTTTGTACTGTGACAAACCAGAGTTCTCCTGTTTTCCTCTGATAAATTCTAACTAATAATAAATGTACTCCTTGTCTTGTGTAGTTTCTACAGAGTGCAAGATCTAATTAAAGATAGACTAATACTTAGACAAAGCATACATTGATACGTTCAACTTTTAAAATCTACCATGATTACGACTCATTGTCAGTCACATTCAGCTGCAGTTCTGTGCTATTCATACCATTATTTTTACATCAATCTTCATTTCACAGCACATGAGTACATTTAAACTGCTCATAACAGTTAAAAGTCTCTGTTAAAAGAGTCATAAGACTAGGAGACATGAATTCAGAAAATTGTCCTGTTCTGGTTTATGCAGGAAAACAATTAAAGAGAGTCCTAAACAGCATCAGTTTGTTAAAATCCAATACTGGACACAGGTGATAAAATAATGTTTGACAGAAGATGTCTGGTTTCTGCATGTTCAGCCATTCAGTGGCACTTTGTCACAGCATAGCTTTTTCCAACCAAGTCAACTGCTAATGCATGAATCATCATTTAGTGTCCTTATCGTCCACCTTTGTACCTCTTACATCACCCTGTTTTCGTTGCTGGGTTAAAAAAGACAAATAAACATGTGTTATTAATATATCTGATTTGCTCATACAAATACCACTAAAGGAACACTTTTGGCCCCCAAATCCATCAATTTTTCAAACCTGTTATTTAGTAATTAAATTTTTGAATATCAAATATTGGGTACATCTTTGATAGTGCAGCTGTGGTTGCTATGGTAACCATCTTAAATATGCGAAAATTATGACAAGAGATCCCAGAGGGATCTTGGTGCCCACCAAAGAATGATCTACGTCTGACAATGGAAAGAGGGATCTTTTCTCTGCTTTTCAAACAATTACATATTACTACATACAAAATTTAATAAAGATCCTTTCAGTTCTTTCTGAGATACAAAACAAACTTTAATTATTAAAATCCAAGATGGCTTCCTGTCGGCCATCTTGCTGACGAACAATCCGAAAATGCAATATACACAACTAAGGTCCTACTGGAACCTACATATGAAATTTGAGACAGATCTCTAAAGTACTTTCTGAGAAATAGCGGTAGCAAACTTCAATTATCAAAATCCAAGATGGTGGCCTATCGGCCATCTTGTTGACTGATCGGTCCCAAAATGTGATATGCATAGCTGCACATGAATTTTGACGATACCTTCAGCACTTTGTGAGAAATAGCGATAGCGATAATATTTGATTCTACCATTCTGCGAGTGGAGAATATTTTTTTTTTTTTTAATTTTAGCATTTTCACTCTTTTTGGCCATCCCTCTGGCCCCTGGGGTCAGCCAGGACCTATATTTGATATGATTCTATCTCAAGCTAATAATTCTAGCTAAGTTTGACTAATTTCCTATGAAAATTGAGCAAATAATGCTCAGTAATGTGTTTTTTCTATATAAACTATAGCAAATTTGCCCCCCTCGATCCACTGAGGAAAATCAGAGACCTTACGGCCATGAAATTCACAATTTTTGTAGAGGGTCTTGTGACCTTTCAATCTATGAAGAGTATTTGATTCTACAACATGAGCAAGTGGAGAAGATTTTTGAAATTTTAGTCAATTTTACCCCTTTTGGCCCCTCCAACAGTCCCACAATTACACCTTATACTATAGAGGGTTTGTGCAAAATTTCATTGAACTTGCTTCAGCAGTTTTGGTGAAGTCGAAAATGTAAATTGTTTAGGAACACATGACGCACAACGACGGACAAAAGGCGATTCGAATAGATCACTTGAGACTTCAACTCAGGTGACCTAACAAGAGCTGTTGGAGAACAGCAAAGCTCGCCTATTCAGAAGAAGTTGATGTTCAAGTATTTACTATTTCAACATGAAAATATGACAAATTAACAGACTCAAAAACCCCCTAAAGGGCCCCAAATGGGTTGTATTATCACGTTCAGCATCCATACAAATTAGGAAAATAAAATCATAAACATTTATGATGACTTAAGCTTAAACAATTGACGAAACAGAAACTTGCTCAAAAACTTTAACGTGAAATGGAACGCCAACGCTGACGCCGACGCCTGGGTGACAACATTAGCTCCCCCTATTCTTCGAATCGGCGAGCTAATAAAAACCAGCTATGTCACAAACAAAAACATACATACTCCTCTTTATGTCTGTGTTTTTATTTCCCCACAATGTTTCTAATTTTTTAGTTATTTCTCAAAAAGTTTGCCGAAGTTGCTAATCGACGGCTCCATAACGACAATGACGGACAATGAAATTAGAGAGTGATGTCAGTAAGTATAGCGATAGAGAGAGGTGATGATGTTGACCCATTTTGGTGCACGTGACTTCATTTATTTTGTGAAAGGTTCCTTTGGTCCTGTTAAGTGCCCCCATCAGTTTTTCAATTTTTAAGTGCCCTGAAAACTAACTAGTTTGAATGTGGTAATAAAAGAAGTAATAGTATTGTTTGTTTGCTTTTATAAAATGACTTACCTCATCTAATTCTGCCTTTGTTTTCCTTTCAATTTCACGGATGTCGTCCATTGTCAAACCGAACCACTTCTCCATCCAGCAGTACACTTGACGATGAAAGTTTGTAAATATCCTCTTCTCTTGCTGCAGAAAATAAAATAAGCAAATCAGTGTTTTTACCAATCTCTAATTTCATAACTTTATATAGTTGAGTACTCGATTCACAGTCCGGAACTTCCCAAATCACTAGAATCAAAATCTAGTGCACCAGAATTAAATTCCTGAATTGTTCCACCTGTATTATACAGGTGGTGCGAGCTGAATCATGACGTAATTAAACATGATATCGAACATGATACATCAATGTGCCGATTACGACAAAAATGTTTTTTTAACAACAGTCCCGCTTGACCATTCTTCAGTTTTTAATTATTATAGGGCCTATTGCTAAATGTGTAAGAAATAGCCAACTATATCATTTGTAAGACAGAATTGCAACTGATAACACGTGCTTTTTCATTATTTGTGTTTGTTGTCTCTTAATTCTGAAAATGCTTGAAACTGGAAAATTTCCTTTCAAAAGAAGCACTAATATCTTGTCAAAGTGGCCCACTAATACCTCCTGTTGCACAAATTTAGTAATAACTCCATTAAAGGCCAACTACCTTTCTCAAATGGCTTTTGATTTTTAAAATGGGAATGTAAAATGAGATTGATAATTTTGTAGAGTTGCAAAAGTTATAAATACCGTTAATACTACACTTATCATCACCTTCTGAACAATTTAATTAAAATAAATAAAACGTTAATTTTCATAATGATGGCTGTCTTATATTTCCCGCTGTCATCTTAAAATACCGCCCGGTAGTTGACTTTCACTGCGCCAGAAGGCAAAATAGCAAAATGAATCTCCAAAGTTATCATTTATTACACAGGAAATCTTGCATATGTTTGGTGTTGTTACCTCATCTTAGACCATCGATATGTATTTTATTTTGTTATCAATGTTTTTAAGAAACCTTTAAATTTTGCTCTGGAAAGGTAGTGGGCCTTTGATAGAGGTATTGCATAACTCTACAATTCACTCAACTTCCCTTTATATCAGGGTTCTGTGTACCAAATTTTATCAAAATCTGTCAAGTAGTTTAGGAGGAGACAAAGTTGTGCCTACAGACAGACAGATAGAAAGACAGACAGACAACCCAATTCCAGCATACCTCCCTTAACTTCTTTGCGGAGGTATAAATAAAAAAGATTTCATAGGCTTACATAGAATGTGCAGGCTAATAATATAGAATGTCACAGATAGATGTGAACTCTTTTTGGCCTTTGATATACACTTATCAATATATGAGAAGAATTTGATCATATTCTGGATTAAAAGAGAAATTTAAGCTCTCAGCTGCTGAAATTTTTTCATCCCTACAGAAAAAAACTCAGCTACTAAAACAATTTTGATCTCTACACAGAATAGAAAAGAGCTCTCAGCTACAGAGGTTTTCACTTACCGACTGTATAAACCGTTCAACCTTTCCTTGAATTCCCAGCCACTTGAATTTACAGGACACTAGTTTGTATGCACACATTACAGGCTCAACAGTATTCTGTTGGGAGTAGAAAAAATGAACACCATAAATATGACTGAAGTACAAAAATGAACATCATAAGTATGACTGAAGTACAAAAAATAAACACCATGAATATGACTGAAGTACAAAAAATAAACATCATAAATTTATATGACTGCAGTACAAAAAATAAACATCATAAATTTATATGACTGCAGTACAAAAAAATAAACATCATAAATTTATATGACTGCAGTACAAAAAATAAACATCATAAATTTATATGACTGCAGTACAAAAAATAAACACCATGAATTTATATGACTGCAGTACAAAAAATAAACATCATAAATTTATATGACTGCAGTACAAAAAATAAACACCATGAATATGACTGAAGTACAAAAAATAAACATTCAGTAAAATTTAGCAATTAAATGAAATTTTATTATTTTACTAGGTATCATGTAACAATTTTAAGTCATAATGCAAGTCAAATAAGGAATCTATTCCCAAGTTCAAAATTGCTATACAGATAAAGGGATTGAACTCCAACTGTTATAATGACATGACCAGGAAATATCTATATATCTTAGTCAAAGTTCAAATAATTTGCTATCCCATATTGTGCCAAGGGCTCAATCCTACTACATGTACTTGTACAAGATTCCTACAACAGGTCCAAAGATTTTAAACAAGAGGCCCATGGGCCTTAGCGGTCACCTGAGTAAGAATATATAATGAAACAAATAATGAAACAAATTAAAGACATATAAACACTATATGCTGGGCCTTGAAGTTGGTCAGTGATTTATAAATTTGACTCTTTAGACTATGAAGAGTATTTGCTTCAATCAAACCTGTGAACTAGCTTAGAGGTATTTTTTGAAATTTTAATCATTTTGACCCTTTTTGGTCCTGCCCCTCTGGTCCCCCAAGGGGTCATCGAGGACAGATATGAATGTTAAAATGCTATATCTTAGGCTAAATATTCTTATCAAGTTTGACTTATTTCCTACAAAGATTGGGCAAATAATGTTCACAAATATATTTTTCCTATATAAACTAATAGAAAGCTTGACCCATCCCCAAGGGGAAACAGGAGACCCCAGGTCATGTAATTACAATTTTTGTAAAGGACCTTAAGACCTTTCTATTTATGAAAGTATTTTGATTCTAACATTTCAAGAATTTCAGAAGAAAGATTTTTGAAGTTTTAGCCTATACATTGACCCTTTTTAGCCCCATCGCCTCTGCCCCCAGGGGTCGGCCAGGACCAATGTGGAAATGATATTAAAATGCTATCTCAGGCTAATTAATTCTAACCAAGTTTGACTCGTTTCCAATGAAAATTGAGCAAAACATTCTCCATAAATGTGTTTTCCTATATAAACTTTAGTAAACTTGACCCCCTCCCCAGGGGGAAACGTGAGACCCAGGTCATATAATTCACATTTTTGTAAAGGACTTAAGACCTTTCTATTTATTGAAAAGTATTTGATTCTACATTTCCAGAATTTCAGAAGAAGATTTTTGAAGTTTTAGCCTATTTGACCTTTTTTTAGCCCCACCCTCTGCTCCAGGGGTCGGCCAGGACCAATGTGGAAATGATATTAAAATGCTATCTCAGGCTAATAATTCTAACCAAGTTTGACTCGTTTCCAATGAAAATTGAGCAAAACATTCTCATAAATGTGTTTTCCCTATATAAACTTTAGTAAACTTGACCCCTCCCCAGGGGGAAACGTGAGACCCAGGGTCATATAATTCACAATTTTGTAAAGGACTTAAGACCTTTCTATTTATGAAAAGTATTTGATTCTACCATTTCCAGAATTTCAGAAGAAGATTTTTGAATGTTTTAGCCTATTTGACCCTTTTTTAGCCCCATCCCTCTGCCCCAGGGGTCGGCCAGGACCAATGTGGAAATGATATTAAAATGCTATCTCAGGCTAATAATTCTAACCAAGTTTGACTCGTTCCAATGAAAATTGAGCAAAACATTCTCATAAATGTGTTTTCCCTATATAAACTTTAGTAAACTTGACCCCCTCCCCAGGGGAAACGTGAGACCCCAGGTCATATATTTCACAAATTTGTAAAGGACCTTAAGACCTTTTATTTATGAAAAGTATTTGATTCTACCATTTCCAGAATTTCAGAAGAAGATTTTTGAAGTTTAGCCTATTTGACCCCTTTTGAACCCGCCCCTAAAGCCCTGGGGTCAGTCATAGAAATTTGTTAATAGGATTAAATGGCCAATCTCATACTGATAATTCTGACAACATTTGACTCATTTCCTATTACAAATGACCAAATAATAAGCAAAATGTGTTTTCCCAATATAAACTATAGTAAATTTAACCCCCTCCCCAGGGGGAAACTAGAGACCCAGGGTCATATAATTCACATATTTGTAAAGGACCTTAAGACATTTCTTTTTATGAAAAGTATTTGATTCTACCATTTCCAGAATTCAGAAGAAGATTTTTGAAGTTTTAGCCTATATATATTGACCCTTTTTTTAGCCCCATCCTCTGCCCCAGGGGGTCGGCCAGGACCAATGTGGATATGATATTAAAATGCTATCTCAGGCTAATAATCTCTAACCAAGTTTGACCTCGTTTCCAATGAAAATTGAGCAAAACATTCTCATAAATGTATTTTCCCTATATAAACTATAGTAAACTTGACCCCCTCCCCAGGGGAAAGTGAGACGCCGGGTCATATAATTCACAATTTTTGTAAAGACTTAAGAGAGCCTTTCTATCTATGAAGAGTATTTGATTCTACCACATCTGTGAGTAGAGAAGAAGATTTTTGAAATTTTACTCAATTTTACCCCTTTTGGCCCCTCCCACAGCCCCCTGGGGGGTGGGGACCATATAATTCACAATTTTTATTGGCCTTATGCCTAAGAAGGTTTGTGCAAAATTTCATTGAAATTGCTTCAGCAGTTTTGGAGAAGAAGTCAAAAATGTAAATTGTTTACGGACATACGACGGACGACGCACACCGCACGACGGACGACGGACGACGGACGACGACGGACAAAAGGCGATTAGAATAGGTCACTTGAGACTTCGTCTCAGGTGACCTAAAAATTTGCTTTCTGACACAAGTGTTCAACTTTTTCTAATTCCATAATCGATTTTTCTAATTTCATAAATAATGTTTTACTAATTTCACAATCATATTTGTTCTAATTTCATTATCAATTTTTCAGATTTCACAATTTTGATCATCGGTTAATCTTTAAATGTTATCCATATAGATTTTTCTAATTTAATAATGTTTTCTAATTTCACAACAATCATTTTTTCCTAATTTCAAAATCCAATTTTTTTAATTTCACGATTGATTGTCGGTAAATCTTTTATTGATTGAATTTTTTTTTTTTATTAATATCAGTGCACTAATACTTACTATCCAGTCACCCGTCAGTGGACCTCTGCCTATCGGCTTCCCTGTATTCTCTGACTTCTCAGCTCTCACTTTAGCAGGATCCCACTCTGCTTTGTAATCCTGTAAAAAGTGAATACTTGAAATAACCATGCAGTCAAGGATATGTGATAAACTCATTCACCCATGATTTTCCATAATGGAGTGGTCTCATCTTTGATTTATTAATTATGGAGTGGTCTCATCCTTGATTTATGAGAGCCTAAATGTGTTTCTAGGAGTAAATGGGTTAACTACCAATGCTATGGAGGAAAACAAGTAAGATCACAAGTAAAATATTTTCATAAGTTCATCGCTGACAGAGCATAAACGATACTGATTATTTGAACAATAATTGGTGTTTAATGGTGTATATTATACAAATATTTCATGGGTTACTGTGCTCTAGTTCATAATATTTAACCCGAGGTGATGGTAATCAACAAATGTTATATTGCACGAGGCCAAAGGCCGAGTGCAATATAATTTTTGTTGATTACCATCACCGAGGGGTAAATATTATGAACTAGAGCACAGTAACCATGGAATATTTGTTTTATTACATAATCACCAGTTTTTCGGTTGAATATTTTTTTTATAAAACGAATACGACAATCACTTAACAAAATCATCAACACCGTACCGTACGGAAAAAACCTTAATATCCTATTGAAGATTGACGTATAGCCCACGTACGTCACGTTGTAACTCCGGTTTGGATGTCTTATTGTCTGTTTTCACATTATTAGACCTGCTTGCAGCCTTTTGATCTAATACATTCATCATGTTAGTCCTTTACTCAGTACAGTAAACGTCTACATGACGTGCTTGATTCGAGATCTATAAATCCAGCGCGAAATTGAGTGTGAACCTTTGTGACATCATAATAACGTAACTCACTGTTACTCTCAGTTCCTCGGAAGTTTTCTACAAAACTGAACAACAACAGCGAGGTGTTCCTAAAGCCGTGCAATATAACATCTCGAACCATGCAATATAACGTTTCCATGGAAGCATGCAATATAACTTCGAACCGTGCAATATAACAAGGTTTTATTGAACAGTCGGTGTAATAGTTGAAAATATTATATTTCTTGATATATAGATTGGTGTAAACAAATTATATAATAAATATGCCTAATTAACACAAAAAACTAATATAAGATAATCTATTTTGCTTTTGGTGCATGCTCAACCAGTACTTCATTCCATATTCCTAATTTGCATATTACAGAGTTATCTGCACTTGTAGTCAGGTATTGATTGTGACGTCATGTGTTTCAAGCGTAACGTCATAAGTTTTGGAGGAAACGACGTGAATTGAGTTCACAAAATAATGATGTAACAATCGATACCTACCCAAAAGGGAGCTAACTCTCTAATATGCAAGGACAGAAAAGGACATAGTAAATATTTTTTGTCTGGAAGCTTTCTGAGTGTTTATTTGATGTGTATCAATCTCTAGTTGTGATTAATCAGTAAATATAGTATAATTTTGAAGATCTGTGTATGAAATATTATCCAATAATCAGAAACCATGGTTTTTGATATTCTATGATCTACATACTTATCATTTTGTATATAATAGTGATGTAATGAAAACCAATACAGATTTCCAATATCAAGATCTAGAAATCAGGACTTACACTGTTGGAGACTTTGTCTTTGGAAATGTCAATAGGTACAACCACTCGAGCCTTAGCGTCTACAGGGTTTAAACCATGAGCCTGTTAAAACAACAAGTTTGTTTATTAACAGTACAAAAATCTCCACGAGCCTATTAAAAACAGTTTAATAAATTATGTATAGGCAGTTTAATATTATACATTTATATAATTACTTCAGTTATCATCACAGTGAAATTATTTTTACATCCCTATTTCAAAATTTAACATACTATTTGCCATCCTCAGTACTCCAGGGGTTACTATTACTGTAGTTATATCCACCCCTTGTCTATCTCATAGTAAAACTGAAGGCTGTTCAGAAGAAAAAAACTGACCAATCACAGGTCTTCAGAGACTTCCTTTGATCATTAGAGAGACAGCGACAACCTATACATAGCTACTTCAAAGCCACACAGTCAACCACAGTTTTACCATTATTTAATTCTTTTGATGTACATCAAAGGATCTAATTGCCTGTTTCGAGGATGACAATTTCCCCTATATCTGTTTTCCTCTGTTTCATCCCCAAAAATGTTTTCTCCCTCACCTAACTGGACTCCCATCCCATCTATAAGAACTGATTTGAATTTGTCACCTTTTTCAACCTATGCTCCCCCCCCCCTCCCTTCTTAACAGGCCATTTTGTTATCACTAAATTGACTTTGTTCTCTCTTCCATTCTCGTTTTGTTTATCCCATACTTGACTGGGTTATCCTGCAACTGCTATGGGAAAGATAACTCTGTCTTTTATGAATAAATACATGCAACACTTATATTCAATATCATACAAACTCTACACAAGAGGCCCAGAGGGCCTGTATCGCTTACCTGGTTTGTAATGCCAAGTAATGATCTGAATACAGGTCCATTGTTTCTTAATTCCTCTATTGGGCCCCATGTACTCTTTTTGCTCCAGAGGTTCAAAGACAACCTCTGTTCTCTTTCCCCAAATAATTTTTCTGGCCAAATTTGTTTAAATTTGGTTACAATCCACTAGTAGCGATGTAAATTCTAGGGATTAATCTCTATTTCCCTAATTGGGCCCTGCCCCTCCTGCCCTAGAGGGGTCAGACACAAATTTTATACAAACATTTTTTCCCTTCCCCAAAGGATGTTTCTGGCCAAATTTGGTTACAATCCATGCAGAACTCTATGGCTAGTAGCGATTTATCAGATTTACCTCCATTTTCCCTATGGAGCCCTGCCCTCCTGTCGCCGGAGGATCAGAGCCAAAATGCATACAAGTTCTGTTCCCCTTCCCCCAAAGATATTTGTGGCCAAATTTGGTTACAATCCATGCAGAACTCTGGGACAAGTAGCGATTTATAGAATTTACCTCTATTTCCCCTATTGGGTCCTGCCCCTCTTGCACCCAGGGGGTCAGAGCCCAAATTTATACAAGTTCTGTTCCCCTTCCCCCAAGGATGTTTGTGGCCAAATTTGGTTACAATTCATGCAGAACTCTATGACTAGTAGTGATTTAAACGAAATATTGACGGACGGACAACGCATGGACGGCGCACCAGGACATAAGCTCAGCAGCTCTTTGGTCCAGGTGAGCTAAAAAAGATTCTGTCAGGTGGACTGTTGAGATTAACTAAAATCTTTCACTCTGGTTGAGATATTTGTGTCCACTTGACAAACCCATGCAAGATCCTATATTAAATCAGCAATAGTCCCTCCCATTATCTTAGCCCTGTTGCTTACATTTTCCTGTGTTCCTCTGTCTGAAGCGTGTATAGTTTCAATGATGATGTAGAACCCGTCTTTCATGTAGTCTGGATTCTGGAAATAACACATATAGCAATGAAAGAATGCTAGTTTTACACTTTTGGTTGGTATGTTAACTCAACTTTCTAAGATAAACCAGGACAAAAAGAATGTCTCTACAATCGTCTTTGAATTTACTGTAACTGATACAGAAAGTAGCGCCATTTTGCTAGTGGATGCTAATTATTATTAATTATAATTACTTTTATTGCTATAATCACATGGTTTTCTAAGGAAATTCACATGTGAAAAATGACTAAATAAGGAGACTGATAGTGTGTGTAAGAACATAATCTTCTGAAGACTTTGAAGTTTTGTTTTATATTAAAAAAAATCATTGTTTGCATTATGGCTTATGTATTTTATCATATAATCACAATGTTAAAGTAAATAAAATCTTTATGTAGTATTTGTTAGACAACTAGGATATTTTTTTAAAAGGATCACTATCAGTATCGTTAAATTACTGATACCATTTTTAATGCTATCTATATATACTTACTGTAATTTCTGTCACACAATATGGGTATGCATTCCAAGCCTTTTCATGGATTTTTAATGATCCCGTCGGTGCTATCATTTTGATGAATTTTGGTACTCGACTACAAACACAGAAATCACATGTAAAGGCAAAATAAAATAAATAGCATTGACCAAAAATATAAGCATGTGCAAGTTTCAAGTCTGTGTTTGCAGTATAAAAGATTGCTTAGTACAACATTATATTACATAAAGTAATACAAAAACACCCTAATTCCAGACTTTAGAAATTACAATGAACCAGAAATATATTCATGTTACCGGTAGACTTAGTTTTTTTAAATGTTGAAAGCCGTATTTTAGAATATTTCATTTCATAAATTTAAAACATTACCAGATGAATATTTGGTGGGCATTGAATGTCACTTTGCTGTAAACATGTCTGAATGTAGTTGTTTGACAACCATTAGTTCATTGTTCAATTAATTACCTATAGAAATCTAGATTAAAAAGGACATTCAGTAGGTAGGAATGCATGCAACAATTGTTCATAATTAAAATGATTTGTTATTAATACATTCTTTGAGCAATTAGGATTTTTGAACATTAATCACTGCACATTTGCTTATGATCATCTTGTAGATGATTCGAAATTGCTTATGATGATATCACTCAGTTTATTTGCATATGTCGGCAAATAACGTTATCTTGTTTTAGCCCTCTTGTAGATGATTCGAAATTGGTAGAAACAGGTCATACAACTCCAATCTGGAATTCATTACACACTTGTAAGTTACTTTTTAAAAGTCACAAAAGACACTCGCTAAAGCTGGTGTCTTTTATATACCTCTATTTCATGTATCACATCTAGAAGTTAAAGGTAAGTAAAATCAAATCTTTGAAACAAAGTTGATAATCTCGCATTTGAAATGAACACAAATTCAAAAGGGTTTTAATATAACCCCCATAACAACATTACAACATTATTTTGTAGAACTTAAAGCTGCTCCAGTCCACCGCCGACAGAGCATAAACGATAACTACTTATCATTTGAACAATATTTGGTGTGTAATCATGTATATGTCTAATTAACACACACACACAAAAAAAAAAAAAAAAAAAAAATTTTGCTTTTGGGTGCATGCACAACCAGTATAGGACACGAGTACAACATACTTTCTGTAGTAATAGTTTTGTATTTATATACCCACCTTTCTAAATGGTAGATCTTGTGTGTGTATTGGCCTTTCTTAAATTTGTCTTGGTCTTTAAAATAACCATTATCGATTGCTTTTTTCTTCATAATCTCATCCTCAAAGTCAAATTCTTCATTAACAAGGACCTCGATGCCTTCACCTCCTCCAGTTTCATTTTTGCTAGCTTCAGCCACAGACCATAATTGTGCCACTTGGTACTGAAAACATATAATTTACAGTTATTGGCAAAGAAAGTTGAAACTTGATTTATTGCAACACAACAAATTGTCAAATTGATATTTTTGACACGTTGTATTGACCCCTTGAGTTTGCATAGCGGTAATTCAGAATTGATTATTCTCACAATTATTAATTTTTGCTTGATAACTTACTATAAAACTGAATCCATGTTGTGTTCTATAATATTTATATAAAAGTACTGAAGAGTTTAACGTACCGTCACATAATCGTTTCTGGGTAATAAATAAAAGTACATATTTTTGCTGTATAATCCTGTTTAGTACTTTTTAAATCAGCATTGATACACTTGAATATGGTTGCATTTTTTGTACATGTTATCATCTATGTAACCATTGATTGTGTTTACAAGACTTCATTAGACACCATTGAGAAGGGTTTGCTTTTATGCTATTCCAACATATCCAAAATTCCTGCTTTACGCTATCCCAAGTGCCTGTAAGTCTTAGGTGATTGGGTGGTGTAGTGGTTAGGCCAATCGCCTTTCACCTAGCCGGGCGGGGTTCAATCCCTGGCATGGACGCGAAAAGGTCATAGATCAGGGGTGACCTGCCCAAAAATGTTGGTTTTTTCCAGGCACTCAAAGACCCCTTGCGCGCTTTCATCCAGGCCATCGTAAGTGATTTGTATAAGTTGAATAACTTTTTTCGCAATCGATGTAAAATAAATAAAGTTTATATATATATAGTCCATAAGTATCTAGTTCATAAAAAACTGAATGAAATCCTCAAATTCATGTAAATGAATATAAATTATCCATTTAGATATTGAAATAAAACCTAATAAATGCAGTCACTCACCTCTGCTACTGTCATGGGCAGTACCACACGACTGAAAAACAACAACAAAAGAACATAATTAATAATTATAATTAATTTGTTGATAATCCTTGTTCTCTGTTATATGCTGGGTATGAAGGATAGGGATTTTCCACGTTCGGTATCATTATATTAGGTTCAGCTGGCACCTTGTGTGAAATATTTCTAGATCCTTCATGCACTCATATAAGTTGTATATAATCTGCATTAATATATTTCTCATTCTCTGAGATAGAAGTTTATTCACGCAGGGGATGAACTGCAGGAAAAAACTCTCACAGAAAATTTTACACTGCATGATGACTAAGAGAGAAGCTGTTTGTTGATATTGTGCGCGTGTAGAATATACTTAGTATCAGGTACGTTCTGGTATATACCAGGTATATCTATTACCAAGTACATGTAGTAAAATTGTCTAACTCTAAATATGCATACTGCATTTAGTAGTGTCAAAGCAACTTGATCTTCTGATCTCAACAGCAAAATAGCAGATCTAGAATTTGAGCTATATAAAGTCTATATGTGCAGATCAAATTCAAATGGCAAGATTTTGTTTCGAAATTTTATAGAATAAAGCCTCTTTCATGATAAAAAAGATACTTAAACTATTGGTTGTTTTTTTTTATTATCATTTTTTTCTCTCTCGAAAAAATCAACGTTTTTTTCCAGAAAACACTGATGATATAACCGAAATATAGACCCTGCTCCACAACGATGCTCTTTGTGATGCCCCAGTACAAGATCTAACAATTGCAACTCTGTGATTTTTCAGGGTAATTTAGGAAAACAGTTTTTGTAACAATTTGAGAACCTGGGAAATGAGCAATTTTGGGAAAAAGCTACCCATTACAGAATATGGTAAAGGTGATTAATTAGATATTGTAAAAGTATTTAATTTTATCTGAAGGTAACTTTGATCTTCAGAGTGTAGTTGGTTTTTAGTTTAAGGATAATTACTTTATAACGAGTGGAGAGAAGACAATTTTCAGCGATTTGATTTGGGAATATTTCCTTGTAATTGGGAAAAATAAGGGGAGTTAATTGCGAGACCTTTTAGTTAATTGGAGCGTAACGTAAACATTGCAGTGCATGCACTGGAATAACATTCTAAAGGCCCACTACCTTTCCAAAACAACTTTTAAAGTCGCAAAAGTTATTAACTAACTGTTAATACTTCACATACAATGTATCATCACCTTCAGAACAATTTGATTAGTAGAATAAATAAAATGTCATAATGCGGATCGTCTTTGTTTCCTGCCATCATCCTAAATACTAGCTGCGCGGCAGTTGACCATCACCAGACGGCAGCAAAATAGCGAAATGACTCTCCACTGTTATATATATATATACATTACGCAAGAAATCATGCATATATATGTTTGGTGTTGTAACCTCATCTTAGGACATCAATATATATTAATATACATTTTCTGATGTTAGTAATGTTTAAATAATTATGACACCACAAAATGTCACAGCCAGTCTCTCTATTGTTACCATGATCTTAATCGAAGTACAACGAAATATACCTGGATTGGTACCCAAATCTCTCTAGGTTGTACTACCCTAAGACAGCAAATAATCAATATGTCCAACAAGTTAAAATAAATCTCGCCTTCTTACCAACATTGCTTTACAATTCAGTTGTTACCTCTCATTGTACTATAAATAATTACGACACCGAGAAAATAATAACAATGGGTATTATGTGAATGCCATTCAAAGTACCTGGATTACAACCAAACCACATGTATCGACTTTTTGTATCATCTTGGCAAAAAATCAATATGTCCCAAATATCACTCCATACAAATACATGTAATTTGTTGTACTGGATAAGACTTTACAGATCGGCCTATGTATCTCACGAGGCACTAACACTACATATGTTACAATCAATCTGTGGTCTATTTGTAATTTCAGTGAATCACTATACAGTCTTGAATGGCCTTCGCGACGCATGATCATAGAGCTAAACCTTCGAACTAAACGGGGCCTAAATGGACATCGGCGGCCGAATAATTTGACCGACCGATTATCAAATCAGAGTCACGATATATTACGATAGTATACATCCCCAACTTACTATTCATAAATAGAAGGCATCCTCCTTGTCAGTTCGCTATGACAGCGTGATAAACGGGTGGGCCGATCGCAGCAGATCGAGATATGACGTCACGTGCGGACTATGCAAGGTGCTCTTCCGGTGCGAATATTTAGGGAATAAATAAATCTACAGTTCATTCTTCTGTTTGTGATTTGTAATATTTAAAAAAATATTTTGCACTTGAAATATACCAGAAGATAATTTTATGATGAAGAACTGAAAATGTTTCACATGCTATACAGAGAGGTCAAAGGTCATTCTGCCGGGCACGAACACAAACAATGTACCGGTAGGTTACAGACTAGGCCTAGTGACTAAAAGGCACAGTCATGGTTGCATTGTGGCTTGGCATTTTCTTATGTTTTCTTATAAGCATTCTTTTCGTCTATTTTGTTTACCTGAGACCAGCAAAAGAACAAGATGTCAAAAGTTTTCCAACAAGATATCCACATGACAAAGACAAGGTAAGCCTTCTAAATGACATACGGACCAGGGGAGATAACTCTCATCCTCCATCACTTCCAGCAGCAGCAACAGCGATAATATTTATTTCAAATACATAGATCTAGGTGAAATAAGTTTAATATATATAAATGCTAGGCCTGCAATACAGTACATGTTATTGTCACCATTTTCAAGTTATAAAAGGCATATAATCAAATGATGTTGCTGTATTAGATTCAAAGCGAAAACAAATTTATTAATAAATATTTTATCAAAATTCCCTGCATTAAAATTTTATGTTCTCTGAATTTTCTCTGAAAATAGATTTGTTTGTGTCATATTATCATCATCATCATGTTCATCATCAGACAATCGAAAAGGGGTAAAAAGTTAAAGTTATATGTGCCGTACTTTTTATACTCGCAAATCAAGATAATTAAGCTAATTCAATATATATATGTTATTCATCACCAAAAGTTACTAACATGATGAAAATTACAAAACTTTCAATGCATTGTTTTAATTTTACAAATACAAATAAGAGCAGAAAATGATTTTTAGCAGTACTGTCAAAAATCATTAAATGTTATTATGTACATCTAAGTGAAGCGAAATGAGTACCTATACACGTATACGGTCAGACCATGAAACCAAATTGTGGTCTACAATTTCATTTTGCATTTTTGCAGTGTTATTAGTAATTGCAAAGTGATTTCTTTAGGAAAGTATCCATCTAAACATATATAAGGCATAAAAACATCAATTTTACAGTTACATAATTTCTTTGTTGTAACTATTATTTATAAGGCATCTGAAGCCATTTGAATGATTTTCATGGCTTAATTCATCAAACCTTATGATTTTCAATAGATTAATGAAGAAAAATTAACACACCAAAATTTTCGTCCAGTTACGGCACATATAACTTTAAGGTAATACATGTATATTGAAAACTGAAATCAGGAGCCAGACTTTGTACATTGATAATTAGTGAATTAAATTTCATTCCATGACGAAATCATGCTTCTATATGGGCCTATGTGAATACAGAAGAAGATTTCTGCTGACTTAAATTATTGAGGAAATATGAACATCTACACACAGTCTTTTGCTCATTACAGGTTCAAGTGATAGCCTATCAGTCTAGCTTGGCTGTTGATAGGAACTAAAACTTTTATCAAATGTATATTTTTACAGAACTTAGACAAGGACCATTATGATGTGGCAATTGTTGGTGCGGGTCCTGCAGGAGCCACATGTGGATACTTCCTGGGTAAGTGTTTTCATCACACAATTGGTATCCAGTGCCTTCACTTAAGTAATATTTTTCTTATTTGTGCTGATCAGGAACTCCATGATTATATCATGTCTTGACATCAGTAAACATTATGACATGACATCAGGGTCATTTTCCTTTATTCAGAACAACTGGTTCGACCGTTGGTTAAAGTCATTATTTCAGGTATACAACCTGAGGGACCTGCAGTTTTTGATACAGGCCTGTGAGGGCTTTGCCAAGGCTCGTCTGAAAACAATATAAAATCACTAGGTCCGTCTTTCATTAATAAACGAACCACTATAGGCCCAACAAGTCAAACGGTATAATCGTAAATGGACCAGGATTTCAGGATGGAAAATGTCATGACAAAATGACTGCCTTTATAGTTCTTATGGATTTTTCATAATGTATTTTGGCATTGAAATTATTGGAAATCAGCTTAGAAGTTAATTAAAGTCATTCATTTCCATTTCATTTCAAAATATGTTACTGTCAACAAACATAAATATTAAATTAAAGGGACAATTCGGTCTAAGAGTACATTAAAACTTGTACATATTTCGGAAACAAACCAGTTCTAATGGAAATTAGACTATGGTCAGTTTTACTGTAATATGTCAGAAAAGCCCAGTGTAGTCAAATGTATGTGAAATGTTCAATTGCAATAACACATAGCCTCGTATGCCGAACCTTGACCCTTGCCTGTGTATTAAAGAATTTTTTGTCTAGAACTACTCAAAACGCTCTTACAGCTGTGATAACATTATTAGATGCATGACTTCATTAAAAATGATTTCATCAACTCTTCTGTGGTAATGTATTGCATTTGTTAAACGTGCGTGACTTTGACTCGGGTAAAGGTACAGCGTACATGTTGAACATATATTTATGAAATAATTTATTTTGCCTTTGGTGCTTGCACAATTAGTATTTCATTCCATATAGGATATAGTGACATGGAATTTTTTCAGGATGCAATTAATTGTTTTCTATATTTTTAACTTTAAGTAAAATCAGAAGCTCAAACTTTTCAATGGTGGTAATGGTGTAAAGTAAGTAACTTCTGTAACTGAAGAAAAATACTAAAAACTTTGTTAAAATTGTGTTTCTTTGACATGTCATAATTATTAAACACAATATATCATATACACTATGTGTTGTTGATCCAAAGGTTTAATTTGACAATTTACACAGTGATTGATCATGTCAGCATATTGAACCGACTATCACTTTGTCATAGAAACATCCTTTATTTGGGAGGTTGGTGTGGCGCCGTGGTAGAAGGTGCAGGTATGTTTGGCTAGGCGATTGGATGCCATTAGATCGTTAGTTTGAGGTCCTAATAGGGCATGAGTCAATTAATTGCCATCCTTTGTTAAATTGTGTTTCTTTGATATGCAATGAATATATATATATATATATATATATAATATATATATTTGTCACTCTCTCTCACTCGCTCTTCAAAGTTATTACTCACAGGCACATGCTCAGTTGAAACTATTCATTTTACTTGTGGTTTGAATGATCCAAAAGACCATTCTGGACGCTTGCATGAATGCATCAATTCACTGTAATTTTTAAACACTCCAGTCTCTAATTACAGCAAAAAATCAGTACACTGTAATATTGAAAACTCATTCAAAATCCTGTACCAATGAATCTATTAATAAACAATTTGAAAACATTACAAAGTAGAATAATTGGATGAAACATGTTTATAATGGACACAATTAAAACAAATTCATGGTTATAACATGTAGTAATTTTCATTGCTCACTGTGAAGTTTTCAATAAGGCGTTTATATATACCAGTATATATATAAACTATGCTTATAAAAAAGTAATCTTGTTGGTCCCCAGTTGTTTGTATTTTACTGTTGTTCATTGTACTTTGGAAATGTTGTAATGAACATAATAATGTATAAAACACTTAACATATTCGCCCCAATAAGCGCCAATGTCCCTATAAGCACCCCTCCCCCTTGTGAGGCTTCAATTTCAATTGCCTGGGCATAAATAAAGACCAAACAGCATAGATTTGCAATAATTTTGTCTCATTAAGCATCAGTGATTTTTTAGGTACATTTGGGGCCGAATAAAGGCCCCTTCTCCTAGAGAAATTTTGCCATATATTCCCAGTTTCATTTAAATATTTTCCCAAATAAAGAAAAACTCTCCAAAATATACATATTTCAAGAAAAATGCTATGTAAATTTTTTCCAAGTGAAAAGGTACAGGCCCCTGAAATTATTGAGTAAGAAAATCACCAAGCACCTTTCCATTTTTTTAAACACCCTAGAGGTGCTTATTGGTTCAATATGTTAGGCAATAATATTTAAACATTGAAAAAATGAAGGGGCATTTCAAAGGACCAAAATTTGGGCTAACATTCACAAAATTAGTGCACATATTATTATAAAGCTTTAATCAATTTAAAAAAAAAATAAAATAGAGAAACCCACCCAGTTTTATAATGTCTGTCTGTATTTAATTCAAGGTACATTATATAATACTACAATGGTGAAATAAAGGTCTCAAAAAGTGGGAGGGACACTTTTAGGGACAGGGGCACTTATGTGGCTGAATATGGTAATGTTTATAATTCTGGGCTTAACTGCATGGTATACTCTAGCTAACACAACTGTGAATGTAGTTATATATTGCTAACAAATCTAAAGCTACATGTATGATATCCATGATGACCTTGTACATTGAACCCCAACTCACTTTGGACCTAACTGTATGACTACTACTAGAACAGCTACAGATAATGAAATAAATGAATGTGACCATGAAAATAATACTGTATTTGACCCAATAAATATCCCCGCCCCTGTCTAAATGTACCCCATAGCTGCCACTTTTCAAGGCCTCTTATCTTGAATTTAATTTTTTGAAGTGCAGAGTGAAAAAGTCCAAATTTTTCTGACGATATTGCTATGGACATACTGTATTTGACCCCATAAATGCCCTGTCAACCAACCAAACAAGTTAGAAATGTTACGGATCTCTGAGCAAAAAATGGCAAAAATCATGTAATGGTAGTCCTAAATTTAGTCAAATCTGAATGGCTGTCTCCACTTTTTGTTAATTTGTCAAGCACACAAGGCTCAATCAAGATGCAATGTTATATTTCTTGCCAATCCGCCCTATTTTGGAGGGAGGATCCCGATTTTGAACCCCCATTTTAGGCCATTTTAGCAAATCCAAATTTTTCAATACCATAACATTCAAAATATCAAAAATCTGACTATACCATCAGAAAGAACAGGTCAAAATATGCATAGGGGTTACTAAGTAGACTCTCTTGAGGTTAAAATTTTAAACATGTGAAACTAGTCCCATGGGAATTTCAAAAAGTTGGCAAGTATGTAAATATAAGCGTAATCACATTGGGTCAAATATGGTATGAAGTGATGGAGATCCTAGTGATAGGTACTAATCATCACTTAGCTACTGGTTCACTGATAAGTGTGTACCCTATACACAAGTATAATTACCTATTGGCTATACACATATTCACTTCCTGGTGGCTTGATTTAGTGAGAGTGGGGTTGATATGTGCTACTACAAACTTACATACAAATAATTAAACCATGTTTGTATGTCAGCACCATTATTTATTTATTTTGGTTGTTTGTTTGTTTATTTGTTTGTTAACATTCATTGAATAGTCCTTTGCTAATTACGCAATTATTATCTTCTAACACAAAATAATGGTTTATTTGAATCAATACTTAATTTGAATGGGATCATAGATTTGTTCCTCTTGTTAGTAGTATGAATTAATACCACATGTTATGTGGAAATATTGGTAATAGTTATACCATCTTGAAAATACAATGGATGTCCATTTAGTTCTATTAGTGTTAAGAAATAAACCAGATGTTATGCGGAAATATTGTTAGTAATAATGTCATCTGAGAAATACATTAACGTATGTCCATTTTGCCGTGCTGACCCCAAGGATTAACAGATGTAAATAGTTTAGCAGGGATTGATAGTCAAACTTTGGCTACAAGTATCAACCTGTTGACGGATAAATTATCTAAGATATATGAACTTATGACATGTATAATTGATCTCCAAGGCAGGGAGTAAGTGGTAATACCTGAAGTTAATTTGATTCATGTACAGAGTATGATATGACTATATAATTATATCTAATGATGATCACTTTAAATTTTTTGCATATTAAATGGAAAAAAGATAATAAAGATTGCATATATCAACATATTCAAGTCAAACCTGTTGCCAGTTAAACAGTTGCATGGGGTGTTAATGGGATCCTCTTTGATCCTTGCATGAAAACCTTAAAAAATTCATGAACCATAAATACTTACCTGGGTATATTAATCATTAAAATATGTTAATGTCAGGTAGTAACCAAATCGATTTTCAAAATGATTGTGAAGGTCAACAATAGTTAGTGGAACACATTATTTTACGTTTTTTAGGTCATCTGACCCACAGTATCAGCTGTGATGACCTATAGCCATCGTATGCTGTCAGCCATCTACATCCTTAAACTTCATTTAAACAGCTTCTTCTCTATAGCAAAAAGGCCCATAGTACTCATATATATTGACCCTAGCATGTTCAAATTAATGACCTTGACCTTCAGTCGATATCATATAACGTGATAAACGTGATATTGGGCTTATAGCATGACTGCCATTCAAGGTCACTCACAGGGATCAAATAGGATAAAATCTTTAAACAACTTCTTGTTATTATATATAACTAAAAAGCCTAGAGACCGGATATTGACCCTGAAGTATTCTGGGAGGAATTGCTACCAAAACATTTGTTCAAAGAAATTGCCTTGAATTTCATTGCATATGTCACAAATTGGATCTTTTCAATAACTGAGAGGTCTACAAGTATACTAGAATTAGGGTTTTCCTACTTTGTGAATATTTTCCAAACGGAATCTCAATATGTGAAATGCCTAAAGAGCTCCGACTTTCAAGTTTGTTTACTTGAATGACCTTGACCTACTTTCAAGATCAAAGTGGTAAAATATATCAAAATTTAATAACATTTGCTTAAGACTTCCTAGTACAATGTCATAATTGTTAGTCTAAGAAAAAATGAGCATTCTCAGTCTACTTAATATTAGATTCTTTTGTATTGATTCTTGACAAATTAATGTAAACTTTCTTTTGCGGCTACATGTACTAAATTATATGATATCCATTTCAATACGAAGGGGTTATGTTGCCTGAGTGATTAAGATGGCTTGAAATATGAAACAAATCCGCCACCTATGGGTCGCAATTTTGAATCACATGTGGGGCAGTTGCCAGGTAATGACAACTGGTTGGTGTTTGTTCTTACGGTACCCCAGATTTCCTCCCCCATCTAATCTGGGCACATCCGTAATATGACCCTAGCTGTTATTGGGACGTTAAACTAATCCAACCAAACCCCGTAATAGATTGTTTGTCTATGTGATCAGTAACTGTTTGAGTGGGAAATTTTGTAATCAGGTATAAGCAGATTAATACAGCGATGATGATGTGGGTAAAGTATGATTTACGGTTGATTAGGCCACCTTTCGGTGATTACGATGTCACAAAAATCATGTAAAATATGATATCTTAATGCATAGCAATTAAATATCTGTCTAAGAAAATACTCAATGAAAACTGATTTAAATACATTATATTACATTAAAATTTGTTTAGGTAAGCTTGGATGGAAGTGCCTGTTGTTAGAGAAGAAGAAATTCCCCCGGGATAAATACTGTGGGGACGCTGTATGTAAGACTGCCATTGAAATCCTGATGGAGATGGGCCTGTATGATCAACTCCTGAAGGACAAGAAAGCTCACGTGGTATGTATAGACACAGTTAGGATGACCTTATCCTGGCAAACATATGAAACATGTATATATTGTCTTAATTAATACCTATCGCTAGGACCTGCATATTTGGCTGATATAGGCAGATTTCCGGATTATACAGGTTTTAGTTACTACAATAGTAAATTAAGAAGGAAAATGCTATATAATTATGCAGTAATACACAGGGTACATATAGATAGTGATGTCTGTTATGTCTAGATAATAATAAGAAACTTTTTGTATTCAGTGATAGATGATATCAAATGCAATTTGAATTTGAATTACTGTACAAAATACATCAATAGGAAGGTAGTGGTGTTAATTCTATTTATGTAAGAAAAGCATAAACTTTTGAGTATGACATTAATAACTGTATATTGTTGAACCTGTCAGGCAGACAGTGGAGGGCTGTGTAGTCCTGGTGGCCTGAGCTATATTGGCCGAAGTAAGGAAGGACTTGGGGATATACCTGCTGCTATCGCCTGTAAACGTATACACTTGGACGAAGCTATCGCCAAGGCAGCAAGAAGGTGAGTACTGGATAAAACTTGCTGTCACAAACTTAGGAGGCAAGGATATGAGGATTGGACAAAACAAATGCCTGGAGGTGAGTATTTGTCAAAGTTGTCACCAAGGCAGATAGAAAATGAGTATCGGACAAAGCTCTCACCAAGGCAGCAAGAAAGTAAGTACAAAGTGTATTGGAAAAATTAGATACCATAACAATTATATTCTAACTATAACAAACACATTCTGAATATCTTAATGTTGTAGAATTTCCATTTTAATTACTTAAAACTATACATGTGTTCAAGTGACACAAATAGTATGATGGCAAAAGTTAACGAATGTGATATTAGTTACATAACATGTGTTATAAAGATAAGCATTACTTAGGATAGGGGCGGACCTGAGGGAGGATTGGCCTGTGGCTGAAGCTAAGTTTGACCAGGAGTCTGGACTATGGACACTTCATAAAGAGGGCACCACTGCCACATTTATATCTAGGGTATGTATCTGTTTTCTTATTCTTTAGCTTACTTCTTCATCAAGGTAAATCATTTTTTGATTTGATTAATTCTCAAATATGTCATGGGCAATTAAAATTCTCAAACATAGGTTGCTTTAAAATGTTTCATATACACCTATAATAATGTTTTTTAAATTGAAAATTGCAAAATTAAATCACTCTGAAGAAGGCTTTAGAAATAAAAACCTGTCTGATATTAAGTTATGAAAATATGTTGAATATATATAAAATGACAGGAAATCCCAGATTTACCCAAAGGCATTGATCCCAACACGATCTGGTGTATGCAACCAATGTATCAGTTGTATTTCCCGCCTCCATAATACTTGTGGAGGAGGAAGGGTCAGGATTGAACTGAATAACATTGATGACCTGAAATTGAAGGCATACACGATCTTGTCCATTAGTCAGATGAAAATATGTTGGTTTACAGTACTGTTGTTCTCTTTCTATATAATCAAAAGAATAAATAAGTAAGCATCCCCTTACCAGTCTATTCAATGTGTACCACCTAAACAACCTCACCTTTATGTCATGCCTTTACCCCCAGGTACTGGTGTGTACTGATGGTGCCCCCTCGCGCCTTGGGACACAGCTAGGCCTTCCTATCTTCATAATATCTGTAAACTTTACCCCCAGGTACTGGTGTGTACTGATGGTGCCCCCTCACACCTCGGGACACAGCTAGGCCTTCCTATCTTCATAATACCTGTAAACTTTACCCCCAGGTACTGGTGTGTACTGATGGTGCCCCCTCGCGCCTTGGGACACAGCTAGGCCTTCCTATCTTCATAATATCTGTAAACTTTACCCCCAGGTACTGGTGTGTACTGATGGTGCCCCCTCACACCTCGGGACACAGCTAGGCCTTCCTATCTTTATAATATCTGTAAACTTTACCCCCAGGTACTGGTGTGTACTGATGGTGCCCCCTCGCGCCTTGGGACACAGCTAGGCCTTCCTATCTTCATAATATCTGTAAACTTTACCCCCAGGTACTGGTGTGTACTGATGGTGCCCCCTCACACCTCGGGACACAGCTAGGCCTTCCTATCTTCATAATACCTGTAAACTTTACCCCCAGGTACTGGTGTGTACTGATGGTGCCCCCTCGCGCCTTGGGACACAGCTAGGCCTTCCTATCTTCATAATATCTGTAAACTTTACCCCCAGGTACTGGTGTGTACTGATGGTGCCCCCTCACACCTCGGGACACAGCTAGGCCTTCCTATCTTTATAATACCTGTAAACTTTACCCCCAGGTACTGGTGTGTACTGATGGTGCCCCCTCGCGCCTTGGGACACAGCTAGGCCTTCCTATCTTTATAATATCTGTAAACTTTACCCCCAGGTACTGGTGTGTACTGATGGTGCCCCCTCACACCTCGGGACACAGCTAGGCCTTCCTATCTTTATAATACCTGTAAACTTTACCCCCAGGTACTGGTGTGTACTGATGGTGCCCCTTCACACCTTGGGACACAACTAGGCCTTCCTATCTTTATAATACCTGTAAACTTTACCCCCAGGTACTGGTGTGTGCTGATGGTACCCCCTCACACCTCAGGACACAGTTAGGCCTTCCTATCTTTATAATATCTGTAAACTTTACCCCCAGGTACTGGTGTGTACTGATGGTGCCCCCTCACACCTCGGGACACAACTAGGCCTTCCTATCTTTATAATACCTGTAAACTTTACCCCCAGGTACTGGTGTGTACTGATGGTGCCCCCTCACACCTCGGGACACAGCTAGGCCTTTCTATTTTTATAGCACCTGTAAACTTTACCCCCAGGTACTGGTGTGTGCTGATGGTGCCCCCTCACGCCTCGGGACACAGCTAGGCCTCATCACCCGCCCCCCTGATAGTAACTGTTCCCGAGCCTATGTAGAAGGTGGTACCCACAAATTCAAAGCTGACGGTGTTGTATTCTACAACAAGGGGATGCTGCCAGGTATGTATGATAGTGGCAACACAGAATAATAGAATTGTTTACACATTTAGGGCTGGGTTGAGTCAGGAGAATGTCACCCCGAGGTTTCCAAGGGATGAGATCTCCTGTTTCACTCCAAAGGTTGTGAATGATTATTTTCTTACCATGTGCACCACTTTGTGTCTCTAGTAATGATGTGTTGGTGTCAGCAGTGCAAGCAAGGATGACATAACCTGAATGAAATAATGAATTTTTGTCATCACCATAATTGTGAAAAGGACATCATAATACTGCAATGTCCTAACCTAAACTTGTTAAGTAAAAGGCAATTGAATTATGTATATCACAATCACCATGGTTTCTGGTTATATTTCAGGCTACTCTGCATTATTCCGACACCCTAACGACGTTCTTAACTACTGTGTGTACATCATACCTGGTAACCCAAAGGTCACGCCTGACGACCTTACCCACTGGCATGATGACCTGATGAAGAACGACCCGAATATCAGCAGGGCGCTCGGGGAT
This sequence comes from Argopecten irradians irradians, assembly GCA_004382745.1. Lineage (NCBI taxonomy): Eukaryota > Metazoa > Mollusca > Bivalvia > Pectinida > Pectinidae > Argopecten > Argopecten irradians. Next base: position 409,823 of record SAYR01044025.1, read on the forward strand.
GACTTCAAAATTGAGAGAATGAAGGCTGGTAAGTCACTTAGTGAGTTAAAAAGGACCTTCATATCCTTGGATTTTTCAATTTTGCAGTATGGTTGATAGAATTTACGTTATGTAAGTGAACTTGTTGTCATGAAAGGTCCTGAGATTCTGAATGTTTTAGATAACCTTGCAGAATTCTTATGAGGTACTTTAGGCACTGCGTTTCAAATGTTTTCATTTTGGAATATTAGTATAGTACTAAGTGTTACGTAGTGGTAGGGTAAACAAGGAACAGACATTGACCAAATCCATTTTTACTTAAGATATTTACATCATTGTTAGTATTATTTATTTATTTACAGTACAAGTTTAAAGATAGTTTTCGTGATTCTAATCGATCGATAATCATTACCGTACTTCATTAGAGATGGATCGTATACACAGAGGGTTACGTGGGTACATGGGCCTAACTTTTACGTGTGACTTATTTATCAGTGCAACTTATATGTGTATGAAAACTGAAAAAAAAATGTTAAAAAAAGGCCTTTGTGACTTATACACGTGCGACTAATTGTCCAGAAAATACGGTAAAAGATAAAGATATTAAGTAAATAGAAAATGGTCTGTATCTGTCTCTAATAAAAGCATAATTATTATATTATTATAGTATAAACTACACATGGACAAGTACTTTTTTGAGCTATACTATGGTATATACTGGTCTGTTTCTGTCCACAGCCAGCCTTAGACTGGGAGGAGAGAAGGTGACCTATGGGGACCATGTCCTTATCGTCGGTGACGCAGCAGGCATGATTGATCCTATGACAGGTGAATTATAAGGAATGTCTATATTCAAATAGGACTGATTTGTTTTTTTAATGATTTAGGTTATCTCCTCTACTTAAATATCACTCCTCTTTTCTCACCATGGGCTTGAGACCTGTATATATACACTGTGTAACATGTCTAATTTGGTTGTCACTGAGACCAGCATATTTGGCCAATATATAGCTGCTTCCGGATTAAACTCTGAGGTATTAATTACTATAAATCATAAGAAGGAAAATGCCATAAAATTATGTCAGGATACACAGGGATCGGATTAGACAAGAGCCAGTTTTGACAAAATACACTGTATATTCACCATATATTGAGCAAATTGAGTTTTAAAAACTTTCGATATTTTAGGTGAAATTAAAACCCAATAGATATGATACTTTTATTGTTGTATTGTAGGGGAAGGTATCCACCATGCTATGGAAGGTGGGAAAATGGCGGCCATGTTTCTAGACGAAACTTTGACTCACGGTAGCTACAGTAAAGATGTGATGCAGATTTACCATCATAGGTGGATGAACAAGTTTGGGTTTGACTTTAGATGGTGAGTATGGGTATTTTGATACAATCCGTCAAACTTGTCTTTTAAAACTGTCCACAGGTCAAGAGAAAAGTAGTCTACGCGTATATAGCCAAGGGATCTTCACATACACATGTCAGGTAAAGTTCATTAAAAATTGTCAATTGGGACCCAAAGAAAATGTTCTTATATGCAGGTGATCTTTATACAGAGTTGGTCATTAAAAAAGTGTGACTGTATAATTTCATAATGTCTTCTGGTATTGTATGGAAAACACTTCGCTTGCCATTGTATATATCAATGTTCAAAACTTATGGATAATCTATCAGAGGTTTCTTTTTAGAATTAGTTTATGTGTCCATAGATTTATTTCTTAAGTTTGAGAATCATAAAAATCCAACAAATTCAGCTGGTGTTGTCATTACAACTAAATTATAAGGATTTGTTTGAAAAAAATATTGGTTCAAAATGTCCTATATGAAATTATGTAAATATAAGAGTTCATAGAACTTATTAGTTAGATGATATATATAAAGACGCTGCAGTAGATAAGTGGTAAAGGTGTCCTGATATACATGTATTACCAATAGCCCTCCAACTTTTGGTTGTGGGTTCAAATCCCAGTGGTGCAATTGCCAATTGCTGAATGTAGTTTGATAGGGTTTTTTCCCAAATACTTTCTTCCGTCTCTTAACCTGGCACACAGCTGAAATTCATTATGTACCATTTTGCTATGTTCTTGGGTGTACAGATGTATGTAGAGATGCTTTTTATACACAGGTCCATGGCATTTTGTCAGCTGACATACCGTTTCCCCATCTTACTGGATGCAGCCACCGCAGCCGTGATACGTAAAGGAGATAAGTTCTTGTTAAAATGGACCGACATCATGACAGGTGAGTGGAAGTTATATCTGTTGTTTATACTGTATCGTCTGTTTCTGATCATAAACTCAGTCTGTATAGTTGTACCATTTGATACAGTATTTAGATATTGTAGTATTTATTTACTGTTCTGTTGTGTGCAATTTACTATCATGAGTTTCAAAGTAAATTCTAGAGTTTAATAGTTTATTTTCGTAAATCAACATCTACTACATTAATTATAGTGTCTCTTTTGTAGGTCGGGTACCAAAGATCCATATGCTGAAACCTGAATTTACTCTGACAATAACCTTTGAACTTATACGACTTTGTGTCTTCAGATTGTTCGGAATGTCTGTTGGAAAACAGAAAAAATCCAGCTGAAACGATGTGTACAACATGTATAGACTGGTTTTGTTCGTTCAAGACATTTTATTGTTTTGATTTAAAAATTGTATTTATTTAGAAGATTCATGCAAAAAGAATTAACATCAATATCATCAGACTCCGGTTCCAGTCATTATTTTAGAGTGAAAGACACTAAAAAAAAAGAAAGAGAATCCCGACCTACCGACCCTGGTTTTTTTGCCAATGTAACCCTAAACAGACATATTTTTTGGTCTTATGCATTAAAATGATTGTATAAAGACCATCCAATGTATATATACATGTAGTTCAGATTGAATTGATGATGCCAATTAGGACTACAAGAAAGTGGTCTTATTAAGTCAAAATCATGAAACTGTCAACGCTTGAAAATAAGTATAGTATCATTTAAAAAAAAAAAAATGAAAAAGTATGAAATAAAATAATCATTAAAAAGTATTGTATGCTTATATTTCATTACAAATTTCATAACATTATATCATTAAAAAATAAACTCCCAATTCTAACGCATGTACATCATTAGAATCCTTGTGTCAATTCAATAGAGATGAAAATTGCTTCTAAGTTATTTGATACAATTTTAAACAAGAATGCTGTTCAGAACAAATGAATTATATCTACTAAATCTGATTTAGGAAATCTTCTTTTCTATTGAGCCATAATGAAAACTTAGCTTGTGAATTGATTTTGGAGTGTAATATATATATATATATATGTTTTATATTCTCAGTAATGTTATTTCTACATTTGATGATGATGTGAAGATTTTTTAATACTTTATTTGCTAAATGAAAAGAATTCCTATGCATACATATTAACTGAGATGAAGTGCCAAATTAGAAAACCATAATATTTACCTATATATGCCAATTAGCGTACAAGATGTTTGTGAAGAATGTGTATTTATACATATTATTATAAACAATGCATAGGCCCACTACCGATCAGAAAACAAAAAATAAGAGTGAATTTATTTCAATCAAATTGTTCAGAAGGTAATGACAAGTGTAGTATACGGTAAACAGCTAACAACTTTTGCAACTCTATGAAAATTATCAATGTCATTTTACATTTTCTTTTTAAAAATCAGAAGCCGTTTCTGTAGTGGGCCTTTATGTAAACCTTATATAGTGTTTCATCGATCTCCAATTGAAATGATTTTTATATTGTACCCTGTGGTACTATTGTATTTGTATATTATATATACTGTAAAACTACATTCCCCCACCCCACCTACATTCATTGATGATTCATTATGATTTTCATAAATGTTCATGCCTCGGTTTCATCAATGTTCCTTAAATTCAAGGGATTCCTTAAAGATGCTCCACTGCCGACAGAGCATAAACGATACACATCATTTGAACAATTATTGGTGTTTAATCGTGTATGCAAATGTCTAATTAACACAAAAAGTATATAAGATAAATTATTTAGCCTTTGGTACATGCGCAATCAATACTTCATTCTATATAGGACATAGTGCCACAAATTTTTTTGGGACACAATTAATTATTTTTAATGTAATTAATTTGAAGTAAAATGACAAGCCCAAACTTTTTAATTGTGGTGATGGTGTAAAGTACAATAAGTAACTTTTGTAATTGAAGAAAAATACTTGATTGTCTGCTCCTGTGTTTGATAGAGACAAAATACAACTTGTCATCAGTGGAACATCTTTAACTTAAAATTCTCCATAGAAAGTAGTTAAGGAAAAAACTTAAGTTAAGAAATGTTTTCAATGAAACTGAGTCCTGGAATTGTTCATCTGTTTAAACTCTTGTTCAAAAGACCCTTATGGGTTCAGATAAAAAAGTGTTTTTTCCAGAATTTTGAGGCGTATACCAAGGTGGTGTTTTGGATCCTAACTTTTAAACACAATTTTAATTTGTTATATATTATTGCTCATTTGAAGTGCTTCATGTATTATATTAAAACTTTCATGTAGGATTGTTCTTGTTTTTGTTCTGTGTTGATTTTTCCTGTTTTACGTGTGCTGTATACAGAGGAAAGTTGTCTCAGGTTTGATATTAACCAGTAATTTTTAATACTCTAGCATATTTCCTAGTTTAGTGTTTGACATATCAGTATCCAATGATCTTAGGTGATCAGTATTTCATACCAATCAGGCAATAAACCACACATATCTTGATGATTTTAGTCTTTGTTTTTCTTTGACCAAAGTTTGTGACATTGTCTCTGATGGTAACTTGTCTCTATGTGGAACAAAGGGAGATCTTGACAGAGGCCTAACTAAATCAGTATTTGCAAAATGAAAACAATGTGGTTGGATGTAATAGCTGACCCATTTCTTTTTTATAATTGATCTTTACATATACCTATATCCCATTGGTACCCGGACATGTAACAACCATTTAGCATCCTCGATACTCCAGGGGTTTCAATCACTTACAATCTCTACACCCCTGGACTATCTCGTAAAGAAATTGAAGGCAGCTCAGAGGAAAACATTTGACCAATCATAGGCCAGCAAAGATTTCCTTTGAAGATTAGAGAGACCAACGCCTTACATCAAAGCCACACAGTCAACCACAGTGTACCGTTATACGGCTCTTTTGATGTACATCAAAGGACTAAATTACCTGTTCTGTTCTGTTGTCTCCAGTTTTATTATGAGATAGTCCAGGTGTGTAGAGATCGTAAGTGATCGGAACCCCTGGAGTATCGAGGTTGACCATTTAGCTAATACATTGACATTAAATAGCTGGAAGGACATGAGTATATTGCTTAAGTAGTGTTTTATTTTGTTTTGTCAAATTTCAATATAACTCCTTTGAAATTCAATTTTCCTAAGCAGTATGATAGGGCTTTTTGTTTTGTTTTTAGCTACATGTAGTTGACATTTGTATTTTCTGCAGAAATTGAAAATCATCATCAGTTTTCCACTGACAATAGAAAGACAATAATCCACAAGTGTTCTGTTCTTTGTCATATGAGCTGAGAAATATGCTTGTGTTGAATAATAAATTATGCATTTTAACTTTGACATAATAACATTTTGCGTGTTTGAAATATGCGTCATAGCAATGGTGTAAAAAGAGACATTTGCAGTTAGTTGTTTGTGAAACAAAAGCGCTGAAAATAAGACGACCGCTAAAACAAGTATTTTTCAGTAAAGGACTAGATATGGTTTGGGCCCTTTTTGGCCCCCCAAGTCCATCAAATTTTCAAACTTGTTTTTTTAGTGATAATTTGTTGTATTTTAAATATTTAGTATATCCCTGATTCAACTATAATGATTTTTTTTTCTAATTTGGCAAATGTAGGTGCCATGGTAACCATCCAAAATATGCATAAATTATGAAAATGTGAAAATATTGACAATTTTGGCCATTTTTTGCTAAGTTTTTGTATATGAAACTATAGAGCGCATCCTTGAACAAATTTAATATTTACCTAGAATATGTCTGCACTTCCTATACATCTTTAGGAAAAATGTAAAGTTGGTTCGAGGATACGCTCTATGGTTTCTAAAACAAAAACCTATCAAAAAATTGCAAATATTGTTGAAATCAATTTATGCATATTTCGAGTGGTTACCATGACAACTGAAGCTGCGAAATTAGAAAACTATCAATACAATTAAATTTGGGATGTACTAATTATGTAAACTCCTAAAACTTTAAATACTAAATAACAATTTTGAAAATTAGCCGAATTTTGGGACCAAAAAGTGCCCAAACCATACATAGTCCTTTCAACTGCTTCTTGTCAAAAAGTGCATTGTGATGGTTGTAGTCATTTATTAGATAAAGTAGAATGTACATATTGTAACGAAGAATACGAATAGTCGGTTTATACATTTTCACAATACGATGTCGTTTACTTCCATACAAGACACCGTAGCTACAAAATTGTAGACTTATAGACAGTCGGATAGAGATCTAGATCATCCCGGTCACAACCTTAATGACCTTGACTGGTATATAATCAATACCCCACTCTCTGTATAAATGTAAATAAAAGATTTCGTTTTTTTGCTTTATTTAACACCGATTTAATATGTTTTAGACTATTCGGGTAACAAAACAACCTCTTTAAACAGTTCCAATGGTTGGTCCCAAAACCTGTGGAAAAGAGTTAGGACCGATGATAAGGCATGAAACAACTTGTGTAGTACACTCGATCGATCTCCAAACAATAGGGCCGTTCCTGGCTACCATTTCCTGTTATCAAGTATCCGTATCCTAGCCTAGCCTGTTTCCCATTGATTAGATATATTATATTCATTGTTTATTGCTATAGATTCATCATGTTTAGTATAGCTTTTTGTTTTGCCGTGAGACTGTATAACGTTTTGTTTGCTTGTAATTTAGTAATCACTGTCTATCATCGATACACAGTAAATTTCATTTTTTTAACGAAATGATATTTTGGTGCAGACTGCGCAATACCATTTTATCTATCCTGTCAGAAGCTCTATATTTTGCGTTCACTATTAAGGTAAAAGGTTGTGACAACATTTTACAACCCTTCGAGTATCATCATCATCGTCATCATTTATCATCATTCATCATCATCATCATCATTATCTTTCTTTATGCTTCAAACTGAGAGAGCATAGAACAGAAATTAAAAAAAAAATATACAACATAGATTAAAAATGTCTCATTTCTTAAGCAACGCATCAAAGTACTTTGCTTAGGATGTATCAACCATTATTATATACATCTTTACGTTGGATTACTGTGAAGAACAGGCTTATGACATTTTACGACCCGTCGAGTATGGTCACGCCCTTTTAAAAACCAAGGTGATATAGGAATTTTTTTTGTGTGAAGTATTAGTCACGTTCAAGTCTCGTAACAGTTTTTGTGATTTCCAAAACAAATTTATCTCCTTTGTAGCCAGTTGGCCTATGCCAAATGTGGCAATGATAGACTTCTATTGTCTGAAAAAGTTTGCATACATAGGATTTTGGATATGACTAATTTGGCAGCCATTTTGAAAACAAAAGTTTGCTTCCTGTAGTTTCACAATATTTAATTATTAGTGTCTCCTTGTGATGTTGGAACCCTTAAACATTTAACAGTGCTATCACATTGAAACATGCCGTCAGAGACACCAAACAGGACACCTCGCCTGGTCACATTGTAATGACAACAGGTAAACCAGTCGTCTCACTCCCTTTATGATAATCAGGAGCAAACACGACCATCGTTATAGGCTGTTGTGTCTCGACTAGGAGACAGAATCTTGAGCTTAACAAATGAACACTCAATGCAAGGCCAAATGTGGCCAAGGCGGTGTCAAGGGAGACATCAGGAAAACGAAAAAGCTCTCTCTTTCGCTGAACGCTAAACAGGGTCAGAGACGACCAGTTTTATTATTGACTATGGTGTGTCTCGACCAGGAGTCTGAACTCAGATACAATGGAGACAACATCTAAACTCGAACACCTTAACTACAGGACAGCAGTTCGGGTATGGCGAGGGAGGTATTCATGAAAGAATAAATGCCTTAAACATTGAATTAAGTATAAGCACTAGAAAAGGAACCATGGCAATGTTTGATGCCTGGTTAACTGGTCATACTTAATGGGACAATTAAGCGAGGCCTATTCTGTTACATAACCACGAAGCAAAATATGGCATAAGTAATCTTAGACTGATTTATCCCTTTAATGGCATATCAAAGGCTTATGTCATTCAAAGTGCGTGAAGTGAGGGCGTCTGAGTGGAGTTCTAGGCTATAGAAACACCGAAAGGCACAACCCGTCTGGTCACATTACAATACTTACAATGGCAGTAGAACACTTGGTCTATTCATTTGCTGATATTTAAAGAGAAGTAGAAACTTCAAATTTATAGATTATGATGTGTCCAAGCTAGGGGATAGGACCCAAACATTTCTCACGGAATCGAGCGCTCAAATCATGACCAATGGTGGGGCGCCAAGATTGTTAAAAAGCAATATCATCTTACATCAATATAATGAAGATAGACCACTTATATTAAAATACTCATTGTTCTATAATTGTGTTTACCTCGATAACAAATGCAAACTATTTCTTTTGTGTAATTTATTAAATGACATTAAGGTCACGTCCACTCTCGACAATTTTGTTCATTTTAATAGTTTTCGAATCAAGGCTATCAAGAAACAGATAAACTAATAATAGAATTAAAAAAAAGGATACTAAATTTGAACATGTTCGAATGAATTTTCAAAAACATACAACTCATCCGATTAAAAAAATCATTGGCAACATTCTGCTCGAAGAGTGGTCTCTAAATATAAGAGTACAATATGCGATGGAATTGTCAACATAAAGTCTTCTATATCATATATATAACCAACACCTTTTAGATGTCTAACTTTCCGTATGTCGATGCCAACCCTTCAATCAAAATGTAGATCAAGTAGTCAATAGTTTTTTTCTTCTCTAAATCCTTTATACCCTATTTTTAAAGATGCTCAACCGCTGACAAATGGTATTTTTTCACTACCAAAAACAGGAGTAGACGATTGAGTATTTTCTTTAGTTACAAAACTTACTTACATGTATACACCATTACCACCATTGAAAAGTTTGAGCTTCTAATTTTATTTCACGTTGAAAATATGAAAAATATTTAGTTGCATCCCGAAAAAAATCCGTGGCTCTATATTCTATATGAAATGAAGTACTGATTGTACATACCCCATAGACAAAATACATAATCTTATACTTATTTTTGTGTTGATTAGACATGTACATGTATATACACGATTAAACATTAATTATTGTTCAAATGTTGAATATTATTTATGCTCTGTCGGCGGTGGAGCATCTTTAACGCTTAAATTATTGAACGTGATCAGCAAACGTTGCTTTTGACACTAACGAAAAATATTAAACTGGGTGTGTACAGAATTTCTCTTCATTTTAATCCTTGAAAGACAAGCGGTCACGTGACTGAGACAAAGTTTGTGTGGAGGAGAGTTCGTTCTGATAGTTCGCGTGCACAGTTAATCTAGGATGATAAAGGGCGTGGTTCTCTCTGTTTGCCCTCCCCTCTTCACCTCTAACGATATGTAAGGTCATAGATTTGAGGTCGTTAATGAACAGACCACATATTAGTATCACAAAGACAATTATACCCAGAATTCCTATCACCACGTGAACCGTATTTGGAGTAACACCGGAAGGAATGGTAGAGTTATTTTCGTATTTGTTCACTTCCGTTGAATTCGAAAATGATATATGAAAATTTGCATCGGAATTATTCGATATATTATTTGATTTCATGTCGTTGATGCTATAATTTAAATATGTTTCTGACGTCTTATGATCTGTCCGATTTGTTTTGGAAATAACTTTACTTAAGTCAGTAGTTTGATTTTGTTCAAGGGCAATTACTCTTCTCTTCAATCGTTCTTCTGAGTTGTGATCTCGAGTAACTGCAGACGATTCGGAAACTCCCTTTCCTACATTGAGAAGATGTTGTAAAGATGTCTGCGTAGTTGAAAATGATGTCGATGAAGAGGTATCCGAACAGGAACGAACATTACTTGTTTTCCGTTTATCTGCAAGAGAAATAAATTAAGTTATATAATCTATAACATTTAATGGCAGAATACTCCTGAATACAAATTAATTAAGAATAAAATTACATGGCTCTTAGCAAATTAAACTTCTAAAAGTGAGGATATTTTGGAATTTCAGAGTGATTCACACCATACAAGAGATGTACTTGTAGTGTCCTCGGTAGTTTGATTAATTGAAGGCTCGTAATTCTATCTTGTTTAAGACGACTTTTGCTTCTCTATACACACAAATACATACATGTATGTATGGTGTTTGTGCCTACTAGTAACTAGGGTCAGTCTTGTGATTAAGCATGACCATGTTATCTGCATGAACCATACGAAGTAGATACCGAGCAGCACACCTCGTTCGGTCATGTACTGATAGCAGGCAAACTCGTCGTCTTTATGCTGAGCACATTCAAGACATTCTGGTATTTCTTGGCAAAGAGTGACAAAACCTAAAGTTTTCCATACAAGGGTGGCCACCTAATCAAAGGCTATAGGTGACGCGATGTCAACAGACACCAAGAAGAAAAATATAGATAAAAACTGAAAGTGAGTAAGTTGCTTCTTAAGATAATTAATCAATAAGAACAGATGATGCTTTTAATTTCGTTCTTATATCTTACTGAGGAAACAGACGTGGTGATTCGTGTGTCATCTGTAGGTAGAACGATAACAAATAGACACAAAATACACAATTTCGATTGACCCGAAATTTGTTATAAACCGAAAAGTACCATTTACCTGGTTCGAATGGTTTTACCTGGTTCGAATGGTTCGAATTCGCACAGAGCATGCTTCGTATCATGACAGATGACAACACTTCTGGTTTTCAAGAGGATATCTGTCACGCTGCAAAGCCTATGCCGACCGTTATACACACTATTGTGCATGCCGTGCTGTATGTGTTGTGTTTGTTTGGTACAATTATGGCTGTTCCATTCATCATTACTACCGACATTCCTATAGTTTGCCCAGATGTACCGGCTTTTTCTGCAATATATACAAAAGTAACATTACAGTATTAACTATATCAAAATTAACTGATAGAATACAATATATGCAATAATTTTGATTTATTGAGCAATGCCTACAATTTACTAAAAATGACCTGCCTCACAGCCGAGTATCATTACACATTAAAAAGCAAAGACATATCCTTCGAATGAGCATAATTTAAAACTAAACGCGATACACGTTTTTTTTTTCCTAAACTTTACTTGTAAAGTTTTGCAAGACAAATGTCAGCAATATTTACATTAAACGGCTAGGGAATGCTGACAAAAACATGGCCTCTTTGTAGTTGTCAATGGTAACCAAGTAACCGGAAGTGTTGTTTGTGGCCATGCTTGCGCATGCCAGTTCCGCTTCCTTCCATGTGACGTTTTTACCGACAAATCTGTAGCTATGTCCACTACAATGATTATAGACGGACAGCCGAGGGCAATATGAAGGACAGCCTCTGTCTGAAACAGCAAATCAGTTTATATGAATAGCAAGGGTCCCCGCTGATTGCAATCAGATATGCGACATCCTCGTCACGCAAGCAGCATCATTACCGGGTATTGTCTCCAATGGCGTCATTTTTTTTTTTCTTATACGAGAAAAAAGATTAGAAATGACAAGCTTTAACCTACAGTAAAACATTCAAGTTATATTACTATAACCAATAGTATTAAGAATTTCTATTCAAATATTGACGATTTCAATTCAAAATAACGCCACCTTACTCTAACGCAAGCTTTGCTATTTTCGAAAATGTATTTAGTTAAAGATGTGGTCTAGTTAGAATTCGAATAAAATTAAAGACCTTCCATACTACTAATGCAAAAAATGTAAAAAGGAGATTCGCCAAAGAACATCCGGCGACTGTGACGTAATTATCACAATCTACAGTGTATAGCCGTTTGTGGATTTGCGGACATGCCTCGGGGTATTAATGGTAGCTAGCTAAGTCTCCTGTGTAGGCCTCATTACACAAGACAAATTGTAAATCGATGAAAGAATGCCGCGTATTTGTTTTATTCACCAACCTAGGTGCTACATTTCCCGACGACTAATGCATTTTTGGCATTGTATTTTATAAGAAACGAAAATAAATGTTGACCTATTTCGCCGGCTACGTCGTGAATCCGCCCAATCTAGTCTTTTCTCTGTGCCTTATTATTGACAATATATGGTTTTTGTTTTTAATCTTCAAAATGTTTCTCGCTTCCTTAAATAACCCTAAAAAGGACGACAACCTCGCTCATCCAACTAACTCAAAATTTCTACACGACGATGTAATGCAAGTACAATTCAATAAAATAAGCATTTCAAGTCAACGCATATAAAGGTTATAGTGGTAAGCTGTTCAGCGTATATAAACAAATCCATCTGGATTTGTTCAAATCAGTATCATAGAACTATTTATTTCAATTTTTAGAGTGAAATATAAGATTCTGCGGTGAAAATATTTGTGGAAATAATGACTTTTGATAATTTCATTCAATATTCATGAATTGGAGCACAACATTTACAGTGAAAATATCGTTTTGGCGGGAATACCTTTTTTAATTTTCAAACGAAAGATATATTTTATATTGCATCTATTCCATTATTTTTTCCCTGTTTAGTTATTGGAGCATACATGTGATGCATTAGATATTTTATTATTAGGAATATGTAATGTATGTGTAGAACAAAGTAAGCGTGGAGAATCGCGGCTGATTAAAACACATGTACTGGTACATGTAACAGTTGGCCTAGTTTAGATTTCAAATAGAGACGTGAAAAGTAATCAATAGAATATAAAATATAACCGTCCATTCATCAAGAAACAAGGGATATCCTCTATATATCTCGATTTCAATCGCAGACGTCATCTGTCACCAGGGATAGCAATCGATTCTTAAATGTGGTTTTGGGAGATACAATATGATGTGTACACTGACACCATGCACTGTCAGCCATGGTGATATTCTATTTGATTAGACGATATGAAAGTCATTGCTTCATGGACTTTGTATTCTTGTCATCCTGTGACAACGCAGCACAACCAAGAGTTGACCTAGATTTAAATTACATTTGCCCTCGATAACATTTAGTTCATAGTCCCACGCAGTATAATTGATTTTGAAAGAAAAATACGACATTGCAAAAATGCTGACATGTTAAAATTTTACGAATTCACAATTTCCATAAATTCAATTACAAGCAACAATAGATTAACGAAGCTCGACTCGATTCCGGAAATAACTCTCCATTATGATGTTTTTATTGCAAAGTATTTTCTGTGACCAATTTATGTATGAAAAACGTTGCTCCCGTGATAATTGTATTGGGGATTATTTTTGTTTTAAATACGTTCTTCCTAATGTCTGACACATCTTTGTTATTTATTTGAACGGTTACAATAATTGGTTTGCTAAGGCTTAGAGAGAAAGTCCTCTGGTTCGCCTGATGTCAATATAGATTGGAGGAGTGTGCTGCCCGTTGTCTTCGGCAGTATGTTGCAGTGTGATTATACTATAAAGATGGACAACAGCTTCCCATTATCCCAAGGAGACATTGAAATATCACAACCTACTGAAGGAACACGCTGTCACCGTGGACATGCATGTATTACTGTAAATCAACTTTCTTTCGCGGCTACCAAATTTTGCGATTTCCGTTTCAAAACATTTTCGTGGATGATAAGTTTCGCGGATTTCAAATTGAATGGAAATATCTTTGAATTTATTTGCGCTCGAAATGTGATAAATATCAATTCGCGGAGATAAACTTTCGCGAATCAACCTTGATCGCGAAATTTGCGAAAAAAATGCACGCAAAAGAAAGTTAGTTTATATTACAGTATACATGGTAGGCTGTCAATAATTTAAAAGTTGCGGTACTCTCATCAGTGTGTCTATTTATTATCTCGGTGAAGTGCATTCCGTGGTTTTATCACTCCGCCAGTAATGTATATAATTACCATATATGATTCCCCCGCTATCCTGGAACTTCGTCCGTGTAATATATTAAATGGCATTAGTGTGTTGTAACCTATCAATTGACTGTATGCTCGTTAAGCAACACATGTCAAGTCAAAACTCAGGTGGGATTTGAAGTATTTTAAAGCAATTGATAGACCCAAACAAATAGTGAAAAGCAATCTAAAACCCTAAATTGTATTCAAACTATCAGTACGGAACGAATCGAGTTTCTAAGAAATCAACACTGCAATAACCTTTGCGAGCATGCGTCACGGACATAATAGTTAATAGTTTCTGACATTGTCACGATTTACGAGGATTGGAAAACGTAGAACATTTCTTTACATGTAATAGTATGTATCCCAGTGGAGTCTGGTAGGAGTTCTTCTGTTGTATTATTCAGACGTGATGTGATCGCTGTTCTCGCTGTGTAGCCCTAGTTGGGTTAACGTCAAAGTCAGTTTACTACGTTGGAAGGAATTATAGACAAATATGATAAGACGATGTGTTTTATTGTAGTCATGGCAAAAATACCACATTTTACCACATAAAATGTGTCGTAGGAGAAATGACAAAACATCGCATTGCCACATAACATTTGTCACAGGAGAAACGACAAAAAATACTTTAATACCATTTGCTCGCTACAGGTTTTCACAGTCATCGGGATATAAATGCCAAGAAATAATTTGTCATGGTAACGCGCCATTACTGTAAACCAAAAGAATTTTGTGTCTATGTCATTTCGCGTTTCACGCCTGACGACAGTTTTACTGTAAATTAATGCCAAAGTTACCATCATAATGGTTCTACTGTTCATGTGATGGAATCTGCTGTGAGGTGATTACTTTCCACGAACTCAAAACGCCAAAGTTTGCAAATTAACATCGCATGCAAAAGAAAATTTATTGTATATTTGGACTTACATCATTCTAAGGTTCTAAATAAAATACATTGTAAGTAACAGATAGCGCAACGGATTAAATAATAATGAAAATGTGTCTAATACAGTTCACTGACGAAATGAAATTCCTTTTGAAGATGAAGATCACCAATGGATCTTCCTTTTGAAGATGACGATCACCAATGGATCTTCCTTTTGAAGATAGATCAATCCTTATATTTGCATCCCTTATTTGGTTTTACACAGAATAAAGCTGGTAAATTATGTGGTCGTTGTGGTTATTAAGCAAAATAGACAGCATATGAGCTGATGTATATGTTATCATATAGATCTGTGTTCAATCACATTATATTTCAAATGGTTTACATATTAATGATAGAGAATAGCACACCCTTTCATTTATGCGAATATTCAAACAGGATACGATGTGTTCATGAAACTCACTTAAAAGGTGATGCATTGGATAGGTATGCATGCACATATATTTAAATTTCCACTGCAGCCGCACTATGTTACCTTATCAAGCGCAGTTGGCAGTGATATAGACTATGAACTTCAATCGCTTATGATGACGTCATTACCATTTTGACGTCACAATTGTCGTGCCAGCGATCACGGGAGACGGCTGTTCAAATGGCTGTTTCATCCATGACGATAACGAATGATTATTTCACTATAGGTGCAAAATTCGTTTGGATTTCATCATAAAATTGTAACCAAATGTAGATATAAGCATTGTCCGTCTTTCAGTTGGCACTCATAGCCAATATGAATGCCAACTGAACAGTGGCAAATTCAACATGCAACGCTAGCGCGCTTCATGGAATTTGCCTCCTTATCCGGTTAGAAATTTGAATAGAATATTAACTGCTTGATGACATTTAAGAAACAGAGACAATAAAGATTGATACCTGCTTGCTTTTTGCAAATGTAGTACCGAAGTACTTTGGGATCTGTTTCTATAGCCCAACGCCGTCCGATACTGATGAACTCTGACCTTTCCAAACTAGACGATGATTGGTTATTGTTCCATCCAATGAAGTCCACATCTGACCCGTCTGTCCACCCACCCTGTGCATTGTATCCGATCCAGAACGTGTTACTGCAAGTTTATGATTCCATATGTCTATCTGAATGTCTGCTAGCAATTTTTGTTAAATATTTATCCATGAAACTACAGTCTATAAAAGACAAAAGGACAAAGCAAAAATACATTTTATATAGAGGTCCATTATATAGTATATTGCACCAAACGGGGTTAATCTTTCTATAGATGTGTCCTTTATAGCAGGTCTTGGCTTATTAAAAAGAATTCTTCAACATGAAAAAAAAAAATACGAAATGATTATCACAATGAAAGGTTCGAGTTTGATAGTATGAATTTGCGATTGATTTTGTATATAATTATAATTTTATGGTAAGTTTGTGTGATCACTGTTTCTTTATATGAAAATGATAGAATTCATCTCATCGACATTAATCATCTTACTATTCCACTCCGGTGAAATCTGTGAACACCGTCTGGATTTCTGATTTTAGAAAATTCACTTCGTCTAAATTATGGACACTTGTCAGGTGTCCTCTGTGCTGGATACAAAGAGTCTCAGCTTCCGAAAATGCGCAGTGGTAAGTTTGGAAAAGATAACAACTTCCGCCATAACCTATCCACCCCACGTCACAGTCTGAAAACAAAACCAGTTATCATTCATTGCTATGCATATTTCAGTCAAGCTATATAAATTGAGAACAGAAAATAATAAATCGTCAATTTTTGAGATAACTCCTCTTTTTAAGTTAATAATGCGAGATAAAAATCCTCCGTGTTTAGAACAACTTATTTCCATTATTATTTCAACTCGTTTAAAGTGCCCTCTTCAACAACTGAATCTTCCTTTTATCACTTCTTATAAAGCGGCAGCCATTTTATTTAAAGTGTTGCTTGGTTACAATTATGAGAATCAAGGTGGTGTAAAAGCGCGTTATTTATCACCCAGTTTTCATTTTAACATTTAATGTTTGAAATCATCTAACAATATTTAGGTTTGTTTTAAATTTTGTGATGCAGTGTGTCACTAATGTTACCATGAACCACGGTTATATGAGCAGGCTTATAGAAAAAAATCAACGTATTACCTAGACCTTAATACGGTAGCGAAATGTTTTAATGAAGGATTGGTTGATAAGACGTTGGTTGACAAATAGACGTCTTTCCTATGTACACCCTGCTGCTTAGTTGACTTGGCTAGAATTGCTGCGTACGATATCAATATTATTGTATGATATTAATTGTTGGCACACGACAGCTATTTCAGTTAAAGCATCACCAACGGGCATACATCAGTAGTAACTGATCGGACATAATATGCTGACAACTTTTATGATGTTGCACCTCTATTGCTTTTATTTAGTAAAAAAATCAATGCACCTAGTCTAAATTGTATGAAAGCTACGATTCGTATTCGAGATAACAACGTAAATCAGATTGGACCTTCACTTGGATATTATCTTTTGTCATAAAAAAAGAACCTCATTCTTCCGGATCATGTAGTCCTGTCCTATGTTCTCTTTTTAAGAGCATTCTTGGTATCTTTATATACATGTATATATATATTGCCCTTGTTTAAATATCTCATGTAGTCCTATACTCTGTACTCTTTTTAAAGGGACAATTCAGTCTAAGAGAACATTAAAATTTGTACATATATCGGAAAAAACAGTTCTTATGGAAATTAAATCATCAGTCGGTTTTACTGTGATATGCCTGAAAAGCCCATGGCTGTGACATGTGTGTAGATGTTCAAACTCGCTCGCTGTCCGCCATTACACATTGTGGTCGAACTTCTTGTATGCCGAACCCTGTCCCTTGCTCGTAGAGTAATACAACTTTAGTCTTGAACTGCTCAAATCGCTCAAACAGTAGTGTGTTTACCTTATTAGGTGAATTGTGTTGCCTAAAAATCATTTTATCACCTTCTCAGTGGTTATGTAGTTTATTTGTTTAATGTGCGTGACTTTGGCTCGGGTATGGGTACAGCGTCCATATTGTACCTGCTTAATCGTATTGATCAACGATTTGATATTTCAACGATATTAATTAAAATACTAAACAATGACGTGGAATTTGTCAATATCTTATGTTACATGTTTCATAAGAATGTAGAACAATACATTTATGCCATATTTTGCTTCTTGGTTATGTAAAAGAATTAGGCAGAGCGATTCTTGGTATTTTATATATATATATATTGCCCTTGTTTAAACATCAAAGAATTTTGCTTAAAATTCTGACAAGATGATCTTTGGAAGAGGAGTCAGTCAGTTGCCAGAGAATATCTTTACTGTAATGTCACTTCACCTCTAAAACCTGGCGCGTTACATGAATATTAAATAAACCACTTCAGCTCTACTGAAACCTCACCGTACCAAATTAAACCTAAGATGAGTTCACATGTTAATCTCTCTTTAAAGATAAAATATTTAACTATTGGTAAAACCTTACGGCACTTAAAATCTTTATTGAATCGTTATTTACAAAGCCAATTCCATGTCTTATGTAGTTTTATTGTTTTGACTTGAGTTGGCATTTACAAGAACACCTACATGTTTTACCCTAATTACAAACTAGCCGTAAAACATGGGCGATGGTATCGATTTTTAGCTCCGTCACTAGTCAATTTGTGCTTCTGAGTTAGGAAAACATTTATATATTATACAGAACTACATCAAGATGAAAATAACTTTTTATTAAATTTACTCTTTTTTTTCTTCCAGTTTACTCTTTTTTTTCTTCCAGCATAGATTACAATATAATTTCAATATTTTTTCAGCGTCTGCTTAGAAACAAAATGTGTCAAAAAACGTTCAGACACAATAAAAGAGCGCAGTATCTGTGTATATCTGTACATAATAGACATTTCTAAGACAAAGGACACTGGCCCGTCTAGCCATGCCATACGACCGTGACATTAATATCGTAAGATACCAGGGATGTTCCAAAATTAATGTTACTTGCGCAATATCTCGTGGAAATCTTGCTAAATGGGCTTAAAACTACCTCGTGGAGATAGCGTGATATCTGAAGCGTGATATAGGTAAATATCTCGCTCACAATTTCACTGACCTTGGTGCTGTGTACACTGTTTTGTAGCGCACTCGTTACACTCTATACAAATTTGGTTGGCAAGAGAGTTGAAAACGTAATTGAAATTAGGGCCTATATCAAAGGTAGGTCTCTACTTAGCTTAAAGCCGGTGGATATTCATCGTGAGGTGTGTGATATATATGGGAAGGGTCAATATATGACTATTTGTAGGTGGGTTGCTCGATTTAAGTCGGGACACCAGCAGCTTAAAGATGCTGCCCACACAGGTTGCCCTGCAACAACAACAACAAAGCATAACATTGAACTAATTCGGCAAATCCTTGAAAAAGATGCAAGGTACACTGTCCGGCAGTTAGCTAAAATGACAGGCTTGTCTTTAGCACGTATTCATTGCATTTTAAAGAAACATCTTAAGCTGGGCAAGATCAATGCCAGGTGGATACCCCATTTACTAACTGACAAACAAAAGAGGTCCCGGGTTGACAAGGCCAAATCCTTATTGAAGAAATACCCAAAATACAGCAAAAAGGCTTTTGATAATTTGGTCACATGTGATGAAACATGGGTGTATTTTTTCGAACCCAAAAGAAAATGCTCTAATCGAATCTGGGCAAGCAAAAACGCCAGGCGCCCTAGCATTGCTAAAAGAATACGCACCGTGAGGAAGGTTTTGTATGTCATATTCTTTGATAACAAGGGTCCAATCATTCAAATCCCTGTTCCAAAAGGCAAAACTGTCACAGCGAAGTATTATATAGACGCTGTACTTCGAAAACTTAAGAAAGTCTACAAACGCCGCCGCCCACAGACAGGTTTGAAGTACCTCAGGCTCTTACATGATAATGCGCCAGCACACAAGGCGCGCATTGTAACGGAGTTTTTTAAGGCAGAAAAGGTCACTGTCCTCCCCTACTCTGCATATTCACCAGACTTGCCCCCCTGTGACTTTTTCTTGTTCCCCAAACTAAAAATTCACCTGTCTGGAACAAAATATAATTCAAGAAATGCCCTTGGCTCTGCCATTTACCAGTATCTTATGAGTATACCAATTCAAGAGTACGAAACTGTTTCCAAAAGTGGATCGATCGGTTGAAACGATGCATAAATGCAGAGGGGGAGTACTTCGAGGGACAGGGCAAAGTAAAATGATCAGAATTACTTCTATCAACGAGAAATCACCAAAGTAACAATAATTTTGGAACACCCCTCGTACACGTGTGTAATAACACTATCATGACGTCACATATAATTTTGACGTCATAATCTATTTATGATTGTCTTAGTACATTGTAGATAGAAGAGTCACATTCGAAACGGATTTCAAATATTTTATATAGAGACGAAATCTTAAGTTTTACTTATATTTCTGTCATAAAACGATAATGTGATGACTGTAATCTTGAACTCGTTAAATAATCTGATATGCCACTCACCTAAAGTCACTCGCCTAGAGCCTCGTGGCAAACCAAATTATTGGACTCGTTCGATAAATTTCATATCACATAGTCACTCGTGTAAGATCTCCAATATCCAATATGTTTGGTTACATGGAAACATTCTGGACCACAAATTTACGAGAATAAAAAAAAAATGAATTCCTTCGAGCTCTGATCATAAACTACAACTGTAAGTTGTCCCTATCGAGTGTGATGAAAAGAAAACGACCTTGTAGACGGATAGTTTTGTAATGATGTCTGTATACAACCAATATTTTCAAATCTGAATTTCAGGTCAATATCAGGTTAGGAAATATTGGCTGTGAAGATGTCCTTGATTTCAAATCTCATGGTATATCTGAATGGTTTTGAACTTTCTGGATTTCCATGCGCAATGAATCGAAATCAAGGATTTTTGTTTGTGTATTTTGCATGTTACAATAACTGTACGAAAACTGGTCATTTTTTGGTGCGGAATTCAACATAGGATGGTATCCCTCATATAAAAATTTAGCAAGATGGTAGATCTTAATTTCTTTTGTATTAAAAAGTATGTAAGATGATTCTTCAAAATTAGTGACGGGTGACAAGACTTGAAAAATCCATTTAACCTGGACAGTGGCAAACGTTAACATTGTCCTCTATGATAAATCATTTGGTTTTGCGGTCTCTATATGCTTATCTCAATAGTGTGAAAGATATTTTGACCAGACAAAATAAAAAATCTCCATGAAAGACTAAATCAGTTTGACAATGCCCTCAGTTTTTGATAAAAATAAGTTTACACGTGTTACACTCTTTTTCTTGAAATTAAGACCACACCACGTGTGACACTTGGGTAGAATATTCTTATACTTCATATCCACAGATGAAAGAGTCTTATAATATTGTATATATCATTTGTATGATTAATTTCTATATTTTTATGATTAATATCTACCATTTTTTTTCTTGAAATCAATACCACACCACTTTGTTTTTACTTTGAAATATAAAATCAGTATAAGTTTGTACATCTTCATTTCAGAACATTTGTGACCAATTTCCTTTTTGAATTTATTAACTCGTAATAAATCAAAGATGAAAAGAAGAATATGGCATTGAATATCGTTGGCAAGCAAAGATGCATTTTAACGATCAAATTCTAACATTCTAATTAATTTTTGCAATATCACACGCGAAATCAATTTGTTTTCAGTAATCAATTTGTTGTGAGAAGCAATGTTATTTCAGTAGTCCCCGTTACAGTAAATAACATAGAAATATCGTAATAAATGATGTGGGTAGCATACAGAATAT
The DNA here is from genome assembly GCA_004382745.1 of Argopecten irradians irradians. NCBI lineage: Eukaryota > Metazoa > Mollusca > Bivalvia > Pectinida > Pectinidae > Argopecten > Argopecten irradians. The sequence goes on from SAYR01044025.1 coordinate 431,642, forward strand.
AATACGACTATACAAAGGTTACATAGAACACTAATGCAAGTCAGCAATGGAGCTTTTTAACACTGGAATGATCAGAGTTTAATTTCATATTTGCATGCAATATATGATTCGCGAGAAAATACATTGTCTGATAACAATGAGGATTTCTAGGAAAGCGATTGAACGAATAGTTGAGTTGGCGGCTTGTCAACACGCGATCCCTTGGCGATCATCTTTTAGAAGTAACCCCCATAACAAATCTATAAACAGACAGGGATATCGCTCTATAAACGTCCAACTTATTACCAGCTGTAATTGGCCTGCCTTGTATGGTGTTAGAGAAATATTAGTGTAGAAATAGAAAGAGAGAGTGAGAGAGAGCAATACAAAATCAATGACGTCCAAGTGTAGTGTGCATGCATTTGAGTACGACGTGACAACACTTAATAATGATATAGAGCACTACATAACACATGTAATGATTCGTAAGGTGAATGCTAAAAAAACCTTTACTAATGATACGATTACATGCTGTCATATCCAATCATCTGCTTCTTATTTTCATCAACATCTTAAGATTTGTGAGTGTGTGGTATATTTCGATTTACATTTTGGTATACATGTTCTAGAATGACACCTATTTACAGCGAAAAACACACGAAAATGCCTTTGGTTATTGGACTAAAACCATTACAAAGCATCTCATTTCATTTCAAAACATTTTCAAGACATTTACATAACCATTATGTGCCATGAATGGGTGAAAAAATTGACAAATTATTTTTGTTTTCGGTACTCTTTTGAAAATCATAAAATTTGATGAATTAAGCTTCGAAAATCACTCAAAGGTACAGACAAACATGCTGATGCCGTATAAACAATAGTTACAACACAGAATGTTTGCACTGTAAAAGTTGTTTTATGGTCTATGTATGTTTAGATGAAACCACATCTGCAGAAAATACTTAACAATTTCTAATAACATTATAATTGTGAAATGAAATTGTAGACCAATAAATAAGCTTCATAGTATGACTATATGAACCCTTTTTACTGCTCTGTAGACAGAAATATAATGATTTCTTTGCAGTGTGCCGAAATTCATTTTGAGTCCTTATTTGTCTGTGTAAAATTTAACTTGTAAGTATTGTAATTATCAAAATGTTGGGAAAAAATGGGGGTGGGGGGTGGCTTATTATCACTCCTATACTGAGGTTGAGGTAATGTCGCTCAATTAAACTAGAGAAATTTTGTATGTCTAAAAATCACTTCATTGATGCACTTGAATATTTCTAAAAGAACCACAGAACCAAACTGAAAATAGAGTTTTAGAATCCTTTTTCTGGAAATTCCTTGGCAGAAGATTTGATAGAGAGGTGAATATTTTGGAGCTTGTTGGTTGGTTAATCTGTCTTTTCATATTACAGAGTAACCTCCCTTGTGGGCATGTACCCATTGTGACGTCTATTTTGTGAGTGAAACTCTCTGAAAAGTGTGACGTTACGCTTGCAAACACATGACGTCACAATCAATACCTTCTTGCAAGGGCAGATAACTCTTTAATATGCATATACAGTTTCAAATATTTAATGTGTGGGCTGGGCAATACATGTAGATGTGAGAAATGTGAAGACAAGAGGAGATAATAAATATTGCAATTTTATGAATTTATCTATTTGTGGTGCAATAATTCAACACAAGATGACACCCCAACCTAAACTTTAAGCCAGATGGTACATTATTACCAAAATGATTCACACCTGCCTGAGATGATCTTTCAAATAAGTGATGAATGACTAGACTTGAAAACCTCATTTTAAGTTGTATGGTCTATCACTTTCGCCTTTTTGTCATAGTAAAAACGGTAAAGGTGCTATACACATTTGTCTCCGTCTGTCCGAGGTTTAAACTTTCTAAATTTACCACCTTTTAGAAAGTTGCAGCACTTGAAGTATTTTAATTATGAAAGTCTTTTTAACTTGTACACGTATGAAATAGACTCGAAAGATGCCGAATCATTCCGAACTCTTCCGAACATCGTCACGACAATCCCGAAGTAACACGAGAGTTGTGAAACTAAGAGAAATCTCAACAATTTGTGTAAACAAAACATGTGGTCGACCTCAGCAGCCTGGATCTACAAAGAAAATAATTCTCGCACATTACAATATTTGATACACACAATAGTGAATTGCGGCAATGTGTGAATTAGATGTTTCAAATACTCGCTCTGTGGACATATACCAGCACGATTTGCTCATATTAGTCAGAAGGAAAACGTAAACAAACACATGTGCGCTTACGCTAGTTACCTGGATCACAACGTGCAGGATGTGTGGACGTCAGTCACGTGGTACGATTCGGAATTCCGACAAAACCCGAAGCTAAACCATCAAGATACATTTCCATGTTCAAATATCAAATGTTAAAACGACATATCCTTTCAGTGGAAATTACAAGAAATACAACTTCAACCTGGACAGTGGCAGACGTAACCATTTTCGTCTATGATAAATAATTTGGTTCTGCGGTCTCTAAATTGCTCAAAACTGTTCGTATGCGTTAGGACTAATCTACTATTGACTTCTACCTTGTTGTGTAGCTTATAATTTTTGTTACAATATACAAAAAAGGTACAGGAAGATATCAATATATTTTGTTACGATGGAACAATGTCTTTATATTTACATGCTAAACGAGTATCTATAATAAGTGCTACAAGTGCTATAAGAGTTTGACAAGATTTGACTCTACAAAAGCATATACATTGAGTCATTTTTTGACCTTTGTATGCAAATGGCGGCTTGCTAATATGACATATGGAGACTTTTTATTTGATACCAAAGCATCTACTTAATGTTATAATAACATTCGAATTTTTAACTTTATGATTTTGAGTCTTCCCCCAAAGAATTCTGCATGTTATTCCTCAAATACAGCGGTTTAATAATTTTCCTCAAATCTAGTCTTCATATTTAGTGTTCATAAAAGTATATAATAGGGATTTTCAAGATTGAAACACTTTCCTATATTATAATATGCAATGTCAAGGTAAAAAGGATATTATTCTGAAAAGACATTTTTAAACAAGGATATCTATCATTCCAGGAACGGAGATTCAGGTCAAGTCAGTGTGAAAGTCATTATCAGACAGATCAAAATCACAACCATATCAAATTTGATAAAACAATTCATATATTGTCCGTACTTAAAACAAAGATTACAACTGTTTTCTTGGTACACTGTGATAACAATGACACCAGAGTTTGGTGACTAAGAAAGCCACTCATTGATAGTATAAAACCTCCCACGAAAAAAGACAGCATTGAATTGTTTGAACAAACGCACGTATTTTAGCGGTAATAATATCTTAACATTTTTCGCACTAAATAGGTTTTGCTAAAATATGATTTTGCTAATCTTATTTTCTACATCACATTAAGTAATGCTATTATTATTACGAATAAACCAATGAATAACCGTACAAATGAGCTCAAAATTAATTCTACTCTGAAAATTGATTGCACAAAATACAGTGCATTTTCAGGGCGAATGGATTTTTATTCGAGTCCAATCTTCCTTCACGGAGATTTGTTTTCTGAATTTTGTCGATAAAAATGCACAATTCATATCGCATTTGTATAAATACCACTTGATTCTTGTCTTGAATCGATTTCTAAAATTGAAGTATACACTTGACCCATTTAAAATACAAAAAATATATTGTGTTTGGTGAGTAAAAATGTTAGTGATTTGTCAAATGCCATTTGCAAAAGCTTATTAAGAGTATAAGTCGTAAGTTTCATAAAAAATATAGACAATAGAGATATTTGCGATATTGAACATAACTACAGAAAGGGTTACTTTGATTATACATTATTTGCTCATTGTTTATATAAATACATAAAGTACATGGACTACTTACGTTGTGAGGTCTGTCCATACATCATCATCAATAGAATACTGGTGGACACCAGGCTATCCTCCATTGTTGTGATACAAGGCTAGACTAGCCACACTCAAGCATTTTATATATCGATCATATCACCCCTAGTGTGGCTTAGGTACTGGCTTTATCAGGCTATATACAGAAGCTTAGTATTACACAAGACAAGAGATGGCAGCAATAACATGCCCTTCATTGCTGCTGCGGATTTTGAATTTACTGTACTGTTATTCATTTGTCGTACATAAAAAATAACTGTACAATTCTGTTGTTCATATATTACATCAAAACAATTACCAATTGTATTGATATTGATACGTGCGCAAAGAGCAGTTACAATACATATGAGTTCACTTTCATGATTATTTCTTAACTGTAAGAAATCTTTAACTTAAAATTCAACATATGAAAGTATTTCACAAGTTAAGAAAACATCTTAAATCAAGGAACATTCCTTAAATTATGAAAAGCTTTTCTATGGAGAATATTAAGTTAAAGAACTACTAAATTCTTAAAGGAATGAAACTGGTCCTCGATGCTGCTTTCCTACAAAGATTGCACGGTAGTTGATCTTTGGTCACTCGATCCATCTCGATCTGATAAGACCAAATTAAGCGAAATCAATGAAGCCCACAAATAGACAGTGTGGTAATTACAATAATCGATGTCAAGACGACGTACAGAATATATCAATATTGTCGTCGTGTAGTCGTTTGTATCCTCGTAACCTCAGACAAACGATTTTTTTATAAGTTGATAATGGTTTTACTTGATATTTACTATCACACAAGTGTTAAATGTGTGACGAGTGTCCTTCTTTTGACCAAATGGGG
>SAYR01044025.1:436409-506119 GCA_004382745.1 Argopecten irradians irradians
AGCCACACTCAAGCATTTTATATATCGATCATATCACCCCTAGTGTGGCTTAGGTACTGGCTTCATCAGGCTATATACAGAGTCTTAGTATTACACAAGGCAAGAGATGGCAGCAATAGCATGCCCTTCATTGCTGCTGCGGAGTTTGAATTTACTGTACTGTTATTCATTTGTCGTACACAAAAAAATAACTGTATTACATCAAAACAAGGACGTATATGAGAAGGATAAGTCACACTGAGTTTTGGGCAAAGACAGCGCAGGCGCTTTTGTGTATGTGCACTGACCGTGACGTTGGGCGACGACTGATTTCCTTTGATATCCGCCGCCGCAGCCTTTGATGTAGCATGGGGGTGCGAGGGTTACCGTCTTACTTTCTGAAGCGTGCTGCCATTTCATGAGCGGTCGTATTTTTTTAACGATAGTTTAAGACATTTCTTTTAAATCTTCCGTCTTTAAAGCAAGTTATAAACGTTGTGAAATTTAATTTACTTTACATTGACGTTTCGTTTGACTCGATAAGACAAGTATTTGTTGAGAAAAACGGTTTCTATTCCCGGTTCATAAGCGTCTCGCGTGGTGTTTAGTAGTGTAAAGAGACAGACACGAATCCTTCTCACTTATAAATCCTTGATCAAAACAATCACCAATGGTATTGATATTGATACGTGCGCAAAGAGCAGTTACAAAACATATGAGTTCACTTTCACGATTATTTCTTAACTTAAGAAATCTTTAACTTAAAATTCAACATATGAAAGTATTTCACCAGTTAAAAAAGAAAACGTCTTAAATCAAGGAACATTCCTTAAATTATGTGATGCTTTTCTATGGAGATTTAAGTTAAAGAATTACTTAATTTTTTTAAGGAATGTTCGTGAAACTGGTCCCCGATGCTGCTTTCTAAGATTGCACGGTAGTTGATCTTTGGTCACTCGATCCATCTCGACTTGATAAGACCAAATTAAGCGAAATCAATGAAGCCCACGAAATAGACAGTGTGGTAATTACTATAATCGATGTCAAGACGACGTACAGAATATATCAATATTGTCGTGTAGTCGTTTGTATCCTCGTAACCCCAAACGGATTTTTTTATAAGTTGATAATGGTTTTACTTGATATTTACTATCACACAAGTGTTAAATGTGTGACGAGTGTCCTTCTTTTGACCAAATGGGGGTCGATAGTTTAAACCCTGCATTGGCGAGAGGAGTTTCTCGTGTTTTCTCTGTTACAAAAGATGTTATGTGCTGTTCCCTCTAAGTCCTAAAGATTATATTATGTAAACAGAGATCGACTTGCCTCATTGGATATATAAACACGACTTGTTTTCCTCGACGTTGATGTCTTTATCGAAAAAGTGACGCTGGTTGGTTGTTGTTGCTTATTAATTAATGCCGTTAATTAAGACCATTTTAGAGATATCACCCCTGTATGTGGTACATATATGTATAAATTCTTGTCCTTTTCATTGTGTTACCTCACTACCAAAGACACCGAACAGCACACCCCACCTGGTCCCGTTATATCTACCATAGGTAAAAAGGACCACCTCACTACTCTCAACCAAGGCAAGGTTCCATTAAGTCGAGTGCTGTATAAAGTGTCCGATTAATAACCAGAGAGTCGTATGTACATGTGTAAGTTTTTTTTGTGGATTCTGGAAATATGAATAATTCTTTGTTAAGTCGCACTGGTTGGACCAAAGAATTTAACCTGTTACCGCAATTTCAACGTAGGACAAATCTTGTAACAGATTTTGATCATCTTTTTCAAAATAGCACCCTTAATATCGCCTCACTTTTAACCTTGAGTTGAGTGCTCGTTACGGCCATTGTTAAGAAGATCGTCCTTGTATGACTTCAGCTGATAAAATAAATCTCCAAATTAAGAGTCAAGTTTTCTTTTGCTTATTTACCAGTTAATGCTGATCATTTCTGTTATATTAAGTAAAAATGAACCACTGTATGTTATATATTAGTCATCCTCGATATTTCAGTGGTTACTATCATTGTCGTTTTAAGCCGTGTTTTGAAAAAAAATGATGAGATGGCCGGATTGCTCCTTTTATTTACACACAAAAATAATCGAATATTGGTACACCGTTGTTGACTGTGTGACCTAAAGTTTGATGTTGGGCTATAATACTGTCTCTGTAATCTTCTTCTAGGCCTGCCATTGGTCAGCCTTTCTCTTCCGAACTGCCTTCAGTTGTACGATTAGATAGTCCAGGGGTGGATATAACGGCAGTGATAATAACCGCTGGAGTATCGAGAATGGATACTAGTTTATTGGATAGTTCTGTGTTGATAGGCGAGTACCGATGCAAGCTATCTTATAATAGCTCAGTGTGTGCAACTGTTTGTTTTTCGATCTACAATAATATGCATACTTGTTATGTTAATGAACTGAATCCATTACATTATTGCTATCTCTCATTAAACAAGCATGCATACATGTATGTACATTGTAATTTGCATTCAGTTGTGAATAACATACCATACAGATCAAATGTAATGTAATTTTGTGTAAACTGTTGAAGTGGAACATTGTACTAGATGTGTAGTTCCATAAACATAAATGATCCGGGAATAAGTGGTGTTTTGGTTCTGGATTTACATGTCCCTGTAAACATCCGTTTGTGTTATCGTCGTAAGTCGGTCAGTGTGACGATTTGTGATAAAGGCAGACTGAACGTGTAACAATCCCAAGATGGCAGCGTCACCGCCCGTGGAGTCCGTCAAGACACATTTACCACCGCTTGATGAAGTTGCCAAAGGTAATTTGTGCCTGGTTTTGTATTAATCAATTGATTCTTTATTCCCGGGTCATGCATCTGGCTGTACCGGAACAAGTTAACATCAGTGCGTTCAGAAGGGGTGGTCTCAAAGGGTATAATGTAATATGCTGGTTATAATTTACGTTGAGCGACATCGATTATTGTATGACTTTATACCGTAATAGGTATAAAATTGCCGATGTATCATAAAGTGACAACTATTTTAGTCATTATTTCAGAAATTGTACAAGTAACAGGATAAGCAATAATATTAAGGTGAATTTATAGAGTTTGGCATTTAGGTTTGGTTATCAAAGTCATTTTTTTTATTATACGCTCCGTTAACATCGGAATTAATTTAAAATTGTGAGAAAAATACATACTTTCGAGATAAATGAAATTCTTCGTATTAGTACATATAAGAAATAAAAGAATAAGTTTTTTTAGAAATACATTTTGCTTTTGGTGTTTGTCATCAAAAGAATGAAAGTAATTGTTCTCTAATGCACTTGCTTTTATAACATCTGTTATAATAAAAGCGTAAATATTTTAAGCTTAATCCAGAAATTTGGACAGTGTAAGTCTAACCACAGTATAATTTGTATTTGTACTACATACAGTCTGTCTATATTATTATTTTATTATATAGTTCTCTCGGATGGGTTATCTAAGAATTTCGCCTCTGTGAGTACCGACGTTGTTGATTGTCCTGACCTCACACAGAAGCCGTTCATGCTTGTCTCCGAAGGTAAATTCAACTTAATTAAAAAAGGTGCTTCTAATTGATGTATTAATTTACCAGCACATTAGACTGTCTCTGGCGAATTGATTGTTATTATTAGAAATTTTGAAAGTTAATTTGAAATTAATTATTTATGACAGTGGTCAAATCGTACCTTGGTTTGGAATGTTTCCCACGTCAATTTGTTTGTTTATTATAAGTACACTCAAGAATATTGATCTTAACTGTTGATCATTTGCTATTTAATATCTGTATATGTTGTAGTATCTTAAAGATGCTCCACCGCTGACAAATGTTATTTTTTCACTATCAAAACAGGAGCAGACGATTTAGTATTTTTCTTCAGTTACAAAAGTTACTTACTTGACACTATTACCACCATTGAAAAGTTTGAGCTTCTAATTTTACTTCAAGTTAAAAATATGAAAAAAATTGTATCCCGAAAAAATTCCGTGGCACTATATTCTATATGGAATGAAGTACTGATTGCACATGCACCACAGGCGGAATAAATTATTTTACATTATTTTTTGTGTTAATTAGGCATATTTATACATTATTAAACACCAAATATTGTTCAAATGATGAATATCATTTCTACTCTGTCGGCGGTGGAGCATCTTTAATGTAAATTTTGAAAGTATGCCAGGTCACGCATATTCAGGGGGTCAAAATAGACTGTATGGTAATTAGCTTGTCCTAGTTATCAAAGTTTACTTTGTATATATCCACACACCTACTAGAAAGGCAGTAATGTATATACCAATGGGAAACATTGTTATACATTGAATTTGTATTATAGACCTGCTCTCGAATTCTATCTTCCCATTCAGTTCATAAATCTGAGTATACATATTTATAATCAATGCTACAATAACTGGGTGTCAATCTGTGTTTAGTAATTTACGTGTAAATATATACATGTATAGAAGTACATTTCGTAATATCACTGACGAACGTATGTCTTTAGGATAGTATTTCTTGAAGGTTATTGTCTGAAGTAAATATGGGGTAATAAGTAGTTCCAACGGTAGTGTGGACCAAACTATTGTCAGTATTCCGAGGCGATCCACCCTTTTCTCAATAAAAAAAAATAAAAACGAAAAAAACCAACAGCAACAAACAAAACAACAACAACAACTAAAAACATCATAATGAGGGTTACAAATGTTCACACGGTACCCTTAACACAGACAAATACAGATAGTCCATAAATAAATTAAGGACATCATTGCTTCGTATTGTCTGGTTGATCCCATCGATGGTTGCTGTCAGATGCAATTGCTGAAGAAATGTATCAATGAAATAATTAAAGGACAACTACCTTCCCGAAATGCCTTTTAATGTTTTAAAATCGGAATTTAAAGATGCTCAACCGCTGGCGAATGGTATTTTTTCACCATCAAAAATAGAAGCAGGCGATTAAGTATTTTTCTTCAGTTACAAAAGTTACTTACTTTACACCATTTCCACCTTTGAAAAGTTTGAGCTTCTAAATTTACTTAAAGTTAAAAATATGAAAAATAATTAATTGCATCCCGAAAAAAATCCTCGGCACTATATCCTATATTGAATGAAGTACTTATTACGCATGCACCAAAGGCAAAATAAATTATTTTATATTATTTTTTGAGTTAACTCGACATATGTATACACGATTAAACACCAATTATTGTTCAAATTATGAATATCTTTTATGCTCTGTCGACGGTGGAGCATCTTTAAAATGAGATTGATGATATTGTAGAGTCATAAAAGTAAATGTTAATTTGCATAATGCCGGTTTTTATATGTTTCCCGCCGTCGTCCTAATTACCGCGCGTTAGTTGACTATAACTGTGCCAGGCGACAAAATAATGAAATGATATTTCGATTTTGCTCTAACACAAATTACGCAGGAAATCATGACTTTGTATGACATTCTCTATGTAATCTCACCTTAGGTCATTGATATCAATTTTCGTATGTTATTTGTGTTTTTAAGAAACATTTATTTTCTGTTTCTGAAAGGTAGTAGGCCTTTAATGAAAAAGTAACAGATTCAAGAAGCAAAATTTGTAAATATCGTATGGTTATGTAACATTGTCAGAGGTTATACTGGGATCCTGCTACTGTTGTAGCAGAAAAGATATCACCTTCTTAAAATTCAGTCTGTCAAATACAACAGTAGCTAACTCGGATCCGGGTCGGTCACATACTGGACCGTTCAGGTTAGTCATCTTGATTACGTAATACAGGTGTATTGACAGGCTTTCACCCGTGATTTTATTTTGATAAGAACATGTTAACTTAACATTAGTCTGCCTAAAACATTTTTAACGTGCGGTTAGAGACCACGATCTGTAGTCTGCCTTCATATCCAGTGATGTGGTTATATTTACATACCGTAAAGAATGATTTGATCGCCTTTAAACAATTATTAACAATTTTGGTTTATTGATGGGACTAGCAAATTATATATATACAGTCAAACCTGCTATAACGAATACCTCTATATAAAATGCATCTGCCTGTAAAGGATATAGACTCCCCAAACCGATTTTGTGCAAAATACCATTAGTATAACTGCTCTGTATAAAAGAATCTGTCTATGACGGGCGTTTTAGTACCCCCCTCCCCCTCTTTTGTGTCCTTTATAGACAGGTTTGACTGTAACTATAATCAATTAATTTTCCCTGTAGGACTAGGAGGAAACCCAAGACTAGCGGATGTTGGAGGTCCCGGATTTCTGACTCCCATGCCACAGCTAGATAAGGTACAATAGCTCGAGTTATCTCTCTTCTTCTGGTTCAGAAGACAATCATTGCACATATTGAAAATTACCCCGAAACAAAATCGACGAATATTTAAAAAATGAATTTTGTAATTTTGTTTTATAGATCTTGCATACATAAAATTGGCAGAAAATGAAATGATAAACCTACTTTTAATTATTACAGAAATTCACATTTGCACAAATTGCCAAACTAGTGGACTTACCGGGGGCGTTTATGATCGGAGCTGGTGCCGGGCCCTGTGAACACGTCGGCTCTAACAGTGAGGTAGATAATCATACCAACAACTAACTAACAATACTTCTTAATTTATACTATAGAAGTTGTCCCATGGTCATTGAACAGATCAGGCTTCCCAAATATATGTATCTTGCTTCCATTGACAATATATTTGCTGATTCAAAATAAAGATTGGGAACTACACTATATTTTCGTGAGCTACAATTTCCGGTATTGTTTCTGGTGTGAGCTCTAATGTGATTTCCATTGTACCGCGAATAATTGTGAAAAACACACTTGTATAAAGCACTCACAATTGTCATTAAGATTTCTTTATCGTGAAACTGTGTATTGCCAATGAATTGAATACACAACATAAATTTAAGTGGTTCACAGCATACATGTGCAGTATCATGTTACGCCAGTCAGATATATAATTGTAACTTTTATTAACTAAATTTTAGCGTCCAAAGACTGTTTAATGTGACATGCCGTACTGCCGTGTAATCTACCTCAATGTCTGTAATTCCTGTTTCAGTTGATGAATAATGTGTTACTGGATAATAACGGACAAGTACTAAAAAACAACGCACATATCGCTAAAGTCGACCCAAAGGTGAGATGGAATATCTCGGAAAGACGGTCCTTCATAATGCTTCCTTACAATGTATCTAATAAATTTTTTATATGATTTTATTTGAGAACAAGGATGTGCAAAATTGTATACGTACTTACAGTGTATATCGGATAAAAATCATCTCAGCCTTTGGAATTCAATGGCTATAACGCTGTTACTTTGTAGTTATATTTGGAACTTATATCTGATGAACGTTTTGAATCATTTCTAAGAAATTAATGTTTTAATGTTAGATATGTTTAATTTGTTCCACTACAGAACACGTTTTTTTAGATCTTTTACGTATAAAATCATTTTGCTTCACTTTTGCAGGATGAATCATGTATCCTGGAAAAACTAACGTGTCCGGAGTTCAATCTGATGGGGAATTTTCTAGTAACAGAGGGCAAATGTTGTAAGGTATAGAGATTTCATAATCGACTCACGCAAAACGTTCAAAGATCGATTAAAAGAACATCATATTTATTACGAACTCAGACGTTAAAGCCTGTGCTTTTGACTGCAAAAAAGAAGTTTTTCGAGCTAAATTAATATTTTCATTATTTTATTTTAATTTTTCATAATTAAAGATGCTCCACAGCTGACAAATGGTAATTTTTCTCTATCAAAAACAAGAGCAGACGATTTAGTATTTTTCTGCTGATAAAAAAGTTACTTACTTTACACCATTACCATCATTGAATAGTTTGAGCTTCTTATTTTACTTCAAGATGAAATATTAAAAATAATAAATTGCACCCCGAAAAAAATCCATGGCACTATGTCCTATATGGAATGCAGTACTGATTGCGCATGCGCCGAAAGCAAAATAAATTTAACACCAATTATTGTTCAAATAGTGGTTATTATTTATGCTTTGTCGGCAGTGGAGCATCTCTAGATACAGGAGATTCGATACACATCTTGTATTTTGTACAAAAAAATATTTTTAGATCAAGTTGTGATTTATTATTTTAAAATGGTGAACTAATAATAAATCTATAAACAGGTGTTAGAGGTGAAAGCGGGGAAGAGAACTGGAGAGGAGAACTTTGTGTCATGTATGAGGAAGACGTTACAGAGTTACTATGGGGACAAAATGGTGGCGCTAGGGGGAGTGTTTCTGATAGAAAAAGGCAAAGCCAAACTTCATATAATGGTAAGTACAGAAAAAGGCAAAGCCCAACTTCATATAATGGTAAGTACAGAAAAAGGCAAAGCCAAACTTCATATAATGGTAAGTACAGAAAAAGGCAAAGCCCAACTTAATATAATGGTAAGTACCAATTACAACAATGACAGGTGGAATTTAAAATTAAATCTGATTTCTGAATCTGAAATTGGATCTTATTAAAATTAAATTTGTAATTCCGCTCCACTACATGCTCTACGTTATGCGCCAATACAGGAGTGTAACGAAGAGCATCGTAGTGGAGAGGAATTACAAATCTAATTATAAGATTGAGCAAATTAAAGATATTCATTATCTAAATAGCCATTGGAATGGATCAAACTTATAGACTTGTCATTCTAGCCATAAAATAGCTAAAAATTAAACTGTGCAACAGAATTTATAATTCATATACCGGTAATAATTAATAACATTAATAGGTTTTATTTAAACTTGATTACATGTTGAGCTTAGCAGCTCGTCTTACACATGCTCAAGATAAATAAAAAATACAATGTATACAATGTATTATATATTATGGTGAACTAGTTTGAATAGAACAAATCAATGCTCAAGGGTCTGTATTAATTTCCCTATGTATCTGTTTGCAGCCAGACTTTTCCAAAACACCAATGACAACACAGGAACAGGTGAAGAACTGGCTCAATTTCTATGACATGTCTGCGACCTTGGTCTGTGTAGGAGAGCTGGTCTCTCACGACCCGGTAAGTTACACTCTGCTGTGTAAACTGACATCTTATTTTTGTAGAAATTATCCCTGTTTTGTTGTTATTTTGAAACCAGAAATATGGTTATTGTAATGATTGTGTTACCTGTACAGAATATAAAGATGTAATTATTGTCAACATCACATTTACGTTTACAATTTTTGATGGCAGCGGTGGGATGCATTTCAGTGGGCAGAATTTAGGTAAAGGGGAATTAGATATTCAATGATACCTCTCTTGTAACAAGCATTTTTGTTGGCTTCTAATAAAAGTTTAGCATTCTGCATACTATTATTACAATGATAAACTTAGATACACTATTATTGTTATAGATTGCATTCAAAGTAACACAAGTTTGTTACCTTGGTTACTGATTATCATAATTTTCCTTTTTAATTAGGGTATGGATCTCCGGGTTGAGCACTTCCATTGTTTCAGTGACCATGGGGAGGGTGGTCACTATCACTGGGACATAACTCCGGACGATGTCCAGTACCGAGGCTATTTCGTCCTTGCCGAGCAAGTCTATAGGGTGGACCAGCCCCTGGAGGTCACAGAACTGGGTCGTTAATTCTACAAGTAGACAGATCCCCGGTGTCACAATACTGGCTGCTAGTTCTACAGGGTAAAACAATGCATTAATGTCAAAGACTTCAAGGCTTGTTCTAATAATTGAAATTTCTTTCACTGCCATCTTAGCTTGCATTCCTTTATTTGAAGACATAGAACAGAAACATGGAGAATATTTTTGCTTATTCACAACACAACTGCAAAGAAATAAAGATATGGAAACTATTCAGTCATATTTATGTAAGTTATTGAATATTTCAAGGGATGTTTTAATTATTTTATTAAAATATGTCTACTTAGAACTTTAACAGAGTTTATAAAATTGAGACATGTTTTATGAATTATTAATATGTAATCGGGGAGGATTTTACTGTAGCATCTCAATTCTCCAAACTAGGCAAATAGACTGCTTTCTTGTATTGTTGTGATTTACAGTGATTTTTATAAGGTTGTGCCAAAATATTAATCAAAATACTGTTTGAAAAGCGCAATTGATTATGAAAGACATGAGAAAATAAACTTTGTATACAAATTTGTACAAACGAAATTTTCTTGTTTATTATCTATGTTAAGTGCCATCAGCAGAATTGTCTTTCTCTTTGATCCCGATCCCTTATAAACACCTATTTGTCGTTGGGAATGTCACCTGCATCATAAAAGTCATACACAAAAATATCCCCCGAAAGTAATGCAAAT
Organism: Argopecten irradians irradians; assembly: GCA_004382745.1. Taxonomy (NCBI): domain Eukaryota; kingdom Metazoa; phylum Mollusca; class Bivalvia; order Pectinida; family Pectinidae; genus Argopecten; species Argopecten irradians. The sequence goes on from SAYR01044025.1 coordinate 446,708, forward strand.
GATTAGGTAAGATAATAGCATGAGGGGTCACTATGGCTGAGCTGTCAACATATTACCTCAAATCCTCCACTTCTGGGATGGGAGTTCGAATCCCATGTGGGTTGAGTTATCAGGTACTCATAGCTGATCGATGTTTTTTTTTCAGGTTCTCTAGTTTTTCTCCACACATAAACCATATGCCTGTTAATGCGAGGTTACAATAAGAATGCTATAATTTTTTTTTCTGAATTCGTTGTAACACTTGCTTTGATATATTCTAGCTAGTAATTTCGCGTTTTGATTTTCAACTATTATCCAAAGAGGGATAGGGTGAGGTGGAATATTGCGGAATGTCGAGAGAGAATTTATTGGAAAAAAAATGAATTTAACTTCATGGTAAATTATCATCAGTAACTTTTTCCAATACTTTATCATTGAGTGTATGTAATAACATATCCTATTGATGTATAATTTATCGACTGCACATGTATCGATAAATCTTATTAAAGATGCTCCATCGCCTACAGAGCGATACTCATACGATACAGAGCGATACTCATACGATACTCATATTTTGAACAATAATTGATGTTTAATTGTATATATATATATACTAATTCGTCTGATCTTATTTTTTTCTGGCGAAAAACATGCCATTTGTCAGATTTAGAGCATCAAACAAGAGTTGCCTCTCTTTAACTTTACAAAATCCACGAGGTTTGCACTCATCATAACGTATGTGAGAATTGTCAATCCTAATCAGTGACAGAAATACTTTTAAAAATCTTCAAATATCGAGTTGGAATCAAACAAGAGGCCCATGCGCCTTAACGGTCATCTGACTATTATCACAATACAACATAGTCGTTTAAAGAATTTAGCCTATTTGACCCCTGTGACCTTGAAGATTAAGTTCATTCATTTGAACAAACGTGGTAGCCCTTCATCCCACCATGTCACAGGCCTAGGTATTCACATGAAGACATTTTAAGATGTTAGCCATTTTGAACCCTATGATCTTGAATGAAGGTCAATATCATTCATTTGAATAAACTTGGTAGCCCGTCATCCCAGCATGGCATAGGCCCAATATCAGGTCTCTTGGACTCATAATTATTCTCAAGAAGTTTTTGAAAGGTTTAAGCCTTTTTGACCCCTGTGACTTTGAATGAAGATCAAGGTCATTCATTTGTACAAACCTGGTAGCCCTTTATCCCAGCATCCTTCAGGCCCAATATCATCTCACTGGGCATCCTGGTTCTTGAGAAGAAATTCTTTAAAGATTTTAGCCATTTTAACCCATGTGACCTTGAATGAAGGTCAATGTCACTCATTTGAACAAATTTGATAGCCCTTCATCCCAGCATGCTACAGGCCCAATATTAGTACCCTGGACCTTCTGGTTCTTGAGAAGAAGTCGTTGAAAGATTTTAGCCTTTTCGACCCCTGTGACCTTGAATGAAGGTCAAAGTCATTCATTTTAACAAACTTGGTGGCCCTTAATCCCAGCATGCTACAGGTCAAATATCGGTGCCCTGGGCCTTTCGGTTATTGAGAAGAAGTCGTTTGAATGAAAAGCGGACGGCGGACGGCGCACGACGACGGACGGTGCATGATGACAATAGGTCATCTGACGAAGGGTCAGGATGACCTAATAAACTAGCAAAAAGCTGAAGATGTCCGAAGAAAATAGTAAATATGATATAGATTTTACTTGACATGTATACATTGATTGAAGTAGCCTACACTGTATCGACAAGTCTGTTTCTGGTATTCTCGATATTTTAGGAGCGAAATATTTTCTTTTGCATCGAATATAAGTTAGTGTATAGTTGGTATTAAATACAAATACTGGTAGCCAACGATTATTGACAAATTTAATTGACAATCAAGATACAGAAGTTAGCATACGTTATACACTGCAGGACGCAAGGAGAAAATAATCCAAGGGTTTCAAATGCAATGTAGATATACCTTCAAAATGTTACCCTTGACACCACCCCACTTTTGGCCTTCTGTTGAACTCTCGCCCCTGTGAGGTAGGCTCTGGGTTCTGTCCCCTGGCCGAGACACACCAAAGTCTATAAATGTGGTAGTTTCTGCTTCTGCTTAAAGTTCAGTATAGAGGGAGTGTGACGACTGGTTCACCGTTGTCAGTATAATGTAACCGGTTGAGATGTGGTGCTTGGTGTCTTCAGTAGCATGCCTCAGTGATATAGAACTACAAAAAAGGAAAAAGTTTCACTATACAAGAAGACATACCACGGATATACTACAGTCTCCTAAATTCGCACCACACGCTTCATACACACAACACTACGCATACATGGGAAGCGTACCTTTTGTTGGTTGTTTTAGATCAAGAGTTAGGTTAATACTCAACATGGGCTTGGGACTGGCTACGATGGAGTTGGAGGCTTTCCTTACATGTTCACGGCTATTTATAGAACGTTAATCAAACTAACAAACATACAAACAATACAATAACAAGCTCGCACAATGGTCGCATGTGGACAAATACTTCAATTTCAATTTGTTTATTCACTATTAAAGGCGTCAGAGTATATATGTACATACTTGTCACTTAACATAATGCGTATAACAATTACAGTGTACAAAATATTTCATTAATACATTACATGTTATTGTCTGTGCAGTACAATAATGTACAATAATTAATAAATGCATTAATAAATCATTTCGAATATTTCAAATATACATTCATAGTTATAGTTGTCTGTACAATACAACAATACCCAATAATTAATAAATCATTTCAAACACTTCAGAAATACATTCATAGTTATAGTAATCTGTACAATACAATAACGAACCATATTTAGTAAATGCCTTATTCAAGGATTTACCAGTTTGTCTGATACTATTCGCGTTCAACATGTATTTAGCCATGTGGACAAATACTATGAATTTCGATAATACTCTATGTCATATAGCATAAAGCTAATGTTTCAATAACATGAATCATGACATATACTTCATGTTCATGACGTCAAGCTCTATATTTCCATGAATCAGAGAAAAATGTCATACAACACTAAATTAATAGAGATATGTTTTTGAGATCTATTTGCAACTTTCAACAGTTTTTTTACCTATGCCATTAGTTTTCATACGGTATGCGATATGTTAAAGAGATCAGTTTTTTTGTATATTTTTGGTGTTCTCTCGATCAATATAAAATGCTAAATGAAAGGACGAAATTATGTGGATGAACGGGAGTACGAGCGTCTATGGTAGCTACGCACATGAGAGACACATTTTACGAAGATAGCGTAAGAGTAATCGAAAATTCTCACGTGCAGTCACCGGAAACTTAAATGTGAAGCAGGAGACATTTTTCAATTTAAAACCTACCGTTTTTACAACTATCAAGGGAGGGACAATCTACAGCCAAACGAACTGAAAAAAAGACTACTCGCCACGATGGCGCCCATGTGGGTGTAAGTGCAAGATTTAATAAATCTCTAGTGGACTGCCTGCTTGTAAACTGACACCCAAAACGTTCATTAATTGATTTTACAGAGATTTGATTGACGTTCACCAGAATATGCTATATAACATATGCTGAAATACAATGTACCTAAAGCATTTACATAAATTTAGTTTTAAAACAATATTTTTGTTGTTTTATGTGCTGGGAATTTTTGAGTAGATATCAAAGACAAACGAAAAACATAAGAAGATAGGCTAATGTTTTAAACAAAACCTTGAACATCCTAGGCTAAGTGTTCGATACTAAATGAGATATGACATTGTATTTTTCTTTGAACCACCGGCATGTGAGAACGAAGGAGATACAATGTACATCAATTCTTTCATATGAGGGATTTTAAGTTAAGGAATTTCTTAAAGTTAACGAATGTACGTGGATCTTGGCTCTGCTCACATCAATCGAGTATGGAGGAATCCCCAACTCCAGCGGCTCGAGTGGAGTATCCAACAATTAGGATGGTCTTCATGTATGCTATGATCTGCGTGTGTGAAGTACATACATATATTATGGGAGGCTGGTAGGCTGAAACAAAAAGGAAAGTTGTTCAGGACATAACATCGACGGTACAAAATTTTGTTATTTAAGAAGCACCGCTGATCATACCAGAACGGTTTGAAACAAAATAGAAGCATTTTGTCAACGACTCAAAAACAACAGAAATCGATGGTAAACAAAGATAATACTTTGTTGTTACATATATAAAAACAATATATAAGAAGGCAAAACCCAGGCGTTCCGAAAATTAAAGCATTCTAATTATGTTTCGAATACTATTTCAATCGCCATACAAAAATCTGTAAATGTAGATCAGGTCCGGACGACATATCTAGATAATACATGTACATTGATGTTTGACATTTAAGCAAAAATGCGTTGTAGCTAATGTGGTGGCCCCGATTACTTGAACATGTAGTCTCGCCGATTTCGAGGTATCAATTTGAAAGACAATCGCAGTTATAGCTATGGTCGCAGGGGTTACCATACTGAAATTTCCTGTCTGAACGAACAATTATGAAATGAAGTGCCATACTAATAAACTAAGTAAATATAGTATATACCGATATAGACAGACGACCGCCTCTGTATCGAAGTGACGCGGGGTGTTGTCAATAGTAACGTGATCACGGCGGGAAATAAAGCATGAGAAATCGTCTATCCTTGTCGCAGACAGGTTCGGGTCACAGTAAGAGACTGATTAAAATGGAATAGATCTCGTCAGACTGATTATGAATGATGTACGGTGTAGCAGCGGGGAGAAATAATACGTGTAAAACTTCAAATGTAAAAAAAAACCCGTGGTCAACAACTCAATTTTAGTAAGGAACTTTTCGCTTTAATTTGCTGTAATGTTTACATACTAGAAGACCAAGTATTATGTATACTCTTTTCGCAACTTAGGTGATCAAAACTATCTATTCTACTAACGATTTTTCCGGAAAGACGATTTTCTAAAGATGATATTGTTTATTTGATTCTAGCTACCATTGTCCTTTTTATTCTTAAAAAAACGTTGGTGTGAGGATATTTCATAAAAAAACTTAAATAACAAGTGATAAACAACAAATTTTCATTTTTCATCAAAAAAACCGTTGCGGTGACCATGACCTGATAATAAGAAAATCAAGACTTAACACCAGACTCTTGTGCAGCTACCAGATGTGTGGTGTAAATAAAAGATAAAAAGGAGCCAATGACATCAAATGGTTTACTGAAAACAGTAAAAGTGACGTTAACATTCACCTCGTAATCATAAAACTTGTTTCATCTTTAAAAATTCAATTTGGTGAAAATCAATAAAGGATTTTCTATAAAAAGTAAAATTGACCCTGGACTTAACCTAGCAACTCTGGATCTCTTCTAAAAAAGTTTATATATTTTACTAATGTAAAATCAATCCATACTTTCAGTAAGTGTGACCATTTTGTACCACATTTACCAAAAAAGGTGTTACCTCATAGCTTACAAATGTATGAAATTTCAACACAATATATCAATCCTTTCTCTAGTTATCGTCTGAAAACAAACAGTCGGAGAGATTTACAGATAGAAGGAGACAACAGACATTAAAGTCCCCTTCCTCACCGATAGGGGAATAATAAGGAAAAATCACGGACCAAAATTTAAGAATACAAAAGCTATATAGAAGAATACTGATAGTGACGGATGAGATATAGTGTTCCTTTGCTGTATATTGTTTTTCCGACAAAAAAAAAAAAAAAAAAAAAACATCACGAGGCACGACTGCCCTCCCGTAGGTATTCACTGATTCAATCAGACGACATTTAATATTGTGACCATCATCAGGCCATACCATGGAGTCGTGCTCTGAGTCCTGTCAACGCTTGATAGTCGCTTAGGGACAAACGCAGCAACTCACACGATTCATGGAAAATGGAATATACGCGAAAATTCTAAATTGATAAAAAAATCGAAATGATTTTCTAAATGAAACTTTCATCTTTAGTGATGTGAAACTATTTAAAGCATCTAGTACATTTTGAATGTTCTGATGATAAACTGTCAATTTTTCAATTCAATATTTGAGCTCCGAACCAAACTTTTGATTGTTCTGATTATACACTGAAAGCTGTTCATTTGCTTTTTTAGTTCTCTACACTAAATTTTTGAATGTTCAAGTAATATATTGCAAAACTGTGAATTTAATATTTTATAAATCTCTATCGAGCAAACGTAGCGCCGACGATCTTAATTGCACCTTTTTCCAATTCAACCAATTTTCCAAATCTATTTCTATCGCGCAATAGTTTCTTCATTTCATTCCGTTACACGTATACACTTTTATTATAAGATAGCCCTATTACATGTCTATGTCAGAGATGGATGTTCTGACACAGGACGACATTCTCCCACAGCAGGGTATTACACGATACAGTTAATGTAAAGAAGCCAGAATGCTGCTAGCGCTGACGATGTAGGTCTATGTTTTTGTCTGATATTTGTCACTCCACTAGACAACTAAACCAGGCAGCATGGGCCATCACTCCTCCCCGTGGCGACAGGCCTTTTAAACACTAACACTTTACTATCTAATGTAACTGTTTATAGACCTCTCCCGTTACAAAAGCACACCAATTACCACCTTCTCTAAATTTCACTTCTCTGTATTAGCAACATTTGTTCACACAATGACTCTACTTCTTCAATTTAATTTTAAAATCAGAAAACAAAGCGTTTTCACAGTCTGCTACAAAGCTACATTTACTAAACTATCCATTTTATATGTCAACTTCAGATTAGCTTAACAGTGAAGCAAATGGTTACCGAGAGAGAAAAAAAATAAAAAAGGAAAACATCCTTGCCATTAATACAGAATGTGTAAGTTACATTGTACTGAATAACGGTTTATAAATTCTGTTTATGCTGGACAGTTAAGTTAACCACTAATGGAAAAATTACGACCTCAGTGAACAGTCAGGGTCATTTAAAGACTTGCCGGGTTGTAGGACCCGGATGAAAACCGGAGTACCCGAAGAAAAAAACCATATTCATGTTCTCAGTATTGGCTTCGAACTGGAAACCCAAGAGTGAAGGGTCAAAGCTGATATATAGGAACAAATTCAATCGGTCACTGCGGTCCCACATATTCAAAGTGATTAATAAAGACATGCAACTACATCATGAACTTCATTACAAATTGCATGCTGTTGTGCGTTATGAAATCAAGAATCTCAATTTGAATACTTTTTATGTTGCTTCACACTTTCACGCTGGTTGGATTTGAATTAAAATTTGCATCGCAGATGTTGTCGCTGATGATAAAGCTGCTGACAGAATTCCCTCCTTAGAATTATCCGGTCGTAATTTTTTCCACTTGTTGACATGTCAACTAGTCAAAACAAAAACCCGTAGGTCGATTGTTTATTTCAGAAAACCTGGCATGCCTTTAAATAACTAAATCAAAACAGCATTAAACCATCAATTAAACAAAACAAACAAATGTTACAAACCATACTACATCAATCGGTCGTTCCCTTTATTCCTATTGATTTACACTACTTGTGTCTCTATCACTATTATTTACATTGCCATATAATGTCGTGATTTCGTAATCTGAAAGGATCTCACGCTTACATAATCTATCAAAACATTCTCCTTGTTTGACAGAAAGATTGAACAGCACAAACCATTCTACTTGACATAAAGATTGAACCACAGGGATACATTTTCAATTATACTCTAAGGACTGGAATAGTATACCATCAATTTATAAAATCGAAGGCCCCACACTTAGGAATATAAATATTTAAAATCTCACAAGCGGCTGTAACTGTAGCGTTACAGAAAAGATTTGCGCTTATACAATATGTTCCCTGGTTTTTAGGATAGTAATTCCAGTACTAACTGTTATAAATATTGTTATTATATTAATTGTGTTTTAGAGGCCCATTTATGAATGATATTAGCTTACTGACCCATATTCCCCCGGTAGTTCACGATATATACAGAAAATCCAATCTAGATCATTTTGTTCTTTAGAACGCCCCAGTAATGTTTTGGAGACTCTCAATCCACAAATAAGGCAGAATATTTAACAAATATTGCTACAATATATTGGCAATACATAGGCTAAAACTGCACAAGTATAAATGCCGTAAGACCTACTGGATGCTGATTCGAAAAAAAATTAATAAAGTTTATTTGGTTTGGTTTATTTATTTTTACGTCCTATTAACAGCCAGGGTCATGTAAGGACGTGCCAGGTTTGTTGGTTGAGAAAAGCCGGAGTACCCGGAGAAAAACCACCGACCAGCGGTCAGTACCTGGCAACTGCCCCACATGGGATTCGAACCCGCATCCCAGAGGTGGAGGGCTTGTGGTAATATGTCGGGACATCTTAACCACTCGGCCACCGCGGCCCCAAAATAAAGGAAATCACTCTACTGAAATAGTTTTTCTATGATACTCGTTGATTGAGCTTAACATCCATTTAGATCTACATTTAAGGTTTTAACGATGGCGTAACATGTATCAAATGTGTTGCGTGTGTTAAAGTTTTAATGCATAGGGAAGCGGCGACATATTCGTTTTAAAATATATAAGCATTAGTATAAAGCCATAGTTTCAAATAAACAAGATATTAGTTTTCCAACACCCCCCCCCCCCTCTATCATTGACACTATATCCTCACAATAAACTCACATTGGGATTGTAGATGTTTCCATGAGCTGCGGGTGGTCGGCTGTGCCACAATACACACTGTTCAATTGTTTAGAACATGTTTCCTAGTGATGCAGTCGTTAGAATTAAAGATACTACATTTGTTTGTTTGACTTGATTATGTTTCAGTTTCGATGTCATTTAATACATGTCTCTTTATCATCGTCCCTACTAAGACATACCATCGTGTATTACAAAATAGACTTTGCTTCCGGTTTTTTGTTACTTAATATATTTTTATTCAATATATCGTGTAACCAACAATATATTTCCCTTTCGCGGATGGGCTCTCACACCATGTTCTATATATGAATATTTTAATTTTAAACACAAGCTGACAACACGCTCACTATTACAGATATATTCAGTATTCACATCCGTTCCGCTTTCAGTGTTCAGTGTAATAGGGATTGGACGACTGGTTTATCGTTGTTATTATAATGTGACAAGGTGGGATGTACTGTATGGGGTCTTTGGCGGCATACTTCAGTGAGATTGCAAGTTTTTGAGGGCATCCACAAGCATGAACACACGACAGTCTACCAAAACACATACGTAGACACCAAACGTGCCACATGATGTCCAAACAAGGCATTTCTTAAAGGACTATAGTCAACGAATGGGACGCTCAGCAAAATCAAACAGCTGAAATGTTATGGTATGTTACATATAACGACAAATTTAATTGACTTTGATGTCAGACAAAAATTAGGTACATTTTGTATAGAAATGTCTTCAGGTAATGCATTAAATTTTACATAAAATCTCTCCAGTAATGTCTTCTCTCGTAATTGAATATACAAAACCCTTTTCTTTAGGAGAGACATTAAGGTAAAAGAATGAGATATTTGTCCACCAGCCTCGCCTGTAATGGGTCCCTGGGGATTTATTCTCTAGCACACAACATAAATCCTGGCAGCATTCTCTGAGATTACGCCACGACCACAATCATCTATAATTAGTGACGGCCTATTTTTCAAATTTTCTTTAATTTCGCGACAAGAAATATGTTCTTGTAACGTATTTGATGTCTTTTATCTCTAGCTGATTCTTTTTAAATAGCTGCAGGACGCTAGCGATTAGATTTAATATGAATTTAAAAGAAAGATAAATGGTGCTATTTTTAGTAATTGCTGTGTTATTTATCTTAAACAGATATGTTTGATACACAACATTTTCTTGGGATAAAAAACCCCTTTTGACATTCACCATCCGGTTTTTAACATTCGTATACATTTCTTTAATCTAATTTTCAAAGAAAAACAAATGATGCATTAAAAATCATGAACTTTATGCATATAACAATTGGATTTGGAAGAATTAGAATGTCCTCTGATTTACAAGAAGTCCACGTATGGACCCTCGATAATCCGGACAACGACAGTCCGGAAACCTCACACTTCGGACGGAAATGTCGGGGAACAGATTTGATAAGTAACTAAGTAAAAAAAATCCGACTGTCCGGAAAACTCGCAATCTGGACGGTTGGTACAGTGGACGCAAATGTTCCGTTTATTGAATAGAAGACCAAAAGATATTTAACAAATAATTAAAAAAATGTGTATTTAATTGATACAAGTTGAACCATCAAGTATTCTACTGGAGCTCTTCGATGTACGGATAAAAAATTCATTTGACATTTACACACTACGCCTGTATAACGCTTCTGAAAATGTTTGATGCATGCTTCACTTGCATGCTTCATCCTTGATTAATTAGTGTTTTTTTAGAAATTCTAAGTTCATAATAGTGTTGTGTTCGTTAATTAATAATCTATTATCTCGAACATGGTATAGATTGCTATTATATCATTGTTTAACTGGTGGTGTTATAACGTGACGAAAATTATATTGAACGATGATAGGAGTGAGAGCAATAACAAATCACGTTACAGAAAAAAAACAGGTTTCCGAAGAAAAACAGCCTGAGAGAAAGAAATGATATTATTACAGAATGCAAATGTAGTTATCCACACAATGACGCAAGACGCAAACATCGATAAAATCACTGCTTTTCTGATGCATTCAGATATGGTCTAGATGTATTTTTTTATTCAGATAGAATTACCAACCTCTGTTTCTATTATTCATAGATTCACAAAAGGAGATTGCAGAAGCCGGTATGTTAAGTACGTTGATCTGGGAGAATTGATAGGAAACGCATTCATAGATATGAATGGGGGTCGTTCAAGGACCCAGTGCCCGCAACTCGCACGTAATTCACGAGCGTAGTTAATCGTATAGAGAATTACAGCAAGTCCAAGGACCACTCTATATGCCAAGAGATAATTAGTTTGTTACATATTTGGAATGGATATTCATTTGTCCTATACGCTAAGGGCTATACTTGTAGTAGTTGTACAGCTAATTCACCTCTCTACCCCGGACAACTCCTACATTATGCTGACGTTTGGTTTGTCAGATTATTTTGATTAATTGGAATATTTTTGTGCATGATAAATTACTTGTGTGATGTCGTTATTTCCCCAGTCTGGTTCTAAGTCGTGGTGAGTGAGTCGTTAAGATGTCCCGACATTATTACCACAAGTTCTCGAATTCGCGAGCTCGAATCAAATGTGGGACAGTTGACAGGTAATCCGACTTTTCACCCCCTCCTATGGACCTGACACGTCCTTAAATGAGCCTGGGTCTGACTGTTAGTAGAATGATATCCCACACTAACAGAATATTTTTGTATGCTGAATTAGTACATTTACGTGAAAAACGTAATAATCGAACTTTCAGCTTCCAACTAAATTGTTCTATGCTTAAAATTAATTTGATTTCAGCGGTTTGAGTGAAATAACGTTAAGTGATCTTGGTATTTTAACAAAATAACAAGACTAATTCAATTCCAAAAAATGTAACTGAGAATATTTACTTTGAAAGTCAAGTTAAGTGGAGTAAAGGCGATAGCAAATTTTAATTCAGAAATGGTGAACAAATAACATCCTTTCGAACAATTGTTAAATGGCCCAGAGGTCGTTGCGATCACAATACAATCAATTATAATCTATAGAAACACAAATCAGGAGGCGATGCAAACGGGAACAGCCGGTGAAGTGACACATTTAAAGTGAGTTTGATTATTTTGTCGACAATGCCGGAAAAGCTGGTATCCCGATGGTTTCAGGTGGTAACATTTCTATTCCAGATAGCATTAGATTTTATTCTTAATTTGTATAAATACGAAAGCGAAAGAACAATCGCGTATGGGTTTGTACGGCAGCCGAGGCCTAACTAAATTCATATAGATTTCTCAAACCAATTTGCAAGAATCCCTCACGATATCTTTATCATTGCTCTACCACCGTCACCGTTCAGACTATAAAGTTACAATATTATTACTTGTAAAGTTATTGGGCTCGTTTGAAGAGATTGTAACTCTGATTGTAACTCTACTTCATTGCTTATAAAAAGGACGACTTTATTTGAGTTCTTATCTTTTTCCTATTCTTCCTATATGCCTTCGTAACATCTCTCTTGACACAGTTTAACTTTCGGTCATTAGCTGAACGCTCACCCATGTAAGGAAGGCTCTAGGATTTATATTCTAGTTTCGAGACATCAAGATTTATAAATTTAAAGTAAAGAGAATGGGACGTCAGGTCTGCCCGATGTTAGTATAATGTGACCGGATGAGGTGTGCTTGTTTTGTGTGTTCCTTTAGCAGCATACTTCAGTGAAATAACACAGCAGATTTGATTTGTTTATATTTATGTAAAGACCTTTGAGAGTTGACGTTGGTAGTTTGGATTACAATTTTATTATTGTTTAAAAACCAATGCAGGATGGAGACAAAACAAGAAAACAACCTTCTTCCACATAATGGCATTGGTGTGTCAAACATCAATTTACAGATACAATTCAATGACACCAACATGCCTTCCATGTATGCCATTTACGAATTCATTCCAAGGGTTAAACACCCTAAGAATATTTAGGTCATTAAATTACAAAGAGTTTTCTTATCTGACATATCATGTAAGAGGGAGGAATTCAGATGCGAGTTTCCGGATGCTACTATGACACGATGTAAAAGATTTGGAAAGGTTAAGCATGTTACAGGAATACCAAATTTGGTAGTTCGTTGGCACCATAGGGCTTCCTTCAGTTTTAACGTTTCTGCAGCCACTATAATGGCATTAGGGTTCCACAACCGGCATGTGTCGACTCTATGTAACAGTCGGAAGACACCCATTCTCTGTAATGCTATAATGGATGTCTCCCACATTACAAGACAGATTCCTCCTTGTTAAAGCACAGAGCCCCCAGTACAATATTGTACTTTATCTTGACACACCATTATTGTAAATTTTAACACTCGTGATCAAATGTTCATTTTAACCCTTGGCTTTGACGACCAATATAGTATTTTACTATTGGAGAAAATTAGTTCATAGCTGGGAAAATTGCATCAAAATTTTAATGCAAAGAATGATAAAATCATTTCATCCCATATTCAAGATGTCCAAATTTACAGTAATACAATATCAGTTACAGAACTAAATGCAGACTGTTATGTTGTAATCGAAAAATACGGTTAAGTGATAACGCATTGCAAAACATGTTTAGCCATCGCTTGGAAAATGCTTTGAGTGAATTTACCCTCCTTCGATATCAATTTATATAGTGTCGCTAATGTTCGACTTGATTGACACATTGTTTTGAAACTACTTAAGTGAATTTACCCTCTCTCTTTCACATAAGTTTGTATGGCTGGTGACACTTGCTCTCTAAGAACGTATGATTTAGCCATACACTTGTTCTAAAACCTTCACTCAAATTATGATGATGATGATGATGTTTGAAAGATGATGGCGGTGATAATGATGATGATGATGATGATGTGAGGATTGATTGATGTTATATTTGCACATCCTAGAAATGATTTGAAAAAAATAAACAACTACTGCTGATCTAAGCATGAAGGTGTTATTTAAAGTTTGATGGGTCGACATCAAACCCAGTAATTATTGACAATCCTCTTTCTTGGCTATAAAAGGTCACTGAGCCGAGAGAAGCGATAACTTAATGTGGATGTAAGACTGGCGGCATGCAGTGAGCGAAATACTAATCACGAGATAAATACACATAATTGATTTGAAAATCATACAGTTATTTTATCTTATAAGATAATGGGTGTATTCATTGGATATTGAATGGAATTAAATCACATGCCCCAGGCCTGTAGAAGCCCATACAATATAATTTGCACCATCCAACATCACCGTCTTCGTCATCAGGTAAACCAAACACAGTATGAATGATAGGTATGTGATGTTTATATCACATTTACTCATAAGATGTCCTTCTGCTTTGCATATAAATTCGAAACTTTCTATATATTTACAAATATTTTTGAAAATCTAAAAAACACAGGTTGTAGATAGTAATTTTTCATTACTGTTTTTGTTTGATTTAAATAGATGGGTCATTAAGTTATTTTTGTTAGACCTCTAGGCGGGTCTATATTTTTGCCTGACGGTTTAAACATTATGTAAACACCAAAAGATAGTTAGATAGTTTGATACAATCCAGAAAGGGAAAATATCCAACACTCAGCAAGGCTTGTGTTAGGTAACCTAATAATCTTACCCCATCGGGCTGACATTTTCTCTTACCCTGTGCACTACATTGTGTATATAATATAAATATGTCAGCAAGGTAAACAAAAACGACGTGATCTGATTGAATTGTTGTTTTTGCTGACGTTGTGACGTCTTTACATGGTAGTCGTGAAATAACGTCACTGTTACCTCGACGTCATAATATTGGTGAGAACGTGTAGGAATAGTACGTGTAACATACTTTATCCTAAGGTGAGATAGAAAACTTATACAACAACCAAACTGCAGACTTTTGTCCAGGATGAAAAAATGCTTTATCATTTACGTAGGTTAAATATAGCATACAATTAGAACAAATGATTTTTATACACATTCCACATACAGAAAACAAAGAGTTAAAACTAGGTTAACAATAACAATAAAAATGACATGCGCAAAGTGATAAAATAAAAACATGAATCTCCTATCAAAGTAAGGGAACAAATATTATGCAAAAACATGACGTGTAAATCAGTGTTATCAAAGTTACATAATCCATAATAACATTTCATTATTAGTCCCCTGCCGGTGAAACCGGAGGGGACTATAGTGTTTTTGTTCCCGTCTGTCTGTCTGTCCTGATTTAGTTTCCATATGATAACTTGAGAACGAATTGATGGTTTTTGATCAAACTTCACACAATTGTCGCTTATGGAACAATACAATTTGGGATTGAATTTGGGGGCAAAATGTCAACTACAAAGGTCACTGTAACTAAAAATAGATTGTTAAAAGTTTCGTTTCGACTATTGGCACAATAAAACTCCTCAAAGAATATATTAGTGGCAAACAATTAATGCCATATGAAATAACTTTTAAAAGAAGTTCAAGTTCTGATATATTTGATGAATTAGATCATGAATGAAGGTCCCTTGATCCCCACCATAGTACAAATCCAATATCCAGACTAAAGGCATCTTAGCTATTTACACGAAGCCGTTCAAAGATTTAAGCCTATTTTAACCCCTGTGACATTGAATGAAGATCAAAGTCATTCACTTGAACAAGCTTGGTAGCCATTCATTCCAGCATGTCACAAGCCCAATATCAGGTCTCTAGGCTTCTTAGTTATTCACAAGAGGACGTTGAAAGATTTTAGCCTATGTGACCCCTGTGACCCTGAATGAAAGTCAAGGTCATTGATTTGAACAAACTTGGTAGCCCTTCATCCCAGCATGCTACATGCCAAATATCAGTATCCTGGATGGCGCAAAAGGTCAACTAAAAAAGCTACTGTTATTCAAAACATATTGATTCACAAAAGTTTCCAGACGATAAATTGAGAAAACATCAACGGAATTTGATCAAACTTCACACAATAGTAGCATATGAGAAAATACAGTTTGGGATTGAATTGGGGGTCAAAAGGTCAACCACAAATGTCACTGTTACAGAAAATAAACTGTTTAAAGATTTTTCGTTTCCAGACAATAACCTTAAAAAAAATCAACGCATTTTGATCAATCTTCACACAATTATAGCATATAAGCCCAGGTTTGAATTTGGGGTCAAAAGGTAAACTACAAAGATCAATGCTACCAAAAATAGATCGTTTCACAAGTTTCCGGACGATAACTTGGGAACACGTCAATGAAATTTGATCAAACTTCATACAATAATAACATATGAGAAAAATGGAACTTGGGATTGAATTTGGGGTCAAAAGTTCAACTACAAAAGTCACCGTTTCTAAAAATAGATTGTTTCACAAATTTTTGTTTCCAAATAATAATTTGAGAACACTAGAAAATTCAATTGACGACATGGGACATGTGTAAGATTTTTGATATTAGTTGAGTGTTTGTTCGAACACAGCCATAGAGTTAACAATTTTTCAGGGAGGAGTTTTGAACTTGCTGCCAGAACATCATCACACCGATATGACTTTTAACCATGTGAATGTAAACATTACTTTCTAACTTTCATACTATTGATTAAAAAGTTACAGCTGTTAGGTGTTTCCACACCTAGTACATGGCTGACACGGTGAACTTTGACCGACCTACTTTTTCCTGAATGCATGGTTGTCAATACCCGAGTTACATCATACTGCTATATATGTGCTATCACATTTTAGCTGATTGAAATATCGCTACATCTTATTCGAACATGGCCGCAAACACAGTTTTATCTTTATCCCGGTCATATTTCTATCGGCTAAAAGCAAATATAATTGTTATAGAAACACGTGACACAACACGGTCGTTCCACGTTTTAAGTTATTTCAAAAACAAAATTTGATAAATAAAAAAATAAAATAAAAAGACCAATTCGTGTGAGAAGCTAACCCCTCTTTATATAACATAACAAAACTATTGATGCTAAACTGATTAAATATTGATGATATACTATGGTTTAACTTTAAGAAACGAAAAGATTATGTAACCTGAAATAGAAGCTATAAAATTCAACAACAAAAAAATAACCCACATTCTGAAGACAATGGTGTGTTTTTATTGGTAGACATTTGGATTGAATTATCAGGTTAATAGATCTTCTGAATTTTAATTATTGATTCAATATAATACGAAAAGCGAAATTAACGACTTCGCGCAATGCATTTATGATGAAGAATGATTATACCCTATTCTTTACGACCTACTTTGAAGCACTACGAAGGAAATGCATGTCACGGATAGGAAGTATAGTAATGATTTTAAACATAAACTCGTCAGTGATAAATACAATACCAAAGTTAAGGTGTAAAAGATATATAACATCATTCATTTCGAAAATTGTATAAAGGATACATTAGTTATCATTCGTCTTAAAAAGTAGCTTAAAGTAAAATATTTTCGAAAAAATCGATGATTGATCTAAAAGTTATAATTACATACATATAATGTCATTTCAAGCATTTCAATAGCGGATTTCTGTGAAGCTTTCATTAAATTATCATTTTGGGTGCTTCTCGAAATTTGAAGCTTAACTAATAAAGATATTAAATGAGAATAACTGATGAAACGTGTGATAATCAGGAATTTAAAATTTGTTGACAAATTTTTTTCAGGCGCGCAATGGCAGAATGCTTCCCATGATCCTTTGCTACTTGCAAAGGGACATAACTTAATTTTTACGTACTGGCAATAGATAACAAAAGGAAATAACTCCTACAAACTTATCAGCATAATATATTACAAATATTATGCAGGCTTCCAGATGCATAAATTAAGCTTAGTGTTTAGCTGCCTTCTATGCCACAACTGTTCAAACAATTTTTATAAATATATTGACATCGACTGATTACGTATGCTGAATAAATCATTAAAACCACTGATACTAAACTGATGATATAACTCATGCACTATTTTATGTAAAAGTACTTCATAAACATTATTAAGAACACAACAAAGGCTTGACACGATGTGTACAACTATGTATTGGGTCTAGCTTCATCAACATTCTAAATTTTACCTACAATTATCAATAGAAAAACATTACAGAAGTTATTGAAAGTTCTATGCAGAATTTGAAAACTTTTCAAAAAATAAATGTTTTAACTGTAAATTTGCCATAGGAAAGCATTACAGACGTAATGAAAATTTATGGAATACTTTACAATGAGGAAATATTTTAACTTAAGAAATACTTAAAAATTAAGGAATTGGTGACACTGGGCTCAGATATACTGTAAAAGTGTGAAATGAGACTATAGAAGATGGTTTTTTAATCATATAAAATGTGAATTTTGTCTTTAATTTTATTATATTATCTAGGTCTATTGTCTAATGTCTCGTCATTGTTTGTTATGAGAAGGCTTTTATAACAAAGTTGTAATGACTTTTGCCTAATCCTTTTGTCTTTTGTTTTGACAAAAAGTATGTTTAAACTAAAGATGACGATTTCTTTGTTTCTCGGTTTGACTTCAGAACACAATAAAATATTGAAAGTTTTTTTTTTAAATTTGCTTTTGTAAAAGTACAACCCATGAACGATAAATATCGTTATTCTCAAACTATGGGTGCAGTTTAGTACAGAAAAAAAAAATTCTAATTTGTCAATGTGAAAAATACGACATTAAAAATTTCGGTATTTAATTAAGTGCCTCAATAACCGTGAATAAAAACTCACTATCGGCCGGATGTGATCATCATGTCCACAAGTTGCGCCCTGATTGTATTAAACTATCCCTCAGGGCCATATTAATATGTTAATTAATATATTTCTATCATCCTCAGATCATCAGTGTCATTAAGCGTATACCCTGCAATCAGTACCCGATATCTGATGGATATCATTCGTAGTACGCAACGGTCATCTCACTTATAGTTTTCTATCGAGATATTTTTAAAACGATTGAGAGAAATATGTAAACCGGTTCTAGCAAATAATCAGCAAAATTTCAATATGTTCTGGTACGCTGGATTAACAAATTTGAATAGTGGTAAACTTAATAGTAAATTTTTGAAAAAGTTGTGTTAATATATTCCAGTTCAATTGGAAATTGATCAAGAAACTCTTTTCATTCATCAGAACACAGATAGAATGCACTATTTGACATGATTTCTAGTACCTTCGGGATGAAATACTCAGAATTAAGGTGGAGGTTAGGGACTGGTGTAACAGTTTATTGTTAAACAAAGTTGATCTTAATCCGACCATGTTGAGACCTTATCAAATTCTTACTTTCAACATGTATTACATGGTGTATCAATCTTATGGAGAAATGAACATTATATATAAAACTGGATTGACGAGACAGATGATTAAGAATTACATTCAATAGATTGTTTCTTATGGAGCATATTAAACACGAAATAAAATTGGAATTTTATTATAAACCTTGAATAAGTTAATCTAATACTTTGAAACTCTTTTCTTCGGAGACTTTACGTAAATTTGTTCCATCGTTGTATCAGCCAATCAGAGCCAACGTTACAAATGGTGATGGTATCGTTTACGTATTGAGATCACAATGTCAATTTTCATGCCATTAAAAAACGTGAAATTAATTTTTGATGCGTAATTTCATATATTAATAAATGAATGGTATTACTTTTCTTATTTTTCGTATTCTTTTTAATAATAAAATTAAAGATTTTTGTTTTTGTTTTTTTTACTTTTGTTACTTATCATACCACCCAATACGAATAATATAATAATATTAATTTAGACCAGGTTCTCAATACTTTAACTAAAGGATCTCGCCTTTTGTGTAAACTGTGAAACACTAGTACTAACATTTTCAGGAACATCTTGAGGTCGATCTTTATGCAACATTTCATCATACCTGAGATCATCTACATATATCGTTGATTTTTGAGGCGTGTTAAAAACTTTTAGCCTCTTTAAAACAAAATGCCTACAGAGGATTTTTCGTAGATGTAGAACAACATTGGTATTATAAACAGAAACAGACAATACTTTCGTTTTGCGTTTCAAAAAATACTGCAAATAAAAGCACCTGTGCAGTAAATGGATCCGCAACGAAAGAATGAGAGTTGTGCTCATTACCAACTATTCTGTATTTGCATATCACGGAGTTATCTTCCCTTAAGGGTACCTATTGATTATGGCTTCATGTGCTTACGAGTATAACGTCATTCTTTTTAGCGCACTTAAGCATTTAACGTCTTTCAGTTGGCATTCATAGACAACATGAATGCCAACTGGACAGAGACAATTTCCATGAAGCGCTCTCTGCTTATATTTACATTTGGTAACAATTTTACGATGAAATCCCAAGAAATTTTGCATTCATAATGAATAAGTAATTCGGAAATAAAATCGGGCTATTTGAACAGCCATCTTCCATAATCGCGGGCATGACAATTGTAACGTTTGTTTGTTTGTTTGTTTGTTTGAGTTTTACGGACCATCGACAAATAAGGTCATTTAGGGCCAAACTACAAAGCATGCATTAGTATTATGATATAAACAAGGACTGTATCTAAAAGATCAGGATTAGAAAAAGGCAAGTAAAAACTAAAACAAAATTGTAACGTCACATTGATAATAACCTCATTATAAGCGGATTGCAGTTCATAGATTAATGAATGCCAACTGCGCTTGGTAAGGTTACATAATGTCGCTGCAATGAAAATGTATTTATGAAACAATGACGACTAAATGGATACCTATCCGCAGGGGAGGTTACTTTGTAATATACAAAGACGGCATACGTTGTATTAAGATCAATATGGCTGGTGCCGGAGACAGTTTCTTTGAAATTCGGTCGATTGAAAGATTAATTTTACATTACACAAATTGATTTACACAGAAAATAACTTTTGATATTCCTTAATCTGTTTAATCACTTTACCAGGTTATATGCTCTCCTTAATTAAAACGGATCTGATTTATTTCTCTGCCACTCGGGGGAGTCACATCAGTTCTATCCTTTCACGTGATACGACAATACATCGTGCTTGATAAAGCCAGATTTATCAACTAGGCATTATAAAAACATGTGTTATGTAATGTCGTTTTCGAAAAGATGAAACGTACACATGAATACCGAGTTGGTTAAGTTACCAAACATTTTATTTGGTATAATCCACTTGTACATGTACCAGCTTAAATTAGTCTTAAGAGTAACTGAACGTGCATTATCTACACAGTGCATAAGATACCATTTTTTATACAAAAGAATCAACAAATATTTCTGCGTTTTTGCGATCTATGAAGACTAGTTTATAACCGTGGTATTGTCTGTGTGTTTACTCTCAGTTTCGTTCTTTTCAAATCTATTTAGTTTTCCTAATATTTTCAAGATTTTTCAAGTTACGAGAGGTACGAAACACATGTTTTGTTGACTACCATTGGAGTGTATCAGAACTGCATGCAGGTATGATATTAAAGTTATTGTTAACCACCATGATTACCACCATTGCAAAATCGAAATATACGACTACTAAATTGGGATCTCATCGTTTTAATTCTTCCATACTGACTTTTATTGTGTCATGCTAATGTCTCTCTTGACGTTGCTTTATATCTTGGCCTCGATTTGAGTATCCGCCCCTGTGATGAAGTTTGTGGTGTCTTTCCTTCAGTCGAGACACAATATGGTCTATACAAGTGGTAAGTTTCCGCTCCTGGTTCGCACTCAGTATAAAGAGTAGGACGGCTAGTTTAGCCATTGTTAGTAAAAATTAACACTCAGGTGTCTGAATGAATTATTAAATGAGATAACAAAATAAAAAAGACATGAGTCCACTATTTCCGCAATATTACAAGGGGACGCAACAACTATACAGTATTCGATATTCGATATTCGTGCTCACAAGGGCCCTGCAGGTAGGGCGTTAGAATTGTACCTGCTGCCCCTATTGCATGATCGTAAAAGGCGACTAAATTTAGGATATTATCTTTTCTCTTCTTCCTAAGTGACTTTATCTTTCCTAATGCCTCCCTTGGCACCGCCTCACTTTTGGCCTTGAGTTGAGCGTTCGCCCTTGTGAGGAAGGCTCTGGGTTCTGTCCCCTGGCCGAGACACACCAAAGTCTTTAAAAGTGGTAGTTTCTGCTCCTGCTTAGCGCTCAGCATACAGGGAGTGGGACGACTGGTTCGCCCGTTGTCAGTATGGTGTGACCGGGTGGGGTGTGTTACTTGGTGTCTTCGGCGGCATGCTTCAGTGATTTAGCACTATAAAAAGGGCAACAGTTCCACTGTGCAGGAAGACACAACATGAATATACCGCAGTCTCCCAAAACACGCACCTCGCACAACATACACGCAACACACCGCATACATGGGAGGCCGTCCTTACATGACCATAGCTGTTAATGGGACGTTAATTAATCAAACAAACAAACAAACAAATCGTGCTCACAACCCTTTGTATCTCATCATTGTGGGAAATATACAATGATGATGATAAGTCAGATGTATTTATGTGCAAACAACGCGCTGTCAGCGACTCTATCATCTAAAACGATGTGATATATTATCTCGGCACAGAGAAAAACTGTAATTTTGATACTATATTGCATCCCTTTGAATGTTGTTCGCTGCTTACAAAGATATATTCAATTTACAACTTTCGTAATCTTGGTGTACCTATGTAATCTTGGTGAACGAAAATCACTGCGCTAAAATACGATATCAGTTATGTGTATATTAAATAAAAGAATGTGTAAAACAATTATAAATCAAATACAAATTGTCAAAACCTAGAACTATGAAGTCAGTAATGTCATCGGTGAACGGCGAAAGTTTAGCGTCGGGAATAAACCCGATAAATAGTCGGCGAAACATGGACCCCGCAAATCTAAACCAGTAGCCAGTTTTGATGATTGAGCGAATTCGTCATTGCGATAACCTTTGAAAGGTACATTATAGTTCGTTGTTTCAATTTGTCTTTCTATGTAGGTTGTTAGACTATACTTTGATAAACATAGTAACAATACCACTGGGTTAAGGGAAAAATAAATGAAAATAGAAGAAAAAGAATAAGCTAGAAAAATGTAGCAATGGTTTCCCATAACTGGTCTGGAAAATTATCAAAGGTCTGTACATTGACGCAGTTGATTTATAAATGTTTCATTAAATGGAAACCTATACACTTGACTGTCTGTGAAACATTATTGGTAAAGCAAGCAGAAGCGTTCCTGTTCAGCCTGTCTTTGAGTTTGATGTATGACAGGTTTTAAAACAGTTCCAAGGTTTCCCGGGTCATGCTTAATGATAGTCATTATCTCGTCACAGGGGAAAGATACGGTACTATAGCAAAACATTTGTTTCAAACGACAAAGCATTCGTAAAGCGCAACTGGAAATACTGGTAAATTGTTTCGATACGCCTAGCGTGTTTGTAAGGGATGACGACTAGACGTGATTGACTGTAGAAGCATTTTGAATTTAACAATAAGGATATCTTCGAACTTCAGTTAAAAGCTTATTGTTTTGAGCAGTTTGATAAATTTCCTACAACTCATTTGACATTTTATTGGTTTTTAATGTCTGGGTTTCTATCGAAAATTGACAGTGATGACATTTGATTCCATTAGCCAGAGTATATTTTGAAGGTCAACTTCTATCGCTTAATCACTTGATTTGTGATTTTTTAAATTCTCATTTACTGCAAAAACAGTGATTATATCTTTACTGAAAGCTAGTATAACTAGCTAACTAATATAAGAAAATATGTTATTTTCATTTGAAAGTTGTCGTTAATCTCGGATTAGCCTAAAACATCTTTTGAACAACTGAGTCCAGGCCTTTTCACTTATAGGGACCGCACAATCAAACAAAAAATAGATTCCTGGATATCCCCCTTTGGGCACAAGATTTCATAGAGAGGTGAATGTTTCAGAGCCTGCTGATTGGATATTCAAGGTGCATTAGTTTCAAATGTTTAATGTGTGGGTTGGGCAATACATGTAGATGTAAAATATATATAGAAATTTTAAAATTCTGTCAAAAGTGTGTGTGACAGGGGAAGGTAATCAATATTAGAATTTCATGAATATTTTGGTCAATTTTTGGTGCGGACTTCAACATAAGATGGCAACCCCCCCCACATAAAAGTTTAGCAAGATGGTAGATCTTTATTTCGTTTTATTCACAGGTATGCCAGATGCCATTCTTAAAAATTAGTGACAGGTGACCAGACTTCAAAACTCCATTTAACCTTGACAGTGGCAAACGTTAATATATCGTATATAGCGAAATTATTGGTTCTGCGGTCTCTATATATATTAGGAAGAACTCTGGTCTAGGGATTTAGATTCAGTGTGATATAGTTTCCGCAATCGTTTAACGTTCACCGTTGTTGATAATATAGAAATGGTAGCATTATTTCGTTCCACATATAACATCACCCGTTCCGTAATATCATGTGACCTTGTTTACAATTATATGTACTTCCTGTTGTTCGAATACAGCATGGCGAGAAATAGAAGATGGAGTGTTTGTTATGACTTTAATACGATATGAATCGAAGTGGTCAACATGGTGGCAGCGGCGGTAAGGTTGTTAACATAATAAACAACATGCTCAGGAATAGGAATATTTTGACATCTAGAGAAGTCTGTGTCGATTATTTTTAAATCACTATTTCACATAAATTGTGAACTGTTTAAAACCACGTGCTCGTACGATTCAGAATGGAGGCGCTCCAACCTCAATCACAAGTAACAATAAACACAAATATAAGATTGCCCCCAGTGTTAAATTTCACTTCAGGAAATATTTCTGAACATTTCAAGTCCTGAAAAAGGCAAGTACAAATATATTTACTCGCGAGTGGTACACAACAACTTCAAAACTCTGTACAAGCACAGACAATTATAAACTGTGGTGGAGAACGGTTGTTGAAAGTATATGACCATTTTGATGGGAATGATGGAGAAGATAAGGATAACCCTGAACATGTTTTTCAAAAGATCGAACAATATTGTAATCCACGTAAGAATGAAGTGACTGAGTCTCATAGATTCTGGACTTTGAAATATTTTGAACCATTCGACCAATTCCTTACTGATTTGCGTATAAAAGCAGCAACATATAATTTCCAAAGCATGCCTAGTTATAGAAGTAATCACAAACCATGTAAATTCTGTGGAAGCAAGCATGAATTTAAGAAACATTTGTGTCCGGCATGGGGTAAAACATGTAATGCATGTCATTGAAGGAACCATTTCCAAAAATGAATGTAGAAAGGTAAATGTTGTTGGAGCCCAGGCTGAAACTGACACATATTCTGACTCTGATAGTGATGAAGTTTGGTTAAATGCTGTCAGCAAAAATATTCCCGAAAGAAAAGTAGTTACTGCACTAATGGAGGTCAATGAGTGCAAAATTAGATATCAACTAGATAGTGCGGCTGAAGTCAACACTATCTGCAGAAATTTTGTGAAAAAGGATCAAGTACGAAAGAGCACTACAATGTTGCGGATGTTCAATGACACTAAAATGAAACCATGTGGAGATACCGAACTATTTGTCAAAAATATAAAGAATGGAGAAACCAAATTGGTTACTTTCGTGGTAGTCTCTAACAAGCTACATTGTCTCCTTGGATTAAAAGCTATACATCAAATGGGTTTAATCACGGTAAATGATGAACGATTCATCGCAAAAGTCAAAACCAACTCAACAATACTTAGAGACCTAGGGAAAGCAACAATTACTGTTGATCCTGACATTACACCTAAAGCACTACCTAGTCGCAAAATTTCCATAGCTTTGAAAGACGGTGTCAGATGGCGGTAGTTCACAAACCAAATGGAAAACTACGTATTTGTGTTGATCCCCAGGCGCTGAATGCTGCATTACTTCGGAAACAGTATTCTACCCAAGTTACAAAAAGCTAAGATATTTAGTAAACTTAATGTCAAAGGAACTTTTTGGCATGTTCGACTTGATGAAAAGTCAAGCAAACTGACAACAATGATAACACCATTTGGGAGATAACGATGGAAAAGGGTACCTTTCAGTCTGAAGGTTTCGAGCAAAATTTCCCAACGCAAGCTTACAAAAGCATTCGGCGATCTGGAAGGAACCATCGCGTTAGCTGATGACATCATTGTAGCAGGATGTGGTGACACTGTCGATGATGCGAGGCGAGACAATGACCTGAAACTTGAAAAACTCTACAAGCGTTGTGATGACGTCAACATTGTACTGAATGACAGCAAAAAGGAAATCGGTTTGAATGAAATTACCTTTTATGGTCACAAAATTACAAGTGAAGGTGTGAAGGTAGATGAAACTAAAGAGAAAGCGAATCTACATATGCCTAGTTCAACCGATGTCCCGGTTGTGAAGAGATTCTGTTGAATGGTTCAGTATATGGCAAAGTTCATTCCTAGTTTATCATCAAAACTAGACCCTCTCCGAGCACTTACGCGTAAAAATGCAAATTGGAACTGGACCTGTCAATGTGAGGACACATTTAGAGAGGTGAAACAAATGCTGACACAAACATCGGTGCTCGCATATTTCAACTCTGAAAAAGAGCTACAAGTAGAGAGCAGCAAGGATGGACTCGGAGCTGTATTGATTTTAGACGGACACCCAATCGAGTATGCATCCAGAGCTTTAACCATAGCTGAAAGGAAATGGGCACGTATTGAGAAAGAAGCATTATCTATCCTATATGGACTACAAAAATTGACCAATATACCTATGGGAGAAAGGTTGTAGTTGTGAATGACAAACCATTGGAAACCACACTAAGGAAACCATTGTCGTCCTCTCCTCGCTGTCTACAGAACATCATGATGAAGCTTCACAAATATGAAATAGACTTTCGATTCTTAAAGGGAGAGAAACTAGAGATCGTAGATACTCTTGGTAGAGCTTATGGCGTAAATGAACTTCCACGAGTAAAGATGTTCAACGAAGACATTCCGAAGAAAAGGCTTGATGAGATACGAATCGAGACTACGAAACACCTGAGTGAGCTACGAGACACTATTGATTCTGGATGGCCAAATTCTAAGGATGCCTGTCCTGACACATGTAAGCCCTTCTATGATGTCAAAGACACCCTCAGTGTATACGATGAACTGATAGTAAAAGGTGAAGACATCGTCATCGGCAAAGGAAACGGTATACTGGCCAGGTATCAGAGCCGACCTAAAACAAATGGCAGATTCTTGCGAGGCATATCAAGAACTAAAACCCAGAAATTCGAATCATCTCTTGCAGCAACATGATGATGGAGGAAAACCCTGGAACAAAATTGAAATGGACCTTTTTGAGATTAACCATAGAACTTACCTGGTCTGCGTCGAATACTACACTAACTTTATTGAAGTTGAGTATTTACCGACTACCACATCTTCACAGTTAATTAGTGTGCTCAGGAAGCAGATTGCTCGTTTTGGCATCCCGAGGAAATAATCGCAGATGGAGGACCCCAATTTACCTCATCAGAATTTCACATTTTCACAAAGAAATGGGAAATCTGTCATACTTACACCTCTCCGAATCATCAGAGAGCGAATGGCAAAGCAGAGTCCGCAGTCAAAATTATGAAACATACGATGATGAAGTGTAACAAGGACAAGACTGATCAGTGTGAGGCACTCATGGAGCAAAGGAACACTCCTCGACAAGAAACAGGACAAAGTCCATCACAAATGATGTTTGGGAGACAGACACAAACACGATGGTCCCACATATAGATCGGAAACGCGAGTCAAAACTAAAGAAACGAGAACACAAACGTCAAACTATCAAGCGTTATCAAGATAAAAATGCTCGCGATCAGACACGTTTCAGAATCGGTCAGAACATCTACTTTGAAAGGCAATCTGGTGAACGTTGGATTCTGGGAAAGGTGATCAATGAACTTGGATTGCATACCTACATCGTAAAATCTCAAGATGGTGGAACATACAGACGAAACAGATTACACATTCGTCTAACAAAAGTTGAAGCATACTGTCGCGATCAATCACCAATACGATTTTCTGAAAACTTGGCACCAGCGCCAACACCAATATCCAAATTCAGCAAAAGGTGCTGACATAACTACCTCACCTCAACCAAACAGTCAGCCTTTGGCAGAAAACGATACAGGCAATCCGAAAGACAAGTCTATAGGTGAAGAAAACATCAGAACAAGAGGAAAACCAATTCCAGCACCACGTCTTTCAGGCCGTCTACGCCAGGCATCTGCATATTTCAAAGACTATGTTCGGCATTGATTCGTTTTTCAAAACAACAAACTGTAAATTTGTTCATTCCTGTTTATTTGAACTGTTATAAATACATGTATTTGAATGTTCGTGCTAGTATTATAGAACTCATTTGACGTTTTAACTTAAACCAAAGTATTTTCATGGACACTTTAAACCAAAGTATTTTCATGGACAGTTTAAAGTGAATAGTCGGGCAAAGAAAACCAGTCTAAATGCGTTTATTGGCCTTCCAAAAGTTCTCACATATTAATACGACGGCCAAGTTCTGCTTACGTTTCCCAGTTCTGACCATTAAAGTAAAGGAAAGTTGAAAGCATTGAAAGCGAGGCTGCGTGTAAATGTAACCACGGACATAGTCAGCCGGGAGGACGTTTTAGGATTCCTATACTTTAAATTAATTTCTTCGTACGCAGACAGATTTTGGCGAGAGATTTTATTTTTCCATTTCATAAGAAATTATACTGGATACATTCACACCATTTTTACCGACTTTAGCCATCCTTGCCCGACTGTTCACTTTAAATTTTACTGTTTTCATTTTAATTAATTAAATTGGAATAAGAGACATTATTGTAGTAAATCTATTTATCTAGTCAGCATCAATATCTGTGGTTATATGTATTTATTTTTTAAAGAAAAGGGGATGTTGATAATATAGAAATAGGAACATTATTTCGTTCCACATATAACATCACCGTTCCGTAATATCATGTGATCTTGTTTACAATTATATGTTCTTCCGGTTGTTTGAATACAGAATGGCGAGAAATAGAAGACGGAATGTTTGTTATGACCGCAATACGATATGAATCGAAGTGGTCAACAACCATAAAGTAAATGAAAGAGTTTGCCTGTTGACGGTATAACATGACCAGGTAGAGGGATTAGTTTTTAGGTTTGTTTATTTTTAGTGATACATCACTATAAAAGAAATGCACCACAAACATACCGCAGCCTCCCAAAACACATACACACGCACACTATACACAGACATTCAATTTGGATTTCGCATAAATTTTTACATGAAATTCACTTGAATATTTCTTTCACATGAAATTCACGTGAGAATTTTCATGTGCAATTAGCGTGAAAAATATCACCCGAATTTCAGGTAAAATTCACTTTTTATCCCGGTTCTTGTGAAATTTGCTCGTGTGGAATTCACTTGAAGACATATTGCCTGTGGACGCACCACACAATATAAAGGAAAATTGTCATTAGAAAATAAATGTTTGCAGCTCTAATGTAAGAGTTTAAAAACATCTTGTAAATGAGATTGCCATTAGGTTTAGCTTGATAGACATAATTTTATATGTATACCAGGTAGCTTATTTCCCGTTTTCCTTTTTATGAGGGTAGAGATCTCTAATTTCGGATATTTTTATTGGCTTATCCCTATTCGAATTTGATTGGTACATGCATTAGCTACATTTTATCCAGACCAATAGCCATAAAAACAAAACCCAATTGAAATAACCATTAATATATGTAACGTCAAAGATGTCAGTCATTTCATTCATCCAATAGCCGATGGCAGTGTCCTCGACACAACTTTTACGCTTGGGTTCTTAAGGTTCCGTACTTTTCATACAAATACCTTTATATATGGAGATTCAATTATAGAAATTCGTTCTGCTGCGTAATTTCTCCGTGTTCTGCTTAAACGAGTTTTGCCAAAGGCCATTTTACGCTTGGTCCGAACTTCTTGGGAAATTGGAAGGATAGTCTATCACAGCAGTTGCCTTGCTCTGTAGATCTCCGTGTAACTAGAACTTTGATCGCTGGGCGAGCTATTAGTTAAACGTTTTCATTTTATCTTTGTGCGCTTAACAATAATGCGTCTATCTGTTGTAGACAAAGACAATCTATTTTTGTATGTTTTGTTCATATCTACAGAGAATATTAAAGGTTTAAGACAAAAATTACGAAATAATGTCTGTATAAACATTGTTCAATTTTGAATTTAA
Organism: Argopecten irradians irradians; assembly: GCA_004382745.1. Classification (NCBI taxonomy): domain Eukaryota; kingdom Metazoa; phylum Mollusca; class Bivalvia; order Pectinida; family Pectinidae; genus Argopecten; species Argopecten irradians. The sequence continues at coordinate 476,548 of SAYR01044025.1, forward strand.
TCTAATAGTGCACTAACTTAATTGTTATGAGAATTCACAAAATGATGGCTTCGTGTTTTACAAAGTAAAATGAATTACTAACGGATGTTGAACAGCGTGCCAGGCTGAGAAGCACAATCTGTGTTTCCGTCGTACCAAGCTGTATGACATGCTGAGGCATGAAGCGTAGTAATCTGTAGAACTGAACGAAGTCAGTGAATCTAAGTTCACATATTGCGTATTTTAATTAAACGTGTATAATGAATACAAGAGGTATCCAATACCTTCGCATAGCTCAGTCTCAGTTAATCATTAACTTAAAAACCGAATATAAGCATTGTAGAGATAAAATTAAATCAATGATTAAATTTATAATTTATAATTTTAAATTTATCGTGTTCCAGAAAACAAATGATGAATATAAAGAATCCTCTCAAGAGAGGGTTAATTATTATTTTCTCTAAACATGTTCGCTTTCTGATTTAAGGACAGCGTTGAAGTGTCGTGGCCTTGTTTAATTGGTCGATGTGTTGAAGGTGATGAAGACCCCTACGTTTGGTGTGATTGAGACTTTTTCATATGTTTCATATAAGGATATTCTAAGGTCAATGTTGATGAAACCCGAGGCTTGCTTTGTTACTACTATGATGTTTCGCCATTTGAACTCCCCCTCACTAAACAAAAAACCGCGACTACAAGTCTGTTCTCCATACATGAAAATTACGTGATATTTTCAACGCAAATCTTTTACAATAAACCCAGCTTAGTTTCTGAAATAAGTGTTAAAATGTGCCGAGAAAATAGTAATTTTGTTGACGCTGTGTGTCACGAGGCTTCATTGCATGTGAAGTCATGCAATACAGCTTCAGGCGACATGGCTGTATTGCCCTAGATAAGCTAGTATTACGCGTGTAGAATGTTTTCTTACCTATAAAAGCTGGTTTACCTCGTGTAATAAAATCATGTCGGCTGAGGCTGTTTAATAAAGCCTCGTGACATCTTTGCGTCCCCAAAATTATCTTGGTAAAATGTGAATGCCGTTTTCAAGAACTATATTGGTTTTACTGTAAATAAGGCATAAAACGACATTTGCGTCAAAAATATCATGCAATATTTAGGTATGGAGAAGGGATTAGTCTCTGTTTTCTTCGAACATTTTACTTCAGAATTTTCAAAATGGCAGGATGTTTTATCAGTAATTGTAAAACATTTATATTAATGTCGAGGTATGAGAGAAAAATTTACTTTGTATCTTTTAGGGTTCAGAAAATGTAGTAAAACCTGAGGTTTGTCGGATAAAGTAGAATATCCCTACTTTTTTTATCTACACATGAAAGAGTCTTACCCTATCCTGGAGTGTGGATATCTCTGTCCTAGCTTAAAGATTAGTCATAATCATCATCGTCATCATCATCAACGGCAGCCTGCGAGGAATGACCACATATACATGTATACAACGCCAGGATTTGGACAATCCTGTTGTTTGTCATTTATAAGACCGATACTTTACTTTCCATTATCACGATTTCTTTTCTGTTTTGAGACTTAGTGAGAATTTGTCGAATTCATGCTTTTAACTAAAAAATATATTTCATACTGTTTGCTTCGGAAAACACGTCCAAGGGTTGGGCACAATACCTCGGGAAAAGGGTTTTTACTTTTGACCGATAACAAGTGTATATTATTAATGCTAGGTTTACACTATGTTCCCGGCGACCACGGTAGCCACGTTTGCCCGAAACGTGGTGCGCCGTAGAATTTTGGCTATTTTTGTAAGTGTATTCAAGTTGAGCGAGGTCTTGTGAAGTTTTGCCACAGTCTTTTACGGATTACGTGGTGGACCGTGGATATAGGGGAAAGTGCTGTTTCCGGAGATTAAAGGAACACTACGGCTTTAGCACGGTCTATCAAGGATACAACTACGTTCTCTCCAGGCCTGTTACGATCTGATGAGGTCTGCTACGTTTTACGTTTTTCACGGTCCGCCAAGGCTTACTAGGATGAAAGTCTGATGCCGGGCTTTTTGGAGCAACTGAAACAATATTTATTGCCGAAAATGTCATTTCAAACACGTTTTAATTACAAAATTTGTTAAAAGCATATTTGTTATAAATATATAATTATTATAGCCAAGTGTTTCTACGCAAATATTTTTTCTGTACTCATTTAATCTGCCTTTTTCCATAATAGCTTTGGTATAATTTGATGGTTTAAATGTGTTTGATAATGGCTATTTCTATTTATTAATACAAATGATTCAATGAAGTAGCAAATATGTACCAGGCCAGGCAATGATACTATCATATTTTGCCTGCAACGTAAGACCGTAATAAGACGTAACAAGCCGTATCACGTCTGACTTTCAACCGCTACAAGCCGTAAGATGCCTTGACAGAACGCATCAAAACGGTTTTCATCCACCTTGGCTTGCCGTAAAAACCTTGACAAACCTGGACAAAACGGCACAAAACGTGCAGCCAATCTGCATCAACCGTGATCAAACGTGGAAAAAACGCAACAGAAAGTCACAAAACTTGAAATCACCGTGAGATTCTGGGAAACGTGCTTGCTGCCCGTTTCACCATGGACCGTCTTGAAGCTCTGTTACGGCCTCGTACGCACTGTCACGTTTTGTTACGTCAAACCCGTTTTATTACGTCCTGTGGCGTTCACCATCTGTACCGTGACTGCCGTGGCATCCACGGTAATCACGGCCGCTCACGTTTGTCTATCACGTCCTTCTGCGTTGTCTCACATTGTCTCGCGGTCACCACGTTTTGTCCACGGTGACCTGAAAAGGGGCTGCCGTGGCCGCCGGGAACATAGTGTAAACCTAGCATAACGTATATAGTGCATAAACCACACGAAAATGATCAAATTTTAACGATTATACTTTTCATTTTTTATTCAATTTGCCTGTAGTAATTTGGTGATATATTGTTTTCAATTGCCTTTAATTGAAGTTAGGTCGTTATATATACTAATCAAAGAAACATATTGCTCCTAATCTCAGACGTCGACATTTTACAGAAAATGGATTTTCGATTCCCATCACAATACCTCGTGTTATTCCACTCACGGACAATTATAAATGCGCGGAATGTTGGATAAATCTATGGATATTCCACATGTGGTATATGACTTTCCGGTGTTTTGAGTTGTCAAAATTGTAAACGTTGACCCAAGCTAAATTTGTCACGTCACAAATTATTAACACAGTTTTACAGTTATGGAATGGCATCATACTGTCGATGTCCCGGACCGCTGAAAACCGGATATGTGACGGTGCTAGTACCCTTCTCACTTTTACATTCGTATATAATGTACTGACTTACAATTCATAATTGTCCATGTATCAATGTTATGTCCTGTCGTATGAGGAACCTTCCGATGAATAAGGTCGGCTTAGACTTTGTTGCAAGGATTTGACGGGAAATTGGTGATACTGTACCACAAACATGTTCGCATATTACAGAGTTATCTGCACTTGCGGGTAGGTATTGATTGTGACGTCATATGTTTGCGAGCGTAACGTCATACGTTTCGGAGAAAACGACATGAATTGCGATCACAAAACAATGACGTAACAATCGATACCTACCCGCAAGGGAGCTAAATCTGTAATATGCAAAGACGGAATAGTTCGACGACGGGTAGTATATTATTCAAATATTCATAAAAACTTAGATTAAAAAAAGTTGTTAATAAGTGGAAATGTATAAAGAGTTAGTTTTAATTAAAGTTCGTTATCAATACATACTCTATACATAATTAAGAATTTTAAATATTAGACTTTTTGCTTAAGGAAATATCACTATATCTTATAAGCATACATTAGGAAAAAAGCCATAGCTATATCAGTTATGGTATTAACAGGTCACATACCTTGAGGTTATTGAATATGGAATCTGTTTCACACTCTTGTGCGATTTTCTAAAGTTTCTATAAGTTTTAAAAATTTACCCCAGATTGTGAGATAAATTCCATATCCAAGAGCAAATTGTTGTGTAAACTATAACAGCTACTTCGGTACATATAAGATATTCGAGTGTATGATTTTTTTCTTTCAATTGTAGATTACACGGTTAACACTTTCTTTTTAATGTTATAGCAGCATAGGACTCTTATGAAATGTAAGGCGAATGTTACAGTGTGCTTCATTACATGATTTTGTGAAGTTTTCAAAAATAATGTCAGAGAATACGATTAAAAAACATCTAACTTAAAACATGTTATATTAAAGAAGAGATTTAGATAATTTTAGAAAGGAAAATTAACATGATTCCTTAATTCATTAGCTAAACTACATGCATATCGATAAAACTGATCTATTTAACAATACCTTGAATAAATACATGTATAAGGTAAAAAAATGTCTGTTTAGGGTTACCTGACCGATCCAAATATTTTACCCCGACCATAATTTTTTCTCATTTTTCTACGGAAAAACGAAATTAAAAGTCGGGATTCCTATCTCAGACTCCGGTTCCAGCCATTTATTAGTGAAAGACACTAAAAAAGAAATCCCGACCTACCGATCCTATTTTGTTGCCAATGCAACCCTTAACAGACATATGTTTTTGGCCTAAGGTAAATTAAATCCAAACATCATTCACCCTTATCCCCCCACCATCTGAAAATCATCTACAGTTTTAGAATGGCCAAACAAGCTGTATGAAGGATTCTAATCGAAGAAAGTGCTTTTATGCTTGTGTGTATTTTGCACTATCCGTAATTTTATAGTTTGTCGTTGCTATGTGACACAGATCCAAACATACATATTTCATGATGTCTATTGCAGAATAATCCGTCCAATAAATATATTTACATTGTAAGAAAGATGTTGCCATTTTGCTGTGGTCACCACATTCTAATTTCTTGCTGAGTATGCATTGTCAGGGCTATGGTTGTGGCGTATTTGTAGAATTAGTCGAGTACATCGACTTCAGGTATCGATTGGTGATATTATGGTATAGTTACATTGTATACGAATAATGGTGCAACATCGTCAATGACTTATTATTATGAAAAAAATCTTTGGCCAAACATTCAAAGATTGTGTATGTATGCACAACATAAATGTATGTACCGATCGAATTTTATTTAATGTAGAAAGAATTACAATAAACATTTGCTATGTCGGCGATGTAGCATCAAACATTATTGATTATCTTAGGAGGGAACTACATAACTCTCTTGTAAAAGTTAACCATTCGATTAGGCGGTGATTTCATGAGCAGCATAGCACAGATTTACAGTGATCAGAAGGTTCCATATGAGTACAGAATCCCAAAACTAAGATATTGTTTTATCCCAAATAATTTTGGACAGAAAATATGTTTGTGTATTTATCTGATTTGAATGACACATGCTTTTCATTACCGTAATTCCTTTTTGATTGATTAACCATTACCAGTGCCTTTGTAGTCCCTCCTTAAACCAATTCTTCTTTTGGCAATGGGGATATGTACTGAGTCAGTAAGAGTGATCAGAATTAGATGTAAATGAAATAGGCAAACAACAGCTGATTTTACGTGCGGGTAGTAAGACATGTTTGTGTTGACGGTAAGGCTACTGTTTTATTTAGTGTCATATTTGCATAACGATTACCAAGACGGAATATAATCTTAAATCAAAAATTGGTATTTCATGAGATCGCAACAAATTATTTCGTACGTTCAAACAACAGATGATACTTTATTTTGCTATTAATTTAGAACACACCATTTATTTGTTCTGCATCTTTATAACTTATAATCCATCAGAATTATTTGTAACATTATAATAAACATCTGGTATGTACGACGCAAGTGAATCATATTTTGTGTAAGTATACCAGGTATTATGGTATAAACTATTAGAGTATTTCCTAAACATAAATTATCGAGTTTAAAACTGTCATATAGCCGGTAATTTTGGCAGGGATATTTCGAAAGTTTTTGGGGTTGCGATCATACACGCGATTAGAGCCTGAACGCAAAATATAAATTGTCAAACATTATTGCTTTCTTTTGGTTTAAATCAGAATTGTGAAAATTTCGAACCCCAAACATAACCGACCATACAGCGCCATGTTATTGCTATTCAAATCCCTTTAGAAAACAAAGAACAACTTTTGTCGGACAGATTTTATTCTTGACCATTTTAACGTGCCATTTGTTATATCTGGGTTAAACTTAACTAGTCTGTAAAAAGGGGCGTGGTCTGTCAGGGTGTTGTGGCGGGGAGAGGCGGCGGAAATGATGACTGTTCTTCTAATTCGTCCACAATCGGAAGTCTTCCGTCTTTGGTGTCATAACCTCCTGTCGTACTTCCGTACATTGGTGTTTCAGAAAATGCCTGCAACAAGTTCACTGTTCCCGCGGAACGAATGTCTTTGTACATGAAACAAATCATCACAAACATACACAGGTATATGAATGCCTCCAGGGCGTATGCAAAACCCGGAAATATGGCAGCTGTAGCGCTGTATATATTTACAAAAATAACTACACCCAATAGCTTTGATGCCGTCTCGCCACACGCAAGAAGTGAGAATATCTTTCCCGCCTCATCCTCGTCAACCGATTTACTCAGAAGTGATCTCAGTGATGACGTAATCATTCCGGCAAAGGCACCAATCACAACCGATACGTAAACCATCCAAGTTTCTCTACAAAAGCCCGCCCAGATAAGACGAATAATTTTACATGTGATTCCAATGAGAAGTAACGCAACATCCGAGACCTTGAAGAACGCTGTAAGCACCGGAAGTATTAGAAATAGTGACGATCCCATCACAGCATAGTCAACCGACAACAGATAACCGTACCAGGATTTCGGCCAGTTAAGTGGACTTCTGGCCACGAAGAGCACTGTAATGTCCATTTCGCCGACCTTACAAGTCTGATTTAGTACCGACGTGAAGAAAAGTATTAAAATTATAACTCTGGTGTTTCGTGGTCTTTGTTTGAAAATAACCATTACACTATCTTTGATGTTTGAAGGTTTGAAAACATCACAACATTCCCCTTTTAATCCTTTGTTTTCTACCTTCTTTGACGGGAAGGTTATTGAATCGTTCATTGCAATTACTGTGATTAATACGACGGCGGCATGGACCATCACGATACAGCAGAAAGTCGTCAACATATCGGTAGTGTCTTGTAACAGACCAGAGAGAAGAGATCCGGCAAACAGACCAAAGAAGTTCATACCCAGAAGTTTTCCAAGTTTCTTAGTCCGCTCCTCCATCTCCGTTATGTCAGACACATAGCTATTCACCGCCATTGTGATCACGGAGCTTTTACCAAATATCCCTTGTAGAGACGCTCCCATCAATATCAAAGGAATTCGGAACTCCTCCAGCATCAGACTAGGTATGTAGAGTAACACGCCTAGCACACTACCTATACTGGGGAGCAGCATGGGTAGTTTACGACCATACCTATCACTATAAGCACCACAGAACAATCCGAGAAACACGGCCGGGAGATTCACGAGCAGACGATAATACATCAAATAGCTCCCCGCGATACCTTGTACATGGTCTTCATGTTCCGGGTATTTATCTAGGTCAAAGCAGACGGAGGCGTTGAAGGGAAACGTTTCCTGACACACAGCCTTCACGATGTATGGACGGATGGTAGCGTCGAGCATGGACTCCCCCGTCTTGTACAGGAAGAATATGAGCTCCACCACCACCATATCATACGTACAGCAATTCTCCTCCATCTTGTTTCTCTGTAAGTCTCAGTTCCGGCACGGCTTAAAACTGTAAAGACAGAAAAATAATTAAAGGTAACATTAGTGTTTATGATTATGGTAAAAACTAGTTATATATTATTTTTAACTCAAACAGTATCCAATGTTGCGAGTGGCAAGTATTTTATCTGCTTACAAATATTACATAATCAGTCGTTGGTAAAGTAGTAAAGTTAAGAACTACTTTATTATCCATTTTTGAAAGTATCTTGAAAATCGGAAATGTATGTAATACTGTGGAACAGACTGTGAAATATTCAGATTACACTAATTCGTGTGATACGCCTCCATGACATGGCACATCAAAAGCAATCAAGAATACTTTAAAAAACGTCAATACTGAGCATTAGAACAGTTCCAACTCTAAACTGTAGAACACTTTATTTTCGCGTGCATGTAAAAATATTGCGCGTTTTCGTTATTTTCAATATGTTTACGAATACATGAATTAGCGATCGACGGTTCTTAATGACAATTGATAAATATGGTTTTTACAACTTTTCACGGTTTTCTAAAATTCGTGTCATCTCGCGAAATTTGTATTTCGCGAAATGGTACAGTTATCTAACGGTTTCGAACATTCGAAATTAATTTCCAAAACTACTATTTAAAATACATTGATCATACCAAAATAATCTAGATTAATTATTTTGCACATAACCACACATGAAAGCGACTAAAGGGCAATATTAACAGCTTGGCATACAAAATATTCAGATATCTGGCGTTTACAGAGAAATGTGGATGCCTTCAAAGCGAAACAACAAGTAAAGTTTAAAATATTTTCTAGAATATGTATACATGTTATCAGGAAATATCCATCTATACTACGGAGTACTGTATAATTTGTGTATAGTAAGTACCATAATGATTGGTGACAATACACAGCTAGAATTTAATTCATCCAGTTACAATGGATAACCTATGAATAATACCCATTATGAATAACCCACTTTTCAGTTGCATTGCCACACCTATCTTCAAAACAAAGAAAAGCATTGTCATACATCTTGTAAATTCTATGACAGTATGTGAGAAGAAGACCGGGTATATGTATTTATTAACATTACATCTGATTTATAATGGATAACACACCGCCGTATTAATTATATGGTGTCGTTGTTATAATGTCGACAATAAAACTATATGGCTCTGAAGTGTATCAATATAACCAGGATAAACACAATTGGCAAAAATCAATCATAAATTTACATATACAGCACAGAGAGACAAAACCTCGAGGCCTTGTACCTTATATGTACCTTGTACCTTATATGTACCTGATTTAATACGTATATATGTTTCTGAATACTGTAAAGTAATTTAATCCGAATCCGGAACTTATTAGCGGGATCTAAAATTATCTCTACACCAGTATCTGGTATGTATAATTTTCGCTCAATCCGCACTTTGAAACAAATTACAAGTATTGCGAATACAACCCTGCGAAATAAAAGCACTTTACAGATAGATTAGTAATAGTCCGACAGAGTCTTATATTTCGAAACACATGTTTTTAAACCACGTCCGGCTTGCTGCCATTTGATACCAGAACACGATGAACTGGATAGTAAAAGTATCTAAAAATATGGATAAACATAAAGTGCATGGCTATTTTGACACAATATAAAAGATAAATATCTGGTAACTTACGACACTATTTATGACGGATCAAGGGAAGAAAGTATAATTATGTAAGAAATGAAAAATTGGTCTTAAAGATGAAACGCTTGAAAAAAATGAAAATATTTGTATTGCCTGTCCTCCCGTACAAAATAGTATGAGCTATGTACAAACGACCATTTCTATTGACGACTATTTGCTCTTAGCGACCGCTTCATCCCTCCCTAGTTTGTTACTATAGTTTTAACTCTACGTAACAATTATATCTTTTTGCGACAAGTAAACATTTTCGTCGCAAACACATACTGCAAATATAAAAAAAAATAAAACAAACCCCATAAACATATTACAAAACCAGAGCAGAAGAAAGGCACATTTTCTAAGCTTGTGATGCCTGAAAGTATTAGAAATTATTTGAAAATCTAATGTTTTAAATGACAAAATTACATAGCAATAAACAAATAGTGTTGGTTCAAAAGCACTGAAATAAATTTGACATTCAAATGAATTTCGCTAAAACACACTTAACAGAAATCCAATAACTTATAATAAGCGTTACATGTAAACCTAGTTAGATTTATTCTAAAAAACCGTTTACACCATTTGAATATTTGGTGTATTTATCTTTAAAAGATCTTACCAAACAAAAGCAGGAAATTATTCCTGATTTTTATTCCCTTAGTCGAATAAAAATTCACCGAATTCCATAAAGAAATAATCATAAAAGCTTCCAGTCGTCAAGACGTTTAGAAAGATGTTAATATCCGTTCGTCAATCAGCACCGGATTGTTCATTCTGGGGTCACGTATGGTTATGAAGGAAGACCGTCTGTTCTCGTCTGTTCTCTTAAAAGTTGGACCCACTATTTAATGGGTAGTTACCTACTCAATCAAATTCTTCTAACCAGCCGTAAAAATCACGTTATTATAAATTGTTCTCCGAGCAGAGAGTCGGACTTGTTGGAATAATCAATGAGCTGTTTTGGAGCTCTGGGCCCCTTCCTTTTACATCACTATGTAAATGATCTTGTGTTGGCGTTCAGATATCGAATCAAAATCAACCCTTGGTTTCGCATTCCTTCCACCAATATTTACATACCATTTCAAAACAACATTATAATGTCCATTCCATCTTTTGTCTGCTGTGGCTCGCTTAATTCTGTTCAAACGAGATTTTGTGTTTGAAATCCAATTTTTACGATATCTCGAGTCATAAATATTGGTGTTTTCACAAAGAGTGTCCTTGTGAGAAATATTATCTTTTCCGATAAGCAGCGAGTAATATTATTGAGTAACAATGAAAATGTCCTTTGTGTCCAGTATGGCGTAATGCGAGAGCTGAACTAGCATCTGTATTGTGCTCTGTGACAACACTCCGCAAATACAGGGAGTCGGCCCTTAGTGTGAAGCAGCCTTTTGATGACGGGAACAGTGATTGGCGATAGAGAGGGTGGGAATGATTTCTACACCGACCAGTATTGTACGGGTCACAATTGTCAGGACTAAACCATCGTTTATTGTCAGCTTCGCCTCTATCAATACGTCGGATCGATCGGCAGGCGGTGTTTTAACTAAACGTATTCCATTTAGTAATGTTCCTAACTAGAAACTAAATCAGTATGCGATTGTGTTTCGAAGAAAATCTTTTTTTCAGAATTTACTGTTATTAATTTACAGCACTGATTAAATATTATATTTGTGTTATATAGTTTTCAGCTCAATTATATCCAACCTGCAGTTAGACGCATAGCCTATTCACGGAAATAATTCCGCATGAAGTGAAATAATAACTTCATTTTAATATCAATTATTATTTCGCATCCATTGATTTAACCCTGAATATAATGAATGAAAGTGTTTTTGTCTCGTGAATCTATAAATGTTTCTGACATACGTGGTGTACAGGATGCATGCAATATTATACTGTGGTATAGAAGGCTGAAAATTATTCGTAATATGCGATATCTAAATCTACAAAACCAAATTTTAGTGTAATATTTCGCGATTTTGCACCAAGAGTAAATAATAGGCCACCATTTCTAAACATAAACACTGTTTCGCGAAATAACGAAAAAATTCCTAGAAAATAAACGGCTATGCGGTCATGGATTTGAAAAGGTATTTGTAAAGTAGTCTACTTCTTTCAATACATTATTCATTGTCATTTTCATCATCAATTTGGTTTTTGTTTGATTTGTGTAACGTCCTATTAACAACCAGGGTCATTTAAGGACGCGCCAGGTTTGATGGTGGATGAAATCCGGAGAAAACTCCCAAACAGTGGTCAGTACCTGGCAACAGCCCCACATACGATTCGAACTCGCAACAAAGAACTGGAGTACACGGGACATACATATATATTTGGCAACCGCAGCCCCTTTCAGCATCAAAGTCATTGCAAATAATCGAATCACTATATTATCATCTTGTCTGGCTTTTTAAAGACTCTAAGCTATCCCAATATACTGTAAACCGAATTTTTTGCAAGACGATTTAATTTCGCGTTTACACCCTAATAACATTTTCAAGACGACTTAATTTCGGGTTTACACCCTAATAACATTTTCAAGACGACTTAATTTCGCGTTGAAGTCCCTCATAACATTTTCAAGACGACTTCATTTCGCCTTTACAAGACGATTTTGAGTCATATGATTACCTTACACACATGATGAGAAGTTTTTCGCGACGATTCATTTGCGTGATTTATCATTATCTCTCGTGATATACGCGGAAATGTATCGCCCGTGAAATTACGTAGGTTGATTTACAGTAATGTCTATATACTGTAAATGTACTTACTTTAACATAGGCACATTTTAGCGCAAAAAAGGTAAACTATGATTTATTACCGTATAATTAATTTTTATTTGTTTTCATACTAAATTTTGTTTGCAAACTTTTGTGAGAGTCCGCTTTCTTTCATACTCCCATGAAGTTAAAAATAGTAACATTAATGCTTTAGTATAGTTGATTTGCGCTATTCGGTTGTTCTATACCGGAATACCCTTTTACACATTTTAGGATTGTACTTGAATAAGCGATTCAAAGATAGCACAAGAAGCGCCGAAATACAAAACCGCTAAAATAACTATATTTACAGTACATTAGATTTCAAGAACTTCATATTACTGTTCAATGTAATTTAAGGTTGATGTAGAATGACCTGATGATGACCCCCTGTTTTTTTTTTAAAGAATTAGTTATATAAGAGCATATTTACATGTAATTATTCTACTCTTTATAAAAATACAATAGCCCGTGCTAATCGAATGTTTAATGACACTTAAAATTAAATAAATAGCTAACATAAAATCCCAGATTGTCATTAAGTGACAGGTCTGAGTTCTGACCCAGTCGGCACACCTCCTGGACGATCTTCAATAGCCCACACCTACATAAAGTAGAAGCCATTAGTAAATGTTATTTAATAGTAGTCTTTGATCTCCGGACGTGGTGTCCTAGTATGAACACAGTTTACTGATGGCTATCGATTTCTAACCATCAGACTCATCTAAGTATGTTTTGGTGTTGCAGGAAGTTGCAGCACGTGCAGCAATTCACGCGCAATGACGTAAACGATATTGACATGCACATAAGTGCACATTCGCCATCAAACTGGAATCTACTTCTAACAATTAATGGATAGAATATTTAACGATGGTGGATACAAGTTATTTTAATCTATTAACATACCAAGTGGATTTTTCACTCACATCTTGAACATGATTGGCTTAAAACTCGCACCTTCAAGGACGGCATACGCATGTTACGTTTTTAAATGAAAAAGACGTAAATGCTAAGTACGTTCGTGTCATTTGACGACCATTTCTATTCTATTTTTTTACTTTTATTTTTCAAATAAAGTGAATTTGTGTGTTAAATATCATTTTAACGACGCCACATAGAATTAAGTACAGACTTCCTTATCATTTTTACAACTAATGTGTCCATCAATAATCTGTGACATAAACACGAAGGTTGTTCCATTCCAAAGCCTTAGCAGCAGTGTGCATCTCTATCCACTTATTTATTATCACTGAATATCATTGAAAGTAAGACGAATATAACCTTGCCTTAACATAACAAATATTATGTGTACAGATTGTTATTCTGCACGAAGATGTATTGTTCTTTATTTAATGACATTATCAAACCTTCAAAGTGAAAGCAGTCATCGATCTTCCTCGTCCAATAGTATCAATGGCTGCCAATAACATCAGCGACACATGATTTAAGTGCAATAGCGATTTTGTTTTGAGGATTGTTAATGTATGAATTAAATAATCACTTACCTTAATACAATGTCAGATTCTCGTGTGATGTCTTTCCAAACGTTATTATGATATTTTGTGTTGCACTCATTACATAACCATGATGGCAAAGTGTTTAAGATACTTGGATAATTTTTCATTACATGTAAAGTCCGTCGTTTCCGAACAACATGCGATAAAATATTCATCAACTGATTAATGCTGTGATAAAATACCTATATGCTTGGTTATGCATATTAAAAAAGATATATTATTGATTAATAGCATAGGTGTCATTTTCACTTTTTTTCATATCATCACTTTTATTTCTTTACACTTCACGTTACGGATCATTAGATTAAAAATATAATTGCTTTAAGCTATAGTGATAATACATGATCATTGATAATTCACATTGTAACATCCGGTCGACCTACATAGCACACTTATTGTACAAGTGTAACACATGTGCTTCAAATTCATCGATTAATTAATAATTAAAGTGAATAGTCGGGCAAAGAAAACCAGTCTAAATGCGTTCATTAGCCTTCCAAAAGTTCTCACACATTAATACGACGGCCAAGTTCTGCTTTCGTTTCCCAGTTCTGACCATTAAAGTAAAGGAAAGTTGAAAGCATTGAAAGCGAGGCTGCGTGTAAATGTAACCACGGACATAGTCAGCCGGGAGGACGTATTAGGATTCCAATACTTTAAATTAATTTCTTCGTACGCAGACAGATTTTGGCGAGAGATTTTATTTTTCTGGATACATTCACACCATTTTCACCGACTTTAGCCATCCTTGCCCGACTGTTCACTTTAAGCACTTTGCCGACAGCTAACGTTAATAACCCGTTGCAAATGTGAAGTTCGTGCGTATCTTGTTAGACTTTGGTATCTTCGTGTTGTGTCTTCTTTAATTGTGGAAGCTTTTACCATTTTAAAGCACTGTCTCGCTGAAGCATACTACTGCCACAGACACCGAGCAACAAATCCCGGCCGATGATATGAATCTGAAATCGTATTGAGCGATAAGCTGTAGTAGAAACTACCACTTTGTCAATATCTCTGCTAGGCGGGCGAAACACAGAGCATTCATCACAGTGTGAAAGCTATAATCTAAGGTCAAAATGAGGCGATGGAATATAGACGTTAGGAAGAATAAATTCTTATAGGAAAATCACACAAAAGGAAATTGAAGTTTACAAAGTATATCATCAGGTACATTAATTTTACACATAGAAACAAGTTCTAAGTATCAGCGGAAGACAAGAGCCGGATACAGTAAACCCTGTTTTAGTGACCACCTCTGTATAAAGGCAACCTACTTAATAAGATCACTTCTCAAGGATCCCCAATGACCAATTTCAACATAGGTCAATCTGTGTATAAAGACCAACTGGCTATAAAGATATTTTTCTCTGTCCTAAGGAAGTCTGTTTAGATAAGCTAGACTACTTTCCTTGAATGAATAATTTAAATCACTAACTACTAAATATGTCGGAGAGAACAGGACAGACAAGGTGTTAAAAACACTCAAAGAGAAATAAAGTTATCAACTTAATCATCATGTGAGAAATTATAAATAAATAATGCTAAAGTTATATCGAAATTCATCACATAAAATCAATGAATTATGAATGCTGTTATCAACATACTTGATAACGGAACAATTTAATAAATGATGTTTTTAATTAACTGCATTGTAAAGTTTCATTATTAATAAATGGATTCTTAACGATATTTGATTAAATCATTTCCAGCTAACGTGGAGTACATCCAAATGAAACCCGAGAGACAAATTAAGAGCAATCTGGCTATGTTGTATTTGATGTCGAGTTGATGGAGGACAAGTCATTGATTCCATTCTATACCTAATTCCGTGTGTTAAAAGACTAGTGCAAAATACCTATCGTTGGCAGCATTTATTAATACACGGGTACTCTATAAACGGAGGCGTGAAGTGGGATATGATCGATGGCACTCGTTAGCAGGTGAAACACATTGTAAGTGCCAAAGCAGAAAAAGACCAACGTCGATAATTGTACCGTGTATATGAGCGTTTTAGGCTTAGAGTGACTCTCGTCACAGCTTCCCAATAATATCAATAGAGAGATGACCTATTACGATGAAACTATAATTACTTGATATTGCGTAAGCATCCAGTGGAAAAATGCAAGCTTAGATAGCATTGATAGCTTTCCTTAAGTAATTTGCTAGATTGAAAGCTGCAAATGCTTTTGGCATGATGATTTTATTCGATCATCGTATCGAATCTGTTACCAACTGTTTTGTTTGCCGAGTAAATAAACATAATGACCTTTAATATTGATGTTTTAATAATCGTTGTCCCAATTAGCCGCCAGTTATGAAAACAAACATCTAAAGGCCAATAGAATCATATGTGGGTTCTATCATTCGAGTATTGAAAATGGGGCTTATTTGGTTAAACGTGAATAAAATACCCAGTTACACGAAACAGTTATAGCTGATATATACCAATTAAACAATGGACTGTTGTTCGATGAAAGAGACGGTTTACTGGGGGTAAGGGTTCCAATATTGATCCTCTTGATGTCGTTGCATTGCTTCATTAATGGATAGCGACAATATTAGATATCCGACCTAAGAAGGGGATATAACTCGCTACTCCATCGCCAAACTCATGACGACTAGGGTTCAATATTGATTGTCCTCTTAAATGTTTACAGCTCTTTGACACAACACCAAATATCGTGCAAGTAGCAATAAAATTGGGACTTTCGGAAAATCAGTGTCTTTAAACACGTTGTTTAGTAACAGCAAATACCATCAAATCTTAGTCGCTGATTGGTTGGATCTCAATTCATTGTATCCGGTTATTTTCAAGGTCTGAACACTTTCATTGCGGGCGTTTATGCCTACAGACATGGAATAAGTCTATTTGTGAGAGGTTGTGAGATCTATTATCGCTTTCCTACAATGATACCCCTTGAAAGACTTAATCTCCATTTGACTATGTTCGTCCATGAGATGATACAATCCGCACAAGAAAGGACGTAGTTCTTGTCAACAAATGCGTTCTTTCAATAAGATATTCTTAACAACTCCATATTTCAGGGTAAAACGAATATACGTTTACGGTCGTCTGCACATTCAAAAGACACTGTCTGCCTAGAAGTCTTTTAAGCTACAATATTGCAGCTAATTTAAGGGTAGAGTCATGGTCAACATACTTGTCCAGCTGGAAGCCTTGGCTTCTCAACTGATCCCAAATATGAATTTTACGCGATAATAATTTGGTCTATGGATATAGTGACCGACAACCAAAGCGCACCCAATATATTCAGTACCATATTTCCCTTTTACATGTCGTTAGGGATTTGGCAACATCCCACAAAAGGGTAGAAAAGTATTAAGACATTTCACTTTCTAAATTTCGCTTCAAGGCATATTGTTACAAGTAGATCAATTTACATGCATTAATAATTTCTACACCATACAGTTTCACCCGCAAGACAAACTGTTGCAAATAAAACAATCTATTATCGATAATCACCATTCAAGATTCCCAAAGTATTGATCGGATAATTTAAAAGGTCATCAGGCCGTGAATCCATAGGGAATCAGTTACAATATTAATAAGGATTTGGCGCTATCAGATAAAAATACAGCAGAGATAAAAATATGAATTTGTAAATTTTCTTACAGACGATATCCTGCGGTTATTCCAGTGAAATTTATATGATGGCAGCATTGTTATGCCAGGTAATACTGGCGCTGATAGTCATTTCCAAGACTTGTCGTAAGGCATTTGATAAATTACTCATACACGTGTTGTTGAAGATACATAAAATTGACATAAACTTCAAAGAGTATAACTCTTTCTCAAGGTCATATTAATTACATATTTGAGGACAGAACAAGTTATTAAAAAGTGAACACAACAGGATTTGTAAAATGTTTATAAACATATTTTTATTCTCGTTTCAAACACTTCGAATACTACTTATATTAAGACGGTTTCATTGTTACTTTTTTACGAAACAAAAAATACACTATTTTATACATCATACATTGTTCAAATAGCAAGACACGTGTTTGAAGAAAAATCACATTTACCACTAATCTTGTGTCAGACTTTCTTCGTACATATTCTTCTTAAGCATCCCAGTTAAAAACGGGAATTGGTATTTGTACTTTAAGTTGCTTCCCGCTGTTTTCCCGGATGGCTGGTAGTACCTGCACTGTGAAGAACAAAATGTAAGTGGTCCTGCTGTTTTCCGGGATGATTGCAGTTGTTGCCACGTGTACTGAGGAGTCTAAATTATAAATGTTTCCGCTATTTTCTCTCATGACTCTATCTGGTAGTATGTGTACTGAGAAATTGAAAATATAAGTGGTCTCGCTGTAGTACTAGCACTGTGAAAAACAAAATACAAATGGTCCCGCTGTATTCCCGGATTGATCGTGGAAGATAAAATTGTAAATTTCCCGCTGTATTCTGGAATTGCTGGTGGTATTTGTAATGTGAAGAGGAAATCACACGTTTCCCGCTGAATACTCAATTGACGTTTAATGTTCGTACTGAATCCGCTGTTTACCGGGACGATTGGTTGTATTGGGAACTCCGATGTTAGTAATAACAGAGATGCCGGTCGGAGACATTTTAGTAACTCCTCCCTCCTGTGTATCGTGAAACAGCACCGACATGGTCAGCTTTACTTCTTTTGCTTGTCGTCGACCAAAATGTCCTCTATTGGAAACAGGTATGATAGGCGGGAGTGATAGAGAATCTAATCCTGATTGACTTCGAGACGCTCTTTGGTCACGTTGAACAGGCATCACACTATGTACTTTGTTTGTAACACAAGACTTACATGTACGTGTTTTCTTTGGAACAGTGGCTGTGGGATCATCAAATTCAGGAATGGTGTCTATTGACGAGTCTTTGACACATCGTATTTGAAATCCAGAACCATTTTTCCTTCTAGAGGACGTTTTCCTTTTCGTTCCATTCAGATCCTTCTTCCTCAGATGCAGAAATGACGCTGGTACCGGATTACCCGGGACACTTTGTCCTTTGTTTGTAAGCTTCTGCTGACAATCAGATTTCTCCGCGTCTTTGGCATCAAGCTGATATCTATCCAATAATTGTTTACTTCGCCGGAACTGGCAGGGTGCGTTCGTATGACTTCTTGACACGTCTTTATGAGGCGAGTTTGATTTGTAACCAATGGACGTTCTAGATTTCTTAATTCGATTATTTCGTTTTGTTTTAAATGACGATGACTTACTTTCACCAACATCACTATTATTTCGAGCAGCATTGATGTCAATGCTAGGCTCAATAGCAGGTTCCAGGACACATTTACTTCTTTGTGTATCAAAATCTGAAATAGTTAGAAATATAATTATTTACGTATGATTGTTCTCGTAATCAATGTACCTTCGAAAATACAACATACATGTAAAGTACAAATGAATAGAGGAGGATTTCCGCTATCGAATGACGCTAGAAGTAATTTTGTTCCCCACCTGTGTTAATTTTAATGCGAACACGTCGTCACGATGTAGATTTCAGAAATTTGCAACCGAACGATTGCCCCCCCCCTCTCTGTGATACGAAGTTTATTTCACAAGTGTATAATTTATCCATGAGTCATTTAAGCTAGACTTACCGCATGGTTAAAGTGATTAGTCGGGCAAAGAAAATCAGTCTGAATGTGTTCATTGGCCTTTCAAAAGTCTTTTCATATCAAAACGATTTTTCTATTTTATAAGAAATTATACTGGATACATTCACACCATTTTTACCGACTTTAGCTTTTCTTTGCCCGACTGTTCACTCTAAGAATTTATCATAAATCGTTAAGGATGAGTAACAAAGAAAATTATTATTTATATCTAAAACGAAAATTGAAAGTCTTAGAGCAAGTTATTTTATAATCCAGCACAGGTTATTACGGAAAATAGAGCTTTGTTGAGATAGGTAGAATATCTATAAAATGTGTAACGGTAATGTATTTATTGCAGTTTTTGTTATGAGTATAATTTAAGTTTACGATCGTGACCTTTACATGGTTAAGAAGTTTTTCATTGAAAGACATAAAATAGAGGTTTTCATAGAAAGACATAAATTTATCTTGATAAAACACTGAAAAAATACCAACACATATACGAATTTGTAATTTATCTTTGAAATCTTTTAAAATTCAACATAAAATTTATGTGCAAAATAATGTTTGCCAGCTAATAAATAATACATATAGCATATAAAGACAACCTACATGATGATAATTCTCTAAGTTGAAATAAAATTAATAAACAAAAGAAAATGACTTAAAACGACACCTACAGTCTCTTTATTAAAATGAATGGAAGCCCAAGGAAATACTCTAATAGTTCAGGATCTGGTCGATTGGCGGCAATCAGGTAGCTCAGAGGGTAGGGTACTGGGGCCCTACCAGTAGTCGTGAAGGAACAGTAGTCGTAATTTAGGAAACATTTAATTGTTTTCATCTCACAAAACACATCATTTCCACCTAATAAAACTACACCATCATAAAGTATTCGTCAACAGCTCCAGACATTCGGAAATATGAATGTACAGTAAAATATGCACACAAGCACGACTACTGTTCCGTTACGACTACTGGTTGGGTCCGTCTATAATGTTCAGAGGTTCTGGATTCAAAGTGCTGTTGCAGCAGCAGCATATTAGAAATTGATTCGAACCATGAGCAAGTAGGAACAGTAAAATGCACATTAAGATCGGGATTCCAACATAGAACTACCAAACGCGGGGAAAATGAGAGTCAGAACGGGATTCGAACCCGGGACCCTCCAAACACTAGTTGGATACTCTAACTATTGCGCTACCTAGTGGACGACAATCGAACCGATAAAGTACCATTACCCGACGAGAAACATACACAGATTCCCGGTCTTTATGAATCTACATGTATCATTACAGATTGTTGATATTGTATGTTCACTAACACATATCTAATTAGTATAGGAACTAATGATAGCATGTTAGCACCTTAGATCAGAGAGGCCTACGGCCTATACAACGAATACCTCAATGCCATGTAACCTTATGGTAAATATATATATCGATTAGATAATGGGTGCCATTATTACCTGATGGACCCACGGGGAAGTCCTCTGGATTTGACAGGATCCATGTGGTGGAGTTATAAAACGGAAGAAGAAGCCGTGATCTGCTCGGAGGAGATAGCGTCCTCGGGACAGGGGTCACTGCCTCATCGATAGGAGTAAGCATCCGTATCGCAGCATCATTCAGACCAAAATAGACGTGTTTTCCTCCAACCGTTGAGCATTTGTCTTCTAGCGACTGGCGTAGGTAGTCTTTAACTTTGGTATTGAGAGTAAAGTATGATATATCTGACATGCTGGTTCTATCGTAGTTTAAAATATGTCAGATGTCGCAGAGAAACACTTGATTTTATCAGTCCCGGGATCTTGCAGCCTGTAATGTAGCTATGCAAGTATCAAGTGACGCATTCGACAATTGAGTATTATGACGTTATGTTAATTGTGACGTAATCGTTGAGAGCGACCTGACTACGGAGATATTCTTAAACTAATTTGAGAATACCCTGGTTTGATTCACGCATATAAAATCAAAAATAAAATATATTCTAAAATTAGAACATCCAATATGGATGGTTAGACTTTAAATTTCAGTTTTTTTTTAAAATAAACATAACTACATTTTGTAAAATGAGTAAGAAACTTTGGGCTCCTCCGGAAGTGCGTCTTGACAGGGAATGCTAGTTTTACATGAATCAAAATCCATGACGCAAATTCAGGCAAAACATCTTGTGTCAAAGTAGAATTAGTAAAATCTTGTGTATACGTAGAATTAGTAAAATCTAGTGTAGACTTAGAATTAGTCAAATCGCAGAATTAGTAAAACCTTGTGTATACGTACAATTAGTAAAATCATGTGTATACGTTTATTTTGTAAAATCTAGTGTAGACGTAGAATTAGTAAAATCTTATGTAGACGCAGAATTAGTAAACCCTTGTGTATACGTAGAATTAGTAAATTATTGTGTAGACTTAGAATTAGTCAAACCTAGTGTAGACTTAGAATTAGTCAAACCTAGTGTAGACGTAGAATTAGTAAAACCTAGTGTATACGAAATCTTGTGTATACGTAGAATTAGTAATATCTCTTGTATACGTAGAATTAGTAATATCTTGTGTGTACATAGAATTAGTAAAACCTTGTGTGTACATAGAATAAGTAAACTCTTGTGCAGACTTATGTCACTGCTGTAAAAATTGTAGACTCCGACACGAGTTTGGTATACTGTTCTGTACTGGAAACCTATTTCGTTTCAAGTATTCCACGGATGATTTGACACCGCAAATATGAATTCCCGCGAACTTGGTCTGAGAACAGTTGGACACTATTTCACAAAACCGCGTGAATGAACTCGTATCGTGTTTCGTATCTTGTTCCGTACTTTAGTATACTCCTGTTCCGTATCGTATCGTATCGTTCCGTGTTTTAGTCGACCTCGAGCCCTTGGAACACTCTTGGTATGGTCGCCTATGTAATGTATTAACGTTGGTTGTATTCCTTCACAAAAACGCTGATAATCTTCCCTTTTAAATTCTTTTGATTTTCCATCCTCTGTTAAAATTGCAGTGAAAAAGACTAAACGCGAAAATAAGTCGCTTCGATAGTAAGTTGGTTTACAATAAAGAGGTAAAGTTAACGCGCCATTTTGAACAGCGATTTTTTAATGGATCATATAATGCCGACACTGTATGGACTATCTTATAGTAAAAGTGAAGGCGCTCTATGTAAGCAGGTAGTTTGGTCATTTGATGTACATCAAATTAATCGATACATTATGATTGATAGCGTTTCTTTGAAGTTGAGTTTCGCACTCTCTGATATTTATCTGCAGGCTTGTGATTGGTCAGTTTTTTTCTCCCGAACTGATTTGCCATCAGTTTTACTACGAGATAGTCCAGAGGTTGATATTAAGACAGTGATTGTAATCCCTGGACTATCTGGACTATCGAGGAATATCAAATTACATACATCGATTACTGTACAGAAATAAAAGACATAAGCTCATAACATCAGTAAAATTTCCGTAATTTCCAGAATGTCTATCGCAAACAATGGATAGATTCAAAACATGCATAGACATTTACACAGGAGGCGACCTAGAGTTTCGAAGACTCAATGAATTTCGTAGACCGAATTTATTCAAAAAGATTCCAACAAGGAGTTTTTACGAGATCACGAGACGAACTTTGGTGTGCGACATTTTTTGGAATTTTTATTGTTGTATTTCAGTATGCTCGTCATGTGGCTTTGCAATCAATACGTGGATGAACGAATTTTTCCTGTATGAACAATCAAAATTCAGCTAAGGGAGTACAAGCTAGACAGAGATAATGATCGATTTTAGAGAAGAAGTAATGATTTATGCTGAAATTGCACTTTTGAATTTTAGTCTCAGATTCGAGGATAATTTATTCTGACCGCTCAAGCAGCAGACTTATAACAATCTAGATCTAATACATTGGGTTTTCGTTGTAACCCGACAACATAAATAGCATGGTCTCTTTACATTTCAAAATCTCAATGTCCTTAAGAGATTGCAGAGCAGGCGTTAGTGGACGGACGATATCTCTGTCGCAATGAGATTGGTCATGGGGATAAAGTGAAGATCCGATAAGTATGATGGCTGGTTTCTGCCATTTCGTCTCGACAGAACAATAATTAGCGTTATGTCGCCTCGCTAATCAAAAGCAGAATGAAATAAGGAATGGGCAGAAATCAACTCCCAAAGTTCTCATACCGCTTCCCTTATCAGTTTGAAGCTGAGAAACGAACTTGTTTGTACTGCTATTTGTGGCTATAGTCAAGTGATTACACTGTTATCGTTCTTCGAGTTACCAGGATGCTATTCAGAGAGATGAATTAACACCACCTACTGAATTCAGCATTTGCACGTTTACAAATTATCTTTCCTTGTGGATAGGTGTTGATTTTTGCGTCACGTATTCATGAGTGTAACGCCATATTTACTAAGAAAACGACGCAATCTGTGCTCACAAAGTAATTACGTCACAATTCATATCTATGTGCAAGGGAGAAAACTCTGTAATATGCAGAGACAGAAGGTTATCCACGGAGCGTGCGACCATCACTCACGCACCATTGTCGCGTCATACGTGTAAAAGGCACGTCAATTATTCAGAGTTACTTTTCATGTATAAAACACAATGCTATATTTCGTGAACCTACAATGTTTATGATAAATAATCTATGCACTACATCCAATAATGGATTTGTCACCTGTTTGTAGGTTCACTGGTCGTTAATGTCCCTTCTGTTCTTATCATCACAGTTATTGAAACGCTTAATATCGCACACGAACAATATTCATACACGACACGAACCTCTACCAGACCGCCGCAATCATCGGAGTTACAATTAACTTGATATATCAAACGATTAGTTTATCTTTCTACTGAACGGGTTTAGATTCTGTTTATCGCACAGTACATGTGTACCTTCATAGAGGGTGAGATTTAGTTTCAAGCTGGAGCATTGAAAAGTTATGTTTTCCAAATTAAATCAAACACAACATTAGGAACTCAAATTAAAAAAAATATTTAAAGATGCTCCACCGCTGACAAATGGTATTTTTTCACTATTAAAAACAGGAACAGACGATTAAATATTTTTCTTCAGTTACAAAAGTTACTTACTTTACACCATTACCACCACTGAAAAGTTTGAGCTTCTAATTTTACTTCAAGTTAAAAATATGAAAAATAATTAATTGCATCCCGAAAAAAATCCGTGTCACTATATCATATATGGAAGGAAGTACTGATTGCGCATGCCTCAAAAGCGAAATGGAGCATTCTATATTATTTTTGTGTTAATTAGACATATATATATACATGATCAAACAACAATTATTGTTCAACTAATAAATATCATTTATGCTTTGTCGGCGGTGGAGCATCTTTAAGTATCTACTATTCATATCAGTAAAAGAAGAAATCTAAATCTGTATATACAATGTAAACACTGATGTGGAACGAATGTAAATAGGTGAGTTGTGAAAAGTGTGCTAAATAAATGTGTTATAAAGAAAGAATGATGTAACTTTTTGCGTAAAATTATGAAAACTCGATATGAAAATTAGTATGAGAACTCCTAAGTGATAACATATTAATGACATGAAGTGTTGAATAAAATTGATTTATTTTAACAAAAAGCTGGTATTGTCGATATGAATATATGTTGTTTTTAAAAGTAAAATTCTTGCTTATATGTACGATGAATATCAAGAATCTGGTTTGGATGGTCTCTATTCACCCTCATGGACCGATGATACCGCTAAAAGTGTAAGATTCTGATCATTTTATATGTTTACAACATACATTTAGCTGTACTCTACATATAGCTATGTGCTTTTTAAAGCTGAAGAGTATACCATGGGACCAGTTGACGTCTATGATTATTGTAATAGTTGTAATAGGGTAATTAATATTCTGAAGTGATTTAGTTTAATGAAATATTTGTTGTATTTATGGTCATTTTTGTACGATATGGATGAGATGGGCATTGGCTACTGCTCTATATACTACTAAATCCACCAATCATGTACTCTGAAAAAACCCTAGAAATTTAAACTAATGCAAATTTCTATAACCTTAGACACTGATTCAAAGAAATATATCAACAAGATTTGTATTATGTACGAAGAAATTTAAACTAATGCCTAGTTCTATAACCCTTGACACTGATTCGAAGAAATGTATCAACACAGATTTGTTTTGTGTAACGAAGTTTCGGTGATTGCAATTAGCATGGTTACTACGCCGTTCCACAATATCGATTTCCCCTGGTCCCAAAATGAGAACGATTCGAATGGAAATGTTATCACATGCAGCGTTTCAAATGTCTACTGAATTTTTAATTGTTCCAGAAGAACTTCAATAAACAAAAAGATTGGGTCAGAAGACCCACGACTACAAAAGTACAAAAGAGGAGAGGTAGATATATCATACTGTAATGTACCTTTAGAATTGTATAGTCCGTGAAGTACTGAGCTCAATTTCATTAAATGTTCCTTACATCAAAGAAAAATAGACTGTGAGGAAATTTATTTAACTAACATGCTCCAAAAATAGCAGTTGAAGACATATTATTATGTGCAAGATTTGTCCTAGATTAAGAATATTGACAAGACTAGAGCCCGATAAAAGTAACTTTTTAAATTCCCCTTTCTTTGTGATTGTTACGCCATTTTTCCTAACAGAAATCTGCTTTGAGATTTTTTTCAAGAAAAAAAAATTAAAATAAAATACAAATAAAAACCAAATAACAAATAATAACAATAAAACACACACGATGAAAGAAGGCATCGCGTACATCAGTTTAGTGAACTGAGATTACTGATGATTTTAACCATATTTTTATTGTGTTGACAATTGAGTTTTTCCAACTTACTGGCGACCTCTCCCTAACTCCTTCTTCTACCACTCTTTACTCAACCTTCGAATAGTAACTAACTGTGACCCATTATTCAGAATGACTATCCACCAGAAACGAGGCCATACTTAAGCTTAATACAAAAAGGTTGTGAATAGTTGATGAGGGCGGAACGCTTCCTACTGCACGCGCCCCAGGATATTTCGACGACTGGCTGACGTCACAGCCGAAGAAGGATACCATTTTATAACCTTTTCTAATCTAGGTAGTAAATTACCATTTAGTGATTAGCATACCCAGATGTTTTTATTCATAAAATATTTATCGTTTTCTTCCACTAGGTTTTCACTGATGGTGACAGTGTATTGGAAACAATAATCCCCGACGGATAATTTCGGGGATTTGCTTTTAGCTCATATCCAAATATGTTATCAATAACGAAAGTATTAAATGCTTTTCTTTATAACACCACTTTAGTATTCTGATGAAAATATATATAAGCTTTATACAGTTATACCTAATTAAATAGTGTTGGGCTCAACCATTTAGGATAACAAAAAGCAGTCTTTATAAGTAGGCGGTCTTTATAGAAAGGTGACGGCTAGGCAGGTTTACTTATCTTGTCTTTCATAGTTTATCGCGGACACCACGGTCGTTGATATTACAAGGATTTTAAGGAATTTACTTATTCATACATAATGTACTTTGATACTTGTCTATAAAGGCCACTGACAGACAAAGCATTGCTATCGTTATAACTAGTCGGTCACAGGTCAAGTCGTTTCGAAAATGGTCAATTTGAATAAAAATGGTCTTATTCAGCTGAAATCATATAATGAACACATAACTGATTATCGACGTCATGAAGACGAAGATTTCGAAACAGGCGAGTTTGGTTTGTTTTATTATATGGACGTCCTATTAACAGCCAGGGTCATGTGAGGCCGGCCTCCCATGTATGTGGAGTGCAAGGTGTTTGTTTTCGGAGACTTAATGGTATTGTGGAACTCTTGCTCTCTTATGGTGCATTTTATTTTTTTATATCACTGAAGCATTCCACCGAAGACACCAAGCAACACCCACCTCCCGGTCACATTATACTAAGTACGGGCGAACCAGTATCAAGAGCCTTCCTCATAGGGACGAGTGCCAAACAGAATGCAAAAAGTGATGTGGAATAACGGGAGACGTTAGGAAGAATAAAGTAACTAGTTAGGAAGACCAAAAAATATCATCAATTAATTCACCTTGATATTTGGTGTATTATGCATTGTGTTACGATCACGTATATTAATAACAACGCAAATTATTTACCTATATAAATAACGAAATGAAACACTAGCGAACATGTCAACGTTTTTAATAAATTGCACAGCTGTAAAATTCAGCTATATTTAAGGATTAAAGTCTCTTTCTGGTGGTTCTATCGAAGGATAAAGTTGAGTAGTTGAGAAGTTTAATCCTTATATTTACAGTCTTAACTATTAATTTTATAGCTCAAAATTTACCCTTAATAGTGTTTATGGCATTTATAAGACTAAAATTGAATTATATCGTTTGGTTCCGACAGACATTTGGAACAGCCACTCGAAGTGATTAAAATTCCCGCCAATTTATCAATGATTATACAAATAAAACGAGTTCCGTCTGATGAAGCATATATCTTGACTTTCGGTGCAAAGCAGTTGGGTCTTAATCTTTTGCTTCGTATGATTACACACGCTTAAACAATTCATAACGTGGCAGGATATTTAACGTACAAATGTAGTTGTGACGCGGCGTCCGATTCAAACCGCTTGTGTCAAGGAGGTGTGACAAACAGAGAGTTTCTTCAATTTTGTGATCACTTGAGTTCTACTTAATCAGTTCACGTTTGAAATTACTTGAATGCACGAATGTTTACATAGTTCAATGTCATTATTTCCGGATTTTGGAGATTTTCAAATGTATCGGACGTCGTTTCGAGGAACATGTACAAACACAGGTTGGCCCACTACTGTAAACGTTTACCGCTCTCAAAATATTAACATATATTTATATTGGTGTTTCAAACACTTCAATAAATATTAAAGATATATATTACAAGTATTGTTAAGCTACAATTGTAGAATTCCGTTTCATTGATATTTCTAAACACCAAAACGTACATTGTGTATGCAAGGCCTACTCTCGCCGATTTACAGTAGAAAACGTACAGGACTTGTCTGTCCCCCGAGGTGAACAAAAATGCATTGTCGTGCTAGGTCGTTTTGGTTTAACTTATCCAACTCAAAGACTGATGGTGTTCTGACATATCTTATCCATTTGTGTACAACCAAAGATGTTAAAAATACAAATAGGATGTAGATCTACATGTTGTAGCGAACAACACCGACTCACCGACACACAACATGTAAACATTGCGACGTCATAGGAATGTGCAAAACTGTACATTGTACAACATTGTTTATTTATCATACGCACGGAAGCAAAGTGCCTCATATCCAAATATGTTATCAATAACGAAAGTATTAAATGCTTTTCTTATAACACCACTTTAGGATTCTGATGAAAAATTATATAAGCTTTATACAGTTATACCTAATTAAATAGTGTTGGGCTCAACCATTTAGGATTAACAAAAAGCAGTCTTTATAAGTAGGCTGTCTTTATAGAAAGGTGACGGCTTAGGCAGGTTTACTTATCTTGTCTTTCATAGTTTATCGCGGACACCACGGTCGTTGATATTTACAAGGATTTTAAGGAATTTACTTATTTCATACATAATGTACTTTGATACTATGTCTATAAAGGCCACTGACAGACAAAGCATTGCTATCGTTATAACTAGTCGGTCACAGGTCAAGTCGTTTCGAAAATGGTCAATTTGGATACAAATTGGTCTTATTCAGCTGAAATCATATATAAACTGATTATCGACGTCATGAAGACGAAAATTTCGAAACAGGCCAGTTTGGTTCGGTTTATTACATGGACGTCCAATTAACAACCAAGGTCATGTAAGACCGGCCTCCCATGTATGTGGAGTGCAAGGTGTTTGTTCTCGGAGACTTAATGGTATTGTGGAACTTGTGTAAAATTCAGCTATATTTAAGGATTAAAGTCTTTTTCTGGTGGTTCTATCGAAGGATAAAGTTGAGTAGCCTAGGATATCAATATTTGGAATGGACCGCGAAATGAAACAGATATCGATACCCTACTCAACTTTATCCTTCGATAGAACCACCAGAAAGAGACTTTAATCCTTATATTTACAGTCTTAACTATTAATTTCATAGCTCAAAATTTACCCTTAATAGTGTTTATGGCATTTATAAGACTAAAATTGAATTATATCGTTTGGTTCCGACAGCCACTCGAAGTGACCGAAATTCCCGCCAATTTATCAATGATTATACAAATAAAACGAGTTCCGTCTGATGAAGCATATATCTTGGGTTTGGTGCAAAGCAGTTGGGTCTTAATCTTTTGCCTTCGTATGATGA